>ML788580.1:140484-194826 GCA_009831015.1 Picea engelmannii | reverse complement strand
TGTAGATCAAAGAATTGCTCCATCTGAAGTATCCATGTGATTGGGTCCTTGCCATCAAACTTCCTCATATCAATCTTAGGAACGTGGTTGGTCTTCAACACAAAGTTGGAGTTTCTCCATTCTTGATTCACCTTCCTTGTGTCATCATCATGAATTTCATGGGATACATTTTCACTTTCAGGTGTCCTCTCTATTAGGAAATTTTTAAATCCTTCCATGATCTCCCCTTTTAAAGCGTCCATCTTAGTATTTATTGCCTCGAACTTAGCTTCTGTTGAATCCATCATCTCTTGTAGTTCATCTTTTGTTATTGTCTTCTTTTGTAAATCATTTATGTCCCTACACATTTCTTCACCTTCATCAAGAGTCCAAGTAGGATTGTCTGAAGGCTTATTTGGTGTAGAAGTTCCCTTTTTTGGTGGAATGTTGGCCAAGTATCACTTTAAACCTTGATTTTGAGGTGGTTCTGCTAGACAATATTCCTTTTATTATATCTCCAAAATTTCGGCCCTTCTAAGTATGAACTTTTATTTTTTATAGGTCTTTGATATTTCTTCTCTTCAATGCCACTGATCTGGTAAAAATTGGATGTGCCAAGTGGAATTTACTATAACTTCCCCACAACTTATTGGTTTTTGGCCTTTCCAAGAGATCTCACTTGTATAGCATGCCCCACACAAAATAATTGATATAAAATTATGAAATTCATACCATAACTACTAAGGTATTTCCACTATCCAATGTAACTAGTCTCACTCAATTTAGATACTCTAGGAAGAATTTATGATTGTTTTACCCGGAACACCTGCTTGAGACTAGTCAGATACCCTATCTTCCACGGGGTGTATCTAAAAATTTACAATGACCCGGAAGCTTAAATTTCTATCACGGATACCTTACTAATTTCTGAGAATAGCCTCTCGAGTTTAGGGTTTGAAACGTTACAGAAAACAATTTATAGCGAAAATTCCACAATGAATTAATTCAGGATGATTCCAGAACCCTATCTTATAGAGGGTGTATCTCTTAAAGTATAAGGCCTCAGGAGATAAATGTTTAACCCAAAGTACCTTGATCTGTCTACTAAATATCCTCCAATTCGTTCCTTCTGAATCACTGTAGAAAAAACGTTATAGCGAAAATTCCATGGTGTCTCAGATGTAGTAGCGAAACCCCAAGACCTTGAGCTCTGATACCATATGTTAAGAACCAAATATAAATATAGCATAGAAAAACCTTAGAATAAGTAATCAACGCCTTGAAGAAGGGATAATTTCAAATAATAAGCCTCTTTGAGGGGGCAACCTCCTTTTACCCCACATAAATGTTCAAGTACAAGATGATTCCAAATGAAAATGTCTCCTTGGTATATATAGGAGACTAGGAGGTATAATTACAACTAATGGAATAAAGCCGACATAAATAAAATAACATTACTAATGTAATATGCTCCAATTAAAGGGTAATGAGCCAATATTAGGGCTTAATAGAGTGACAAAAAATTATTAATAAAAGTGACCTCTATTCATGGATCGAAGGCTATATCTTTGACACTAGGCCAGATCTTGTTGGTGCATAATTGATCAGACTAGGGTCCTTCTCAGGTTACCAACAAAAGGTACCGAGGTAGTCTAGAGCGCTGTAATTTTCATCTTCCTTGAAGGGAAGAGGTCTCACCCAAAGTGCAACCAAGACAAGGAAAATAGGAAAGGGTAAGTATAATGCTTAGACAAATCCATGCAATCTTAGGATCTTTGCTAGTCTTGCGCAAGACAGATTAAACCCAGAACCGTGTGAACATTCATAACTCAGATTAAATAAAACACAATTGCATTGCATTCATAAAGAAACTATATCTCGTTAATCAAATCTGACATAAAGATAATATGATGCAACATTCAAGATAATCTGAAGCTTAACATACACAATAATTTCAAAATTTGGGTCTCTCTTTGTATTAACTTCATATGGTTCTTCTCAATTACATAATGCTATGCAGATACAAACACATCTCGGTCATGACAAATCTTAACACCAAAAATCCATTACTAAGACGCAAGGTTAACCCGAACCTTTCTCGTTAACCAATACAACAGGACATGACTCTTTTACAGACATGGTCTGGTTCCAAAACCCAAACTCTAGAATTATAGCTAACATTTACCCAAAATGGACAATAACATAGAACTCAAAAATCTGGACTACATCTCCATTCGAACAATCATCAAATCAACAATCCATAATCAACCCTTTACAATCATATTCATCCCGTATATAGAAGCCAATTGGGATTTTTGGGTTTGAGACTTCGCATGTTTTCTTGTTCTTACTATGTTGTAACTTCTTTCTCCATACAGGTGTTGCGTTGTCCTTCCTTCCAATTGTTTTTGGTTTCTTTCTTTGTTATGTTGTCCGTCTCCTCTGTGACTTGCGCAACTCTCATTTGACCAAAATTGGAATTGCAGCATCCCTTACACAACTTATAACAACAAAACGATTTCCCAACATGTTCTGACAACAATCCTTGACTTGTCCTTGAATCAAGTCCTTGGTTATTCGGTGGTCTCTAGTTTGTCTTGTTGCTTTCCTTTGTCTTCTATCTCTTCTTTGCTCCCAGTTTCTTCCTGAGTTCTTTCCTTTGCTTCCTCTTCAAACGAAGGACCCAACTACGGGACCAATTCCAGGGCTCTCTTCTTTACCCCTTGGAAATTGACTGCCTTGTCCTGCCACTTCCTGGAAAGGAGTGAAGCTTCATCCACGAACTGTTGAGTCACGTCTATAATGCATCCCTTCGGCTTCGACACAACTAGGGAGTTCCACTTTGAATCAGTTGTAGAACCTACCTGATGCTTCTGCATATAGGTTGTCTGAACAATAGGTCGAAACTCCCGTAGCTCTTTCTTATTTATTGACTATGCTTCAAATAGAGCATTCAACTCATTGTTTGCTTGTTGGATCTGGTCAAATTTATCTTGCTGCTCCAACGAATCCATGGTGATGGAAACTTCCTCGTTAAGAAACTGGATCTTCATGTGCAAGTCCTCTAAAGTCTAGTTTCTCTGTGAATTGATACCCATCCAGTCACTAACTTCCCAAAAAATCCTTGTGCATTCTGCAATTTTCTTGTGCAAGGTTTCTCTTACGTAATTTCCTTTGAGCACAACTCTTTCCATTTTCTCTTGAAGCTTATGGGGTTGTTGTTTTGATTCCTATTGACCCTCCTACAACTATTCTTCAAGTTTCTCTATGTGAATGGACATCTCGGACCATGCTACCTGGAGTAGCTTGATCTTCTCCACTGTCTCTCCTGCTGCACTAGATTCAGGCAGTTGGGGTGTTATCCTTCAGATTATTGGCCAGGATTTTGCAATATTTTCCTGGACCTTTTCCATTTTCTTCTCCACCTGGATATTTTCATACTCCTCGTGAAATAAGAAATAAGCTCATGAATCATGGGAATAATAATGTCTAGTTGGGATAAACACATCAGTACACAAACCATGATCTACCTCGATATCTATTGGTTATAGTTCACTCATGTTGCCATTATTAGGTTGACCAAGGTTCATATCTACTATGGTTTCCAGAAAACCCCCCCTAAAAATATCGCCCCTCCTAGTAAACCAAAAGGCAACACAACACACAGGATGCACTGTGTAGTCTCACCCGAGATAGTTCTTATGGGTGGTTGCAACACTCAGGTGCTTGTAGCCTAGGAAATGAGTGGGGATCTACAATTAACCTATGTAGTCTTCATTTATTACTTTAGCATTCAAATTATATGGAATACCCAATCATTCTTGTTCATACATGTAAAATAGAAGATATATCTAGTCATTCACACATTTCTTTAACATCTAAGCATTGACATCAGAAGAGATCCATAATATTCAATGACATAACACATGATCTACCTTCGTTCAACCCTCCTGGGATATGTCCACAAAGATTTTGTTGCTATGCTTTTTTATTATTATGGTTCCAAAACTATAGTGCCTCACGCATTACAACTCTCCCTCAGAATAGGTTGAGATCTACAATGAGGCGAACTAGATCACACCAGGCTCCTTAACCTGTGATCTAACCCTCAAGATCTCCCTTATTTCCTCCCCTCGGCTCAAGAACTTACAAAAATAGATCTTATTCTATAGACATTTAGTCCTTTTACCGCATGGTAACAATGACCAACAACATGACATACAAATCCAAACCCGATGAAACTGAACGAACCCCCACCGAACAACTAACTTAGACCTCCTAGGTTCCTATTTATACATGTTTCTGTCTTATTAGTTGTTGTGTCATTTTCGACACTTGAATGAGAAAAAGAAGAGCACTTACAAGTCTAGTTGGGCCTGCTAGACAGGAAAGAGGTTAGTGTATGAATTAAAAAATTCAATCACATGAAATAAATAAACAACTAAAGAAATGACTAAAGAAATAAAACTAAAATGCATGAGGAAATTTGAACCAAAATCAATCAATAAAATGACCAATGATTATGCCACCAATGGATAACTATATTAGTTGGAAAACACCATAGAGAAAGGAGGACTAATGGATCCCCTCTTCCTCCTTGGGAGGTCTCTTGAATCCTCTATTTGAGAGATATTATTACAATGATAAACTAGAAACAAAATGGTGAAGAAATCCATGCATGTTCCCTCAAGAGGTGAGGTGAATAGCTTATTGAGATGTTTATAGAATTCTCCAAGAAGAAAAGAGGTTTCTTGAGGGAGGATAGAGGAAGCATAAAAATACAATGAGATTCTTAAATTCTTAGTACACCCATGGCCTCCTTTTATAGCATGTCTTTGAGGAAATATACAAATGGTTATTAGTGTGGACAAGGGGCCCTTTAGGGCACCCTTAGGTCTTTGACCAACGCCCCATTCAGATTCAGCTTGGATTTGAGGGTCAAATCAAGTTGGGAGTTGGTCCAGAAGTGGGTGAGGGGCTGACAAGAACCATAAATGTGTCATTCACAGGAGTGCACAGATTTTCTCATACATAGTCACGCATATGGTGCATTGTGCACTCTACGAGATTATTTGGCCTGCGTACTGTGCGGGCGCTTCCTTTAGTGTTTTAACGCATGTCAATTTTTGACCAGTTGTATAGTTTTTGCCTCTTGGAAATTCATTTTTGGTGTTGCAGGTGAACTAATAGGTGTTTGGAGATGTTGTATTCCCGTAACCATTTGCATGTGATATTGCAGACTATATTTCAGTGATAATAGATGCCCCCTGATGTGTGAAGTTAGGAGCATATGTATAGCCGAAATACATCAATGTTTCTTCTACTGAGAGTACCATTGTAATGAAGAGTGTTGATAGGAATTACAAGAGAGATCTATCAAAGGGAGAGGGTAAACTGTGGGACCTGAACCTTTCTCTAGGTGGAGAAATAAAATCTGTATACAAACAAGGTGGACATGCCCCATGCTCATGTCATGTAGCTCAAAAATTGAAGACAATAACTGAAGTTCTATGCTGATGTAGATAACTGCAGCTCCCTCTAGGGAGGTTTGATAATGACATATGAAAATTCTGATGGTGAACGTACTCTGAAAAAGCGCAAGGACACCTATAGGAAGTGTCGATCACCCGTAGACATTGATGGCCTAACAAATTTAGAGGTCTTCGGCTAGTATAAAACAACTGCAATAGTCACATAGTAAGACCCACCGTAACATGAGATTTGGTTAAATTTGACTGTTAGGGGGGTCAATGACATCAGAGATAAATGATGGTTCCCTCTGTGTCATCCGAGACTCCTCATTGTAAAGGTAATGAGATTCAAGATATTGTCTCCCTTCTTGAAATTGTGTTGATGTCGACAGACAGGGAGATGCGACTCCAAGAAGCTGAGGGCTTCATGAAATCCACTAGATGAGATCAGGAACTGATAAGGAACATGAACGAAGTCAAGATGTGGTGAGACTTAATATTGTCCTTGGTTGAGGGTATATTGGAAGGAGGATTGGCATCAATTGTAAAACTGTATCCAGTGTTAGGGGGACGACTAGACATGGGGTTAAACTGGGCCAGATGTGTGACAAAGTGGACAAACTCAGAGATCAGGGGTACATGGACTGTGGGATACTCGGGGTTTATGGACGATGTCAATATGCGTAGAGGATAGTGAATTCCCCAACCAAGGGCAACATGGGTTTCTTTTCCAGAAAAAAAAGGTTGTCAAGGATAACAAAAAAAAGCTAAGTAAATGATGGAAACAAAGGATTTTTATGATTAACAAATAAATAAATAATAATTTGGGATGAGTGTACAGATACAGAAACAGGTGCCCTAGTGCAAGATGGCTTGGCCTGTGAGGGCACAAGTTGTGTGGAGAACAGGTGGAGGGTGGGGGCCCCATAGGTGGGTTTTTGTATGAGGTAAATGAATGGAGGGAAATTTGTAGATGTGAAAACTAATTGTGGATGAAATGTAGGGTTAATGATACTGCGGAGGTGCAGTCAAAATAGAATTGTGACGAGGTAACCTAGGATTCCATTGGGAAAGATAGCAAAAATGAGGAGGAGTATGTGGTTGATTCTCAAAAATATGTAAGACTATCGAGACTCCCATCCAAGGGGTGAAAGCAGCATGAGTGTCAAAGTTCCAAGGGGGACTATGAATGGGACGACTCATGTGGGGGAGAGTGCTACCGAGTGACAGTACCAAAATGCAGCGGAGGTGGTAGTACTATAGAGCCGGATGTAGGAACCCTAAAGGTAAATGTCGGAGGGTGTAATTGGGAGATGCAAGCGATATTCAGAGGGAATGATTACATGTCAGTGTCGAACATATACCTGAAGGGGTTGTGTTGCATTGGGATGAGCAAGTACCTACACACATGAAAACCAAATACCCGACGTGAACAATATCTGAAGATAAAGATCATATAACAATTATTTGATAATTTTGAACATGAGCATGTGTACCTGGGCATGATGTGAGAAAAATTCTCCCCCGGGGCCGAGTGCAGATGGGAACCCAAGGAATGTGACTGTGTAGGCGTCAAGACCCTGATCCCGTAGCTAAAGACAAATCGGAAAACATAGACTATAAGCTCCTATAACTAAGTGTGGAATTTTGGCAAAAGGGACTATATATGGCTGTGGGGCCCACAATACCACCTCATTTGTACCTGCTGCCATAGTGAGGTGACAAGAGGATTTTTTAGGATATTTGGAGATTACGGGAGTTCGAGCTGACCAATCCAAGAGTTGTGAGAGTTAGGTTAGTGGTCTTGTCCTCTTGCATAGTATATAGGTTCTACTTTTTGGGTAGGGTAGTATGGATGGTCGTACTAGGGTTTTTTGTAGGGATAAGCCCACCAATGCGTGAGAGAAGGAAGGATACTTGTGTTGAGATGTGCAAGTATAATTCTCTCTCTTTCCCAGTGTGTGGTTGTATTGAATACATTCGTGCATGGGGGCATGTGGGTGGGAAAAAAAGGTGCACATGTGATGCGCACCTATCTAAATTACAGCTGCACACTGTGTGCAGCTACTTCTCAGACAGTTGTGCATCAATGCAGAGCTATGTAGAGAATAGGTGTGCATGAATGCGCTCCTGTGGGTGTGACAGATGTGCATGGATGCGCCTCTGTTTAGTTGACAACTGTGCATGGATGCACAACTGTGCAAAGAAGAAGTGTGAATATGTGCATGCCTGTGGGGGTGACAGACGCACACTTGAGGCAAAGATGGGGGGTTTTAACAAACTTGTATTTTTTTTAAGATTTTGGTAATGAATGAGGATTGTTGATCAAGTGTTTTCTGTGTGAATGCAGGTGATCAATTAAACATGCCATTTCACTAGAGGGAAAGGGACTGGGAGCACCTCAGGGAGGCAGTGAGAGAGAAGTCGGGCATTCAGAGACTCTTGGCAGCCTATGGGATGCTCAAATTCTATGACTTCCCACTGATACGGTCACATGAATACTTGCTTCAGTATCTAATTTCGATGTGGAGCATTGATCTGCAGTGCTTCAATGTGTGAGGGTACCAGTTGACATTCTCGACTATGGAGGATGTCTATTTCTTGACGGGGCTCCCTTTTCAAGGGATGGCCCTACCTGTTGATCCCCAGTTGCCAGGGGATGTACACTTGGTAGACTTGGCACGAAGTTTTTGTTCGGGGCCAAAAATTATGTCGGGGTCGGTCGTCCACATCGAGGCAATAGATGATCTCTTGCATCAGTGCATCGCATCGAAGATTATGAGGATCTACAGATCCTTAGTGACTTAGCAGATCAGTGGTGGTCAACTAACGATTATGCAAAGATTGTTGGATGGGGATTTTTTTTCCTAGGGCTTGATGCTTCATGCCACCATGATGGGGTAGCTTCACCAGTGTCGGACCACCAACTCCGGTGATTTTTCCTTTGGATCTATCTTGGTGGCATGGTTTCTGGAGAGGGTGCCCATGTTGCACCCTAGAGTGTTGTTACCGACTGCTGGGGCACAGGAGCCACAACTGATGCGGTGCACATCGATTTTGGTGCATCATGGAGGGGGGGAGGGTGGCCACTATTTTAAGACCACATTGGAGCATGTGTGGTGCCATATGCCACAGATTATACTGCGGTTCCCATATGGTGGGATGGACTTTTGGCATGACCCAGATATGGTGTTGCCTCTTGGGGGGGATTGGGACCAGAGAGGTATGTTGGTGTACTTATGTTTTATGATTTTGATAGTATAGCATATTTTTATGTATGGATGGATGTTGATTCTATTGTTGTTTGTGTTTTTGCAGATGTGGGGCCGCAAGGCCGAGAGGCAAAGTTGGTTGGAGAGTCGACTCGTCAGGGGCTAGTCAAACTACCATGGGTAGAGTCGTGGGTGGGAGAGCGACGCTGGAGGGATGAGGCTAGTTCGAGGGTAGAAGATGAGGTGAGAACTGGTAGGAGTTGTAGATATGACAATCCATGTGCAGGTCCATCGCATGCGACTCAAGTAGAGGCTGGTGGGGATTTAGAGGATTTTCGATGCCAGTTGGAGGTGGTACTACAGGGTGTGACCAAGGGCATGTCGTCTCATATCCAGGATGAGAGAGTCATGGGGCAGTGTGTGGGTGGACCTGCAGAGTTGTGGACTCTAATTCGCAGAGAAGTTGTAGCAGGGGCAGTGATGACTGGGAAGTTTCCCCCGAGACCTGGTGGACCCCTAGCTCGTGGGGCACCTCCTGTAGATAGAGGACCTAGTGGAGGTGCTCTGGGGGAACCTTGAGTGTTGTATATTTTTGTATTTATATAGTCATGCGAGCCCATTTTGTATAGGGTAGTGTGATACCCATTTTGTACCTATAGGGGTGAGGGGGGCTCACTTGCCTACGGGCGATTTACATTTTTTACTTGTTTGTAAACATTGATGACACATTGATCGATATATATATAGAGAGAGATATACATGTTTGGGATCTCCGTGATGTTTACATGTGATGGTATTTTTGTTATATTTTTATGATGTCTAATCTATATGTTGTGACAGACTTTGATGACCTATGTATGTGTGATGATGTCTTGATGTGATAAATTCTAATCTAGCACTAGGTTAGCTATATTATCTTCTATATGATAAAATTTGTCGTGGAATATGTGTAAATGTATTTGAATCAAAATTGCTAGATAAGAGTCTAACTTGCATGTATTTGTGAAAGAGGCAAGGATCACAGACATGGTACACATTGTTGAGCTACGGGATGACAAGATAAGAATATAATAAGATGCTAAGGTGACAAATGCAGCGGTGACTGGCCTTGGCGAGGAGGCCAATGATGGCTGTGTATTATGCTTGGTTGTTGGTTGTTGATCCCAAACATATGTCGCTGGAGTAGAGCAGTTCATGTGGGGGGGTGTAGAGGACCCAAGCAATTGAAGTGAGATTCGGTGTCCAGTGGCTAGCTCCATCAGCATAATCGATATGGTAGGTCGATAGAGGAAACATCTGTCAATAACATGAATGGTAGATCAAACATGAGGAGTGGAGGGAATAAAAGAAGACTAAAAACTCTACAAATGTGTACGAAGACAAAACCTAGTGTAGAATGGCTAGGCTTAAGTGTAAAATTTCTTTAGGTATAACCCATTGACGGGTTCTTCGAGAGGATAGCCTTCTGGGGAGGTCATGATGTATGCACCTTTAGTGAGGCAATGTTGGATAATGTAGGGTCCATGCCATAATGACTCAAATTTCACATGACCGAGAGTATCGTGAGTGATATCGTAGACTAGGATGAGATATCCTTCGTTAAATGAGTGAAGGTTGACATGGCAGTCAAAGGTGGCCTTTGATCATTTCTTAGTTGCCTCATTGTTTTGTAAGGCCTTTGATCGTTTCTTAGCTGCCTCATTGTTTTGTAAGGAAGACCGATGATCTTCATCGAACGAATCTAATTTCAACAGGTGTTGCTCCATTGGAGTAGTGTCAGATAATATCTTGATGGTGGTGTGCAGCATGGGAATTTCGCACTTGATGGGGAGGTGGCCTCGATCCCATCAACGAGATGAAACATTGTAAAACTAGTGGCAGTTTTGAATGTCATGCGATAATCCCAATGTTGAAAACAACATATGATGCCAATTGGTCTTATGTTTGTTTACAGTGTGTTGCAACATGGTTTTGAGGACTTTGTTGATAGCCACGACCTGTCCATTGGACTGAGGGTAGTATATGGAGGAAAACGCATGGGAGAAGCCCAACTTTGAGGAGAGTTTGAAGAATATATCATTCTCAAAGTGTTTACCGTGATCGGAGACTACCTGTAGTGGGACTTCGAAGTGGGTAATGATGTGGTTGAAGAAAAAATGTGTTGTTGTGTCAGCGGTGTTTTTGAAGGTAGGCATGGCTTCAACCCATTTGGTAAAGTAATATACTTCCACGAAGATGTACTTGTGTCCATTGCTATATGGAGGATTTCAAGTCATGAATTCTATGCCCCATTTGTAGAAAGGGCCGACAGTGATGACTAGATGTAGAAGAGCGGGTGGCACTCATGCTTTGTTTGCATAAAGATGGTGTTTGTTGCATCGCTTGACAACGTGGATGCAGTCATGAAACAATGTGGTCCATAAGTATCTAGCTTGAATGATTTTTTGGGTGATGTACATACCTAAGAGGTGGTCACTGCAAGCATTTCTATGGCAATCATTCAAGACTTTGTCAGCTTCGTCGATGGTCAAACATCGATGGAGTATGGTGTGAACCCCACATCGATACAAAACATCATCGATGAGGAGGTACTGAGGGGCCTGATGGTGAAGGCACCGACAATCATCTCGAGATAGATGAGATCCAAACCTCTGTGTCTGAAGGTAGAAAAGAAGGTCTCCATACCAGGGGTCATCCAAGGGGATGTAGAAGAGGTGTTCGTCGGGAAAATTCGTGTTGACAGGTGAACTTGTAGTATTTGAGGGAAATGTTGTGATGAGCTCAACGAGAAAAAGTGCTTTCTTGATTTTGGGAGTTTAAAACTCTAGGTCTTATTCCTAAAGGATGACAATCCATTGGGAAAATTTACCATTAATTTGTCATCGACTAAGCAAGTACTACATGGGGTTGGAATCTGCCATGACTTTCGTAGTGCGAAGCATGATATAATGAAGCAGTTTCTTGACTGCGAGGACAACTGCAAGGGCGAGTTTATCTTCATGATTGTACTTCAGGGGTGGTCCTGAAAGGTTTTTACTGATGTAGTAAATAACATGTTCACGGCCATCATCTCATAATTGGACGAGAACTCCTACTACTAAGACGGTTGAGGCCGACAAGGATGTAGTCACGATCATAGTCAGGAGGACTAATCAAAGGGGCATTGGATAGTGCTACTTTTAAATCATCAAAATAGGTTTGTCCATGTTCATCCCATCAAAATGGGATATCATGACACAGTAAGTGGAGGAAACCATGCATGCAAGTGACGTAATCTGGGACAAAGCGTCATAAATTGTTTTCTTTGCCTTGTAGGCTCCGCAGTTGGTGCAAATTCCTAGGTGGTGGAATTTCTGTGATATCTTGGACCTTGAGGGGGTCCACTATGATGTCGTGTTGGGAGACTATGAAACAAAGGAGGCATCCAGCTATGATGCAAAATACACACTTGAGGGGGTTCAAGCAAATATTGTACTGCCGACATCGCTGAAAAACAACCCATAATTCATCTAGATGTTGTGTTTGTTTCCTGTATCGATCAGTGAGGTCATCCAAGTAAGCAAGAATGATGCAAGAGATATCATGGAAAATGTAATTCATGGCATGCTGGAACGTCGCACCTACATTTTTTAGTCCAAAAGGCATGACACGATATGCGATAGTACCCCATGGGGTGGTAAATGTGGTTTTATACTAATCTGCTGGGTGGATTTGGATTTGACTGTAGCCAGAGAACCCATCCATGAAGGACAAGGCTTTGTGTCATGCACAGTCATCGATAATTTGGTAAATGAAAGGTGTGGGGAATTTTTCTTTGGGACAAGCATGGTTGAGATCGCAAAAGTCAGTGAATACATGAATAATTCCTTGTTTTGTGTTAATGGGGACGGGGTTGGATACCCATGACATGTAAGCGATGGGGTATATGAACCCTACAGCATGTAGTTTATCGATTTTAGTTTTGATAGCCACAGATTTGGATGGGTGAACTGGTCATTTCTTTTGACATACTGGGGCGACATCTGGCCATGTGTCGATGCGATGTTCGATGATAGAAGGATCGAGGTTGGGCATCTCCGTGTATGACCAGGAAAAAATATCCTGGTATTCCTGAAAGAGAGCTTTGTAAGCTGTGAGTTCTTCAGGGGAGGATGCGGCACCAATGGTGATTTTCTCTATGATTCCTGGTTTGATGGAAATGTTGATTTTGATAGTGGGGGGAATCTTGGCCATGTTTCCTTCTTCAAAAGAATCAGGGGCAAGGATAGGGTTGTTGAACCATTCTATGTGCCCCAATGGAATAAAATACTTGGTTTTGATTGCACATATGGAGATTGGTCTATGAGGATCAAAGGCTTCCCGAAAGATCTCTTTGTGATGGAGTGCGTTCCATGGGAAATTGGGGGTAGTTATCTCATCTAAGATATATTTGTCGCAGTGAAAAATGCAAGAATATAGGGGATCTGGGGAAGTAACATTGGTGACTATCACCATGTGATTGTCTTCAGGTGGTGAAGACGTAGAGGGGGTATCAAAACTATGGTGCGATGGTGTGCTATTCATAAACCAAATTTATAGATACTGTGGGTTGTAAAATGTGATCGGGGGTAATATTTCCTGAGGGAAATGAACCGGAAAATTGGGAGGATTTGGGGGAAAATTCTCAGACAATCGATCTATAAACCATGGAGGGGTGGGAAGTGACTCAATTTCATGGGTGGTGATGTGATTAGTATCTAGAGAAGGAATAGGTAGAATCACCTGCATCATAGGAAGTGAGTTGGTTGGGGAATTTTCAATAAGGGTCTTTTGACGACACCTGTAATCAAAGATCGAAGGACATTGGTATGTGATATGATCAAGTGAGTCACAAAGAGAGCAAGGGCACCTCATTCGTTCATTGACTAAGGTCGTGACATAATGGATGTCAGTGACGTGGGTACATGATGATGTGGGAGGAGAGGGGTCTTGTTGAAAGCTTTGGCATATTTCCATTAGTGTCTCTCGAAATTGAGGTAGCGCAGGGAAATGATGAGTGTAGTGGTCATACTCTGAATAGATGGCACATGCGAATTTGGTTTGTAGCCCTTTACTACCTATAGTAGAGGATGTTGTGGTAGTATTAGGTGTGCTTGGTAAAGAAACTAGCGATGTGGTTGCTTGAGGGAGTTGGATCAGATTACATAACTCAGGGAGAGAGGGACATCTATTTGTGGGGTGTCCCTCTCTCTCACAGAGTGCACAAGGAGATTGAAATCGAGGAGGAAGTGGAGAGGTGGGATCTTTCTTATTCCGTCTTCCCCCAGTCGTCACGGTGGTGCTGGAAAGTGGGGGTGAGGGAGGTGTGGTTGGAGTTCGTATTGGAATCTGCATTGGGATTCCCTTTGTTTGGGAAGGGAGGGATGGTTGAGGAACCATAGTGGGTGGGCGCAGATACCATACTGGAATGGAGAGCACCATGTTGGGAAGGGAAAGCGTTGTGGCTACCTGGAAAGCTTGTACTCTCGGTGAGGGGTAAAAGAAGGGAATATCAGTAATGTCTTGGGGGATTGTCCCCCAAACTGGGATTTGACCCTAGGGGAGGGTGAAATCGAGGATAAGTGGTGTCATAGGGCTATCAGGGGATTCCTGAGGTAGGGTTTCTTCCACTAGTGGGATGTTAGGGAGTGGAGAAGCCTCTGTGGGAGGAAATGGTATCTCCAGTTTCAGTTCCATTGGAAGATATGACACACACTTTTTTTGAGGGGTGTATGAGCGGTGGTGCTCTGTGGTATGCCCCCAACAAAGTTCGGTCCTTGAAAATTCTGGGGGCCATATCCATGAGTGGATATGCATCAGAACTAGTGCGTACTAGAGGTAAGATGTTATCGATGTTGGAGGAGTGGTTAGGCTCGTAATGTGAAACTTGGTCGATGGTGATGATCTTCATGTTGTGTGGGAACATCATCGTTCGAAATACAGAAGAGGCCACTACCTTCATAGCATACATGTAGCTACATCCAAATAAGATGTAATCAAGTGGGTCATTGATAACCTCAATGTTGATAAGGATGATTTTTCCCCCAAGTTCAACGGGAACATTTTGAAAGAGCCCTTTAGGAGAATATGGTCGTCTGTCATAAGCTCTCAAAGTGATGGCGGGTGGTATGATTTCAAGAGAGCCAAGTTTCTTCCATACAGTTTTGGACATGATGCATGTGGATGTACCTTCATCAATGATACATCGATGAACCGTGATTTTCAAAATCTTGATTGGTATCTGGAAAGCTACCAAAGTGGGGAGACGAGGTTCCCCACAATCTAGATCAAATGTGATGAGTCTAGTATCAACTGGGTCGACTGCTCCCAAGGTGGATAGTAAGGATTTCCATTGATTTGGAAAGGTTTGGAGAACCTCCAATACTAACATGGCTACAGGAAATTGTGCCAATTCATTGACCAAACTATAATTGTGTTCCTCCCTAGCTTGAGGATTGTTGACATTCCATTGTAAAGGGATGCGAGGGATACGAATGACAGGTTCAGTGTTAGGGCGTGGAATCATCAAGGGTTGTTTGGTTGTGGATGTAACTGCTTCCAAAGTTGTGGGAGTAGATTTAGGGGGTGATCAATATTGACGACTACACGTTTGCAGAAGAATTTCTTCTTCGCTAGTTAAGAGGATATTGTGATCCACCGAATTTCCAGGTTTTTTATATTGTCCCATCTGTTGTGGGGTAGGATGCATCTCCTATTGGATATCCATCACACCTTGGTGTGGAATAGGGTTTTTAAACATAGCCGGAGGTGGTTGTTGCAAATATTGTTTTGGGGCCTGCTGAGGGGAAGGCAGTGTGGGAGGATGTGGCGCATTCATGGAATCTTTCATTCATTTGAAGTCGACAACTTGGGGGAAATGGTGAGTATAATGACCATGCTCACCCCAAAGGGAACAAGGGAAGTTCATTTGAAGGTTGTTGTTATTCCTCTGTTGGCATTTGTTGTTATTGTCCCCTTGAGGATTTTGGTTACCCTGGTTCTAGTTGCCCCCAGCAGGTTGGTTTTGTTGGGGGTTATTTCCACCCGGTCTTGGGTTATTATTATTTCATTTTTTTCCTTTATTTTTGGCATTATTCGGTTGATGGGCTGGATTTTCCGTATTTAGTTGTTCAAAATTTTGAAATTTCTAAATGGGAGAGGGCTAAGCAAAGTTAACCCCAACGTGTGGTTGTCCCTGTGGAGGAGAAATTGTCTTTGGAGGACCAGGAAATGGAAAATACATATTATTTTGTGGTAATGACCCATAGGGTGCATAAGAAGGCGTAACGCTTTCACTAGTGCCCAGGTTATAAGCTGAGGCTGAGGGGGTAACTGAACTTGGTTGAGAAGTCAGGTGCATCATGGGTGTCGGCAAGGGTCCACTCATGGGTGGAGGAAGGGAAACAAGGTATGGTTGTTGATAAGGAGGGGGAGGGTAATGAGGGGTTCTTCCATACATCAATGGATATTGGGGTGTACCGTACATAGGTGGTGGTTGGATGTATGGATTGTGGTGTGTTGTGGTACCAATCAATCCATCTGCCATGTGAAACATCCTAGGTTTGTCTTGGCCGAAGGGTACGAGTCTCGGGGCGTCAGGTAGTACTGTGTATAAGTAACCCGACTAAGCATAAATGAAGTCATACTGTTGAGCCTTTCTTATGGCTTCCTCTTCAGTTTTGGGGAAGGTGGAGGCCACATCTTTGGAAAGGATAGAGACGAGTGCTCTGAGAAACCAATCGAGGCATTGTTCTTTGCTGGTTTCATCTTTGCATAAACTATGTCTCCCAGACCATTTGTGAATGTGGTTGGCGATATGCATGGTTGAGGTTTGTTTACACTCAAGGACCAGTTCTAGACCATTGTCATGATGAACTAGTAGTTGAAAGAAGGTCAAAAATGTTTTGGCCAAGGATTCAAAAGTCACATGGGACACTGATTTTTCGTCCAGATACCATTTGGATGATGGACCTATGAGTGTGAAATGAAATAACCTTAAATGGACAGAGTTGTCCATGATGTTGTTTGAAGAGAACCATAAGTGGAATTTCATGACATGGTTGGTGGGATCTTTCCCCAATTTCCCTTCAAATTTGGGAATGTCTAAAGGTAGCTTGGTAGGCATATTGGGCCATGTAGGGTCATGCAAGATAGGGTTATTCATGAGATTAATTATATCAGGTATGTTGAGGGATTCCAAATATGGCATGTGGGGTGGTGGTGGAGGATCAGTTCCATCCATGGTGTGAGCAGGTTGTGTACCTGACCCTTGATGGGGGTTTGGTGGGGTTGTACCTCTCCCTTGAGAAGAAGTTTCCCCCCCACTTTCTTGTGAAGGAGAGCTAGTGGATGGTTGGCTTTGGGAATTGGACCGAAGTAAAGTTGATCTCAAAATAGTAGCACTCACAGGGGTGTGAGAGGGTTGATTTGATGAGTCGGCAAGACTAGGAACTCTTCCTAGGATAGGAGGGAGATTTTGCAAGTGTTAGTAATGACAGGGATTCTTTGGTTCCCCCATATGATGTCCGACTAGAAAAGTGAATGTGTGGAACTGGTGATGAGATAAATTAATGAACAAGAGACTTATATAATTTGGACCTTCACAATATATCTCACAATTTCATGTAATCAAATGAGCATCATATATAAATCAATTGAAAAGAAGCGTACATGTGGGTAGGTGGATTTTGTCTGCGTAGGAGAACAAAGAAAAAAAATTCTCGTGTCCTAAGAAATAAGTAGCATCCTTCCTCTCAAATAACACTAGACCTTCCAATAGCACTCAATAGAGGGGTCTAAAGTCACAGGAAGAGGAACTAGTGAAGGATAAAACAATCGGTTATAATGAGGGGTAGAGGGTGAATATCCTGAAAGAGCTGGCGATATTTCCAAATAGCCACACAAAATCTTATCAAGGTGAAATTGCAGCCCACAATTGCCACCTGGGTAGATGTCCTAAAATTTGGCCATTAGGTACCTCAGTCAAAGTGCGACATTTAGATTTTTGGCCTCAGAAATGGGTCATGGGATGGATCCCTTCCAAGAGTTGCGTGACTCAAGGGGGGACGCACAGAACAATCGGATCTTGGCCTTCGACCCTTCACGATTGTCTCCCTACCTTATGGTGTTAGGAACACTTGACTTGGAGGATTTTAAAGTTCCCTGTTTGTCAACTTCTAATGTTTGAAGATGTGAGAACCAGATAATAGGGGGGTTATTTGGATGCCTACCCCCAAGATCCTACCTAGACTAAAAAATTTCTTTTGGCACCTCCTGTGGAGAAAAAATTAGTGAGTTTTTAGAAAAAAATTAGATGTGGTTGGTTGAGATATTGGGGGTGTGAACCAACCTCGTTTGAATTAAGTGGGTGTGGATAATTTCTTCAAGAAATAGTTGGACGTTTCAGAATCCCTTTGGAGGAAACCTACTTCAACCTCCACAATTCTAGATGAAATTATGTGAGTGAGGAGTGACTTTGTGTGTGATAAAGTGAACAAATGTGCCAATTTTTTAATAAGTTAGGTGTCAATTTGCAGCATGTGGACTTCCTATGGTCCCTACAAATCTTGATTACCTATCTTAATAGATGCTATTGGTACAACCTTGCGAAATTTTAAAGTCTCTAAAGAACTAGCATGTGGACATATGGGTCCTTACCAATCCTTTCAACTCCCTAATCTGATCTGATCTAAGAAATATTTTTAACAACTATCCTATATTGCAAGCATGTGGGCATGTCTAGTCTCATTACCATAATCTTTAAACTCCCCTAGTGATGTAATTTAGGAAAGTAGTTTCAAAAACTATCCTAACCTTGCAACATGTGGGCATGTATGGGCCCTTAAAAATTTAGATGTTTGAAAAGAAACTAAGACGAGCCCTAGGGGGGCTTTCTCCTCTCCTAAAGATTTTGTTAAGGGAGATGAAATGTCACCTTAATCACCTTTTTTATTCTCAATATTGCTCTATGGTGCGAGAGAAGAGCATACTCAATGATTAAAGTTTGATTTATGGTCCCAATGCAAGTGTTTTTATATGTGATAGTAAAGAAGATCAACTTATTTTTTACAATCAAAACAAGCCATCCATGTGGAAACTCAAAGAAAAAGAGGAGAAATATGGTTCTTTTTAATCCCCTACATGCCCATGTTTTCACTAACCCTTCATGTGGGAAGGGAATCTAAGTGTGGTGAATTTACAAATTTCATAAAAGAAAGATTTTGAAGGCTAGGGGCCTTTCAAAACATCACAAAAAATCTTACAATGTTGGAATTTTGGATAGATGTGTGGGTTACAGTTTAGACAGAGGCATAGTGGGTGCAGAATGCGCATAGAACCGAAGACCTTCTGGCGCACTGTGCACAAAAGGAACAAAGAAACGAAGTGTTGATGGCACACAATGCTTGGAATGCGCGTTTGTGGGCTGGAACACCCACGCACATTCTGATACGCATCGGGGGCGGGGAGGATTTTAAGTGGAATTCTCTTCCTCCAACTCCAAACTTAGCTCTTGACAAGTAAGGCTAGGCCGGTTATGATCCCTGCAAGGAAAATGGGTCAAAAACAAGTGTTCAAATAGCCCACATAGGGAGGAAATTGATACCTTTTCCCTAGTATGGTCGCCAATTTGTTGTTTCCTTTTCACCACTTGAATGAGAAAAATAAGAGAACTTACAAGTCTAGTTGGGATTGCTAGACAAGACAAAGGTTAGTGTATGAATTAAACAATTCAATCACATGAGATAAATAAGCAACTAAGATAGAAACAACTAAAGAAATAAAACTAAAATGCATGAGAAAATTTGAACCAAAATAAATCAACCAAATGACCAATGATTATGCCACCAATGGATAACTATATTAGTTGGCAAACACCGTAGAGAAAGGATGACTGATGGATCCCCTCTTCCTCCTTGGTTGGGATCTTGAATCCCATAAGCTCTTCCTACAATGATAAACTAGAAATAAAATGGTGAAGAAATCCAAGACTATTGCCTCAAGAGGTGAGGTGAATAGCTTATTGATATGTTGCTAGAATGTTCCAAGAAGAAAAGAGGTTTCTTGAGAGAGGATAGAGGCGACATAACAATACAAAGAGATTCTTAAATTATTAGTGCACCCATAGACACCTTTTATAGAATGTCTTTGAGCCAACATCCAACTGGTTCTTAGTGTGGACAAGGGGGCCTTTAGGGCACCATTACGTCTTTGACTAGGCCCCCATTCAGATTCATCTCGGATTTGAGGGTCAAATAAAGTTGGGAGTTGGTCCAGAAGTGGGTGAGGGGCCGACAAGAACCATAAATGTGTTGTTCACAGGAGTGCATGGATTTTCTCGTACATAGTCACACATATGGCGCATTGTATGCTCTACAGGCTTCTTTGGCCCATGCACTGTGTGCGCGCTTCCTTTAGTGTTTTAGCGCATGTCAATTTTTGACGAGTTGTATAGTTTTTGCCTCTTGGAAATGAATTTTTGGTGCTTCAGGTGAACTAATAGGTGTTTGGAGATGTTTTATTCCTGTAACCATTTGCATGTGATGTTGCGGATGATATTTTAGTGATAACACTAGCCATTACATCTTCTTACCAAAACCCTAACCCTATCATGGCTAGGTCTCCTTGAATGTGCACCTCACATGCTTTCCTCTCCTGCATGCACATTTTTCTTGCACATGCTACTTTGTCTACATGTGTGTATGGATTACACGTGTTGCTTCTTCTACATGCGCATATGCTTCCCACGTCATGCTTTTCCCTCAAAACTGGGCTTGCACCCAACAGGTCCCCAACATTGACACCATGACTCATTCCAAGTCAGTGCCTAACTTCAGTGTCTATCACTGCTTGTGTCAGCGCTTCGTACATATTACTATCCATTAGCACTGCTCCTGATCATGGATGCTCTTTGTTGACAAGGCTTCAACCACCTGTGTAGTGACTAGTGGTCGTAAGATCTCACCACCTCCAAGCCTATCTGTTCAACATGTACTTTCGCTGCATCCATTTCCACGACCAATTGTTCTGACTTTTCCTATAGAGGCTCCAACTGATCCTATCATGTGATCTTCTGTGCATGCACCACTTTTTCTTGTGCATAAAGGTTCTTCATTTCTGTGTCTGTCTTGATCTTCTCTGGCAGTGACATTTTCCTCTATCCTTGCTTGACATCTTCCATTGTTGCATGCAATTTATCTTCCTTTCCTTGTAGCTATTGTAGGCTCCCATCCTCTAGCAGCTAGGTCCATAATTGGATTCTCTTTTAAAGTAGTTCTTCCACTCTATGCATGTTATGCACGATGTTTTCTACAACTACTATCATGTCTTTCTCTCTTTGCACTCGGATTTCTGGGGGAGTCGTAAGCACTACGTGCTCCTCTAGTTCCTTGATCCTCTCTTTATATTGTTGCAGATTTTGTGCTTTATTTGTTATCTTCTCCTTCGAATATGCTTCCTATGATGTTGTGTCATCTGAGATGGCTTGAAAGACTACGTTTATATGGTTCTCCATCTCGTCCACTTTTTGCTGCGCTATCTCTTTCTTTTTCCCTTCCTCGTTGATGGCTTCCTTCAGTACCATATTTTCTTCCTGCTCTATTTGTATATTCGTCACATCAAACCTTGCTATGGATTAAATCTCCTATGTGATGCTAACCTGTAACTTATAAAACACCTTTGTTGGTATCTTGGGCAATGGCAAGTCCAACGTTTTGATATCCTTCATGGGCTTTTGCGTTGTTTCCTCATTGATGAAAAACATACATGTTGTTATGATAAAGTTATCACTTCCCTACTTTATGATTTGTATTCTCTCTCTGACATTAGATCCTTCTCTTACTGGTGTTGGTTTCTCCTTTTGTTGTCATTCCGCCTTGATCCTCAATTTTTCTAGCTCAGTGTTTACCTCTTGTACTTCTTCCAAAATTGAAGCTCGATGGTTTTCTGCATTTTCCCATACTTCTGACAGTCGATATTCTACTATTGTGGCTATCATCTCTACGTCATCTTTTGTCAGTAATGTTTCCATTTCTTTCCTTTGGGCCTTTTCTTTCTTCATGGCACCACTTGCTTGCTCCCGTCTTCTCATCCTTTGGGCCTCTGGTTGTTCATATGATTCTTGAATATGTGTATCCATGTCAGTATCCTTCTCAAATTATTTGTCCATGGATACATCTTGCACCTCCGTCTGCACTTTCTTTGCACTCACCTGTCTTGTCGGTCCTCCTGGTGCCTGCTTTGTAGCCTGTGGACCCTGTGTAGGACCATGATGTGACTTATTTTGTGTCCTGGTTTTTTTTTGAATTGAGATTCTTTCCCCCACTGTACCTATTGTTGTTTTCTTTTTCTAGATAGCACCATTCCTACCTATCTACTACGATGGGATTGTGCTACCCTACGTCTGGGTTTGTACTATTGGAATTTCTCTTGGAATCTCTATCACTTTCAACTCCTCAGGCCACTCTTGGACCTCCATGTGGATGTCTTGCATCATCACACAATACTTCATTTGAAACCACTCCTTGGTTGGGTTCTTCTTTTCCTGTATCCACATGATGTTACGTGATGCATGTAAATTCGCTATTTCTCCATACTCCTAGACAATTTCTGGTGAGATCCTCCATGTATCTACCAAACTATTATGTATTTCTACTAAGTATTGAGAAAACATGTCATTTTTGAATTTCTTTACCTTGGGATCTTTTGTGCTTCACGGCAACGTGTAGCGCACTACGCTGCATTTTCCTGTCCTTGGCAGGTACATCATGTATGTAGGTTCGTGCCACCCCATAAGTGCAACTTGGTGTTTTTTCACACTAACCACTCTTCCATTCATTAATTAATGAAAAAATTAGTCACGAATGGCAGAGTGACCAGGTGGTTATTATTATTATATGAATTTTTAATAACCATCCTTGATATTCCAAGAAAGGATAACATCATTGTCGACTTCCTCTCTAGGCCATGTGAGTCCTATCAAGGATGTTTCTCATTATGCACATATGTTTTCATTATCTACTAACACCTATGGTTCATAGATATTGTGAATTACTTAGTTATAGGAAAAATCCAAACACACCTCTCACAAAAGGAGTGACAACAAATTATTAATAAAAGTGACCTCTATTCCTAGATCGAAGGATATATCTTCTACACTGGGCCATATCTTGTTGGCATGGAATTGATCATACCAAGTTCCTTCTCAAATTACCAACAAAAGGTACCAAGGTATTCTAGAGCATTGGCATTTTCATCTTCCTTGAAGGGAAGAAGTCTTAATCGAAGCGCAATCAAGACAAGGAAAATAGGGAAGGGTAAGAAGAATGCTTAGACAAATCCATACAATCTCAAGATCCTTGTTAGTCTTGCACAAGAAAGATTAAACCCAGAACTATGTGAACATTCCTAACTCGGATTAAACAAAACACAGTTGGGTTTCATTCATAAAGAAACTATATCCCATTAATCAGATCTGACAAAAAGATAATATGAAACAACATTCAAGATAATTTGAATATTAACAGACACAATAATTTCAAAATTTGGATCTCTCTTTGTATTAACTTCATATGGTTCTTCTCAATTACATAATGCTACTCAGATACAGACACAACTCGGTCATGCCAGAGCTTAACAACAAAAATCCATTACTGAGAGGCAAGGTTAACCTGAACCTTTTCTCTTTCACCAATACAATAGGACATGACTCTTTGGTCTGGTTACAAAACCCAGACTCTAGAATTATAGCTAACATTTACCCAAAATGGACAATGACAAAACTTACACATCTGGACTACATCTCCATCTGAACAATCAAAAAATCAACAATCAACAACCAACATTCCATAATCAACCCTTTATAATTGTATTCATCCTGTATATATAAGCCAATTGGGATTTTCGGGTTTGAGACTTTGCATGCTTTCTTGTTCTTGTTATGTTGTAACTTCTTTCTCCATATTGGTGTTGCATTGTCCTTCCTTCCAAAAGTTTTCAGTTTCTTTCTTCGTTCTCGTGTCCATATCCTTTGTGACTTTTGCAACTCTCATTTGACCAAAATTGGAACTACAACATCCCTTGCACAACTTCTAACAACAAAACGAAGCGCCCAACAGGCTCTGACCACAATCCTTGACTCATCCTCGAGTCAAGTCCCTGGTTCTTTCATGGTCTCTAGTTTGTCTTGTTGCTTTCCTTTGTATTTTATTTCTGCTTTTCTCCCAGTTTCTTCCTGAGTTCTTTCCTTTTCTGCCTCTTCAAACAAAGGGCCCAACTCCAGGACCAATTCCAGGGCTCTCTTCTTTACCCCTTGGAAATTGACTACCTTGTCCTGCCACTTCCTGACGAGGAGTGAAGCTTCAGCCATGAACTATTGAGTCATGTCTATAATGCATACCTTAGGCTTGGACGCGACCAAAGAGTTCCACTCTAAATTGGCTATAGCATCTACCTGATGCATATGCATATAGGTTGTCTGAACAATGAGTCAAAACTCCTATAGATATTTCTTAGCTATTGATTGTGCTTCAAATAGAGCACTCAACTCATTGTCTGCTTGTTGGATCTGGTCAAATTTTTTCTATGTCTCTAGCGGATCCATGGTGATGGAAACTTCCTCATTAAGTGACTAGATATTTGTTTGCAAGTCCTCTAGAGTATGGTTGCACCGTGAAATGATACACATCCAGTCACTAACTTCTCAAAAAATCCTTATGCATTCTACAATTTTCTTGTGTAGGGTTTCTCTTGCATTATTTCCTTCGAGCACAACTCTTTTCATTTGCTCTTGAAGATTTTGGAGTTGTTGTTCTGCTTCCTGCTAACTCTCCCACAATTGTGCTTCAAGGTTCTCTGTGCAAATGGCCAGCTCTGACCATGCTACCTTGAGTAGCTTGATCTACTCCATCATCTCTCATGTTGCACTAGATTCAGACAATTGTGGTGTTGTCCTTCGGATTATTGGCCAAGATTCCGCAAGATTTTCCTTGACCTTTTCCATTTTCTTCTCCACCTAGATCTTTGCATAGTCCTACTGCATCCAGCATGCTTGCACAAGGAGTGCTTCCTCCTTGTAAAATTCTGCTTCTCATTCGACCTGTTGGACCCTCTGCTCTAGTTGATCAGTCAAGGCTCTGATCATCCCTATTAGTTGCATTGATGGCCATTGAGCGAGGTCACCAGAAGAAGTAGTGGCCTCCCTGGGTACTCGGACCTGCAGTGGGATTCCACTAGTCGTTGAGTGTTCTGACAGTGTCTCCACCTCTTCCTCCCCTATAGATGGACCTTGGAGTTGTTGTGCAAGTCTCATCATTTCCGTTGATGGAAAGAATGAGAGCATCTTCATTTTCTTCAGGCAGAGCTACACAAGATCTGTGCAATGCTGTGGGTTCTGGAGTACTAGCTCCAGTTTCTCTTGCAATAAAGTTGCACTCTGTCCTGATGTCGCTTCAAGTTCCTTGTGAACCTCTGGTACTTCTACCTCTTTTTGGACCATGGTTTTTGTCGTTCCACCTCTTTGGATGGAGCTCTCAACATTGATTGTTGAGAGATGGTGTTGAGGGCTTGGGTCTTGCGGTATTGGCACAATTTGAGTCTCCAATGAAGGCAAAGTTTCCTGGATCGACATAAATGGAACAATTGAGTGGATTGGGACTTCAGGGGTCAGGCCAATGAGCTCTGGTATCTACTCGGGTAGTTCAAGGGGATCCAAGTACATGGACTCAGGTTCAATGGTTTGCGATTGGATGGTCATTTATTGCGTTGGCGATTGGGGTTGTGGGGGTGATGGGGGTTGTTCAGTGATGATGGTGGTGGATGTAGTGGTATCAGGATCAGGGTCATCCTAGATGTCAATGATAGTTTGGGCCACTCGAGTGGTTGCTCGAGTACGTGGTATGGGTGATGAGATTGGTTGGGGACTCAGGATCTTCACTGGGGAGAGCCATGTCCTATGTTTCTTGACCAACGGGTCTCCAATGAAAGTTTCATTAAGGATGTCATTGAAATCTTTACCTGTCAGCATAGCTTGCTATGGAAGTTGTGGGAACATGGGAAATCTCCTCTTCTTGCATTCCAGTGGTTGCATCTCTTCTTCCTCTGAGTCTGAGTCTGTATGCATTGGAGCATCTTTCTTTTTCTCCTCTGGGCTCGAGCTCGGTCCTACCCCTGCTTCCTGTCCCTTTTTCTTCAATAGCTCTGCAGGTAGAAGGTAGTGCATCCCCGACTTACGTGGTTTTCTTTTCACTCTTATCCATGAAATTAATTCCTTGTCAAAGGCCTTCTCATACAGGTATAATGACAGCATCCATGAGTGAAATTATTCATATTTGACATGACTGGGCCAAACAAAAGTATGGTGGCGGTTAAACCCAAATGCAATATTCCTCGTGTTCAGGTTGAGTAGCTCCTATGGTACGTGAAACCTCTGAGTTGTGTCTAGTATCCAGTTATACCACTTCAAGAACACTACATTGTTGAATGTTGTGTTCTTTGAGCCCCTCCTTGAGTGCCAAGGATCGAACATATTCTCTAGTCGACCTTTATCTGTTGGTGATAGTTGTCTTCCTGAGGGTGGCATCCACTTCAGCATGGAGAACACAATGAGTAGGTATCCATAGGTGAAGGTTCTTCCCTTCTCCTGAGCTTCCTAACATGCTACCAGGAGTTCTTCCAGCAGGTAGCTACACCAATTGAATACTGCTCCATTGGAACAAAAATATTCCACTGACAGGGAATCCAACATGCACTCACCTTTGTAGTAGGACCTCATTACCTTGCTAGAAATCACAGAGCAAGTTGTTATGATTGTCTTTGGTAAAATGGGGTCAATCTTGGCTATGCGTCCCCCTCTCTGAGTATGAAATATTTCATACAGGTTGGGTTCTCCCTTTTTCTTCCCATGTTTACTGGGGCCCTGGAACCTTTTTGATGCATCTTCACCTTCGATGGATAGGCCCGTGAGTTTATGGATATCTTGTACATGAATTGGATATCATCTATCAAGCCATAAGCTTTTGTAATGTACCTGAATGATGTGGAACTTGGTACACCATTCAACCTCGCCAGTAGTGTCGAAAACTGGAAAGTATTGGAGATTCATGATGCTGGAGATGAAGAGGTTGATAAAATCTGGCTTTGATAAACGACATCTCTCCCATATAATGTGGAGCCACATCCCATAACACATCAATTTTCACCTCTGGGAATAGGACCTCATCTGTCAGGTCAAGATCGAGGAGCTTCACTTGCTTGACCTTTCCTTTGAGGTCACCCACAACCTCAACCCGGGGATCACATGGTTCATCCAGAATTTCTTCCTTGGAGAGTGAACTTCAGATTCATGTAGCTATCGGCATCACTGCTCTGGACTGTTAAGAGACTTAGACCAACTATATTGAGCTTTAGGGCCGTGACTAAGAGAATTTGCAGGCTCTATGATAGTTTAGAAATCTCAAATACAAAATAGAAAACAATAAGCATTGTGTTGAGTTTGTGAAGCCTTATAATCAGGCCAGCTGGTGGGCTCTGTCATTACTCCTAAGGCCACTAATGATTAACCCTATAGACACAACCTGCAGCTCAGGTGTTCGATGGGACTGTTTAACGGGGTAAATATATTGAGGGATTATGGAATTTACTGAACAAGCTGGACAGGGACATAGCCGGCCTCAGCCCTTACCATTTGAACGGTTGTGAATCCTGGCGCGAATACCGATGGAATCTCCACGTATCATGGATTTATGGTCTAATAGATTTTAGACAGGTTACTGTAGCGATCATAAAGGCTGTGACTAGACAGGGTGTGTGTGGCACATGGACTGGGATTCTGTTCAGATTCTCTCTCCCTCTAACCACAATGGTGTCCCTTTCATATTTAATGATTGTAATTAATGTACTTGTGGCTCTTCTAATCCTGTGTTGTTGAGTAATCAATTTTTCACCCAAGTAATTCTTAGAATGAAAAAAATGAAATACATGTCGCGACACAACCTGCACACTCTGACTTTATTAACTGAATTTAAATAAATTGCATAAATTCAAATCTTACTACTATACATGCTCCTTTGGAATAGAGCAATAGTCCTTTTGACCCATCCTAGCTGAAGTATACCATCGAGTTGCGCTAGTCTGATTACTCTAGAGTGTCGGATCTCTGCAACTATAAATGGGCCCAACCAATGAATGTGAAACTCGCCTGGATGTTTCTGGTATCGACTATCATAAATTAGAACATTATCTCCTTGCACAAATGTTTTGGCCTTAATATTCTTGTCATGACAATCCTTCTGCCTATCTTTCTCAATTTTTTGATGAAAGTCTGCTAAAAACCTGGTCTCATCAAGTTCTTGCAACTCCATAACCCTTTGCGCAACTCATTCATCCTCTGACATATGTGTAACCTGTGCGATGTAGAGACTAGGGGTAATGAATTATGTAGGTACGGTAGCCTCTTTTCCATAGACTAGAGGAAATGGAGTATACTTTTGAATCTTCTTCGTGGTCATCTTTTAATCCCATAAAACTGTTGGGACTCTGTCATCCCAATCTTTCCTATTTTCACAACAAACCTTCATCAAAATCCTTTCCAGAATCTTGTTAAATGCCTCCACTATTCCATTAGCTTGTGGAAGGTAGGGGATGCTTTTATGATGTTGGATTAAGAAATTTGTTGTAATATTTTCTATTGTACTACGGATAAAATGACCACCCTGATCACTAGTCAGACTTCTAAGGCATCCAAACTGAGTGATATTGTTTTCAAAGATAAACCTAGAAGCGATATCATTCGAACAATCCTGAAAAACTATTGCCTCAGACCATCGTGTCAGGTAACCGGTTGCGGTGATAATAAATTTGGCCTTTGAGTTCTTAGTCGTGGGGTTGATCGGTCCAATAAAATCAATCGCCCAATTCTCAAATTCTTTCATAGCTCGAACTGGATGAAGAGGCAATTCGTCTCATCTTGATGACTTACCTACTCTCTGGAAAACGTCGCAAGATATAGCATACACCTTCACATCCTTAAAGAATGTGGCCCACCATAATCCATCTTGGAGGACTTTCTATGCAATGGCCTTTCCTCTCACATGGCCTCCTGCAACTCCACTATGGCACTCCCAGAGGATATCCTGTCTTTCATGGTCCAAAACATACCTCCTCAGGATACTATCTAGGACCAACTTATACAATTTCCCCGCAATCAATTGATATTCCACTGCTCAAACCACCATATAGTGTTTCTGATTTGCGGAGTACATTTCTCGGCATGCCCCTGTACTCAAGAAAAATGTTATGTCTTCCAGGTATTCTGGTACTACCTCAACTCGTAACAGGTCTACATCTGGGAGTTGATCATCGATTTCTCCACCACTCTCCCCTAACTCCAATATAGACAATTGATTAGGACCCACGTTGCATCTTCCAGGTTTGATGATCACCTCAAATGAAAATTCCTGAAACAGTAAAAACCATCGACAAATTATTCCTTCTAAGACATACTTGTTAACTAGATATTTTAACACAGAATGATCAGTAAAAAAATTTAAAATGAGAGCCTAACAAGTAATTTCTAAACTTATGTAGAGCATAAATCATAGCCAAACCCTCCATTTTTGTGGTTGTATAGTTGCATTCAGCTTGCGATAGCTTCCTGCTAGAAAAATAAATGTGATGATCTGTATTTCCATCTTCTGGTTGCGCTAAGATCTCTCCCAGGGAAATACCTAATGCATCCACGTGTACATGAAATTCCTTTTCCCAATTTGGAAATATCAAAATAGGTGTTATGCCAAGCTTTTCCTTCAAGATGTCAAACACTTGATCACACTCTGGTGTCCACTGGAACAATTCAGACTTCTTTCATATATTTTCCAGGGGTGTCGTAATATTCACAGACATTATGATGATCTTGCAATAGTACCCTATGTGCCCTAGCGTTAAGCACAACTTTTTAGTACTCGTAGGAGGAGGCATATTCAAAATGAACGAAACTTTAGCTGGGTCTACCAGCACTCCTTCTCGGCATACTATGTGGCCTAACAGATTTCCACGTGGGACACAGAAAATACGCTTTCTGAGGTTTAAAGATATTTGCATCTCCCTACACCGATCAAACATCAGCCATAGTAGCACTATGTGTTCTTTCAGCAGAGTGTACACCGTCGAGTCATCCATATAAACTTCTATAAATTTGTGAATAAATTATCGAAAGGCTACTATTACAATCTAGGAAACAATTGCAGGTGCATTCTTTAGATTGAAGGGCATCACATTATATGAAAATGACCCCCATTCTGCTATGAATGTGGTCTTCCTTATGTCTTCCTCGGTAATTCTCACTTGTTGATACCCTGAAAATTCATCCGTAAATGAGTAAGACTCTTTCCCCACAACCTTCTTAAGAACCTCGTCAGTAAAAGGTGTGGGAAAAGGGTCATGCACATAGGCAAAGTTAAGGCTTTTGTAATCTATAGATACCCTAATGTCCTCTGTACCTTTCTTTCTTTGTATGACTATGGGGCTAACCCACTCTGCTTCTTCACTGGAAAAATAAGTCCGGCCTCAAGCATCTTGTCTATTTCCCTCTTAACCTTCTCTTTCACCCCGAGGTTAAGATGATATGGTTTATGTGTTACAGGTTTTGATCCTAGTTTTATCTCAATCTTCATCTCTCTCATAGCTCCTTTTATCCCTTTTAGCTATGAAAATGTCTTTGGGAATAAGTCCTCATACTCTTGCAATAGGCTATGTATTTCCTGGCTAGTTTGCTCATCCCAGTAATATCCTACGACAACTATCTTGGGTTGCTCCATAGTTCATATGTTGACTTTTCTCAACTTCAATGGATAGTTAGAAGAGCTATCAGTCTGACTGGGCAGCGCATTCTGGATTTCTCTACTTCCTTTTGTTTCCTCAATGGTTGAATTTATCAGTTCTTCTAAATCATCAAGGTTTCCCAATTCTTTCTTGATTTTGTAGCATTCTATGGGTGTCTTGTCTATGTCCAAGTGAATGTTAGACCGAAGAAATTGACTATGCTTGGCACATACCACTAGGTCTGATTTGTTTTACAAACATCGGTAAAAATTATTTCTTTAATTCCTTGCAAGACTATCTTAAGCTCAGGGTACTTACTTGTGAAAGCAAAGTCCTTGCAAAATTGGTTTGCTAATGTTTTCCAACTATTGGTTTGCCTTATGGTCTCTTCATGGATGTACTAGGCCTTTGGTATCATGCCTAGAGAATGGGGAAATACTTGAACCCACAAGTGATATGGTACTTCCACAACTTGTTACTTCCTTACACATTGTTCGATATGTGTTTTAGGATCATACTATCCATCGAACAATTGCACAAATTGAAAATCCATCTGCATATTTGATTTCGGTTGCTCCTTTTCTTGAAATCAACACTAGATAGCATGCTTCACATCCTCCTAGTTCTTAATTACTTATTTGTGACTAGCCCACCACCTCGCAGGGGTGTCTTCTAGGGCTAAGTCCAGAACTACGATCTTTTGATATTTTGATATCATTTCTTCCATGCTAACCAGAAAATTGCTAAGGTCTGAGGTACCATTGTATATCGGATGTTCTCTGACCTCAGTTCCAACCCATCTCATTGTTCTGACAGTTGTGCATCATCTTGAAAATATTTCATATGCACCATGTTGCCAACTGTCAAATGCTAGTTCTGAATCTCCATCCATCGATTGTATGCTCTTCCAAGTTACTGATCCATCAGTCATAGGATTGATGTAGTCTTTTCTCATTCTTGTTATTACGACGTATAACTGATCTAGATCCTCTCCTTCCATATTGTTGTCTGTTGGATTTGTGTATCAAGGCCCTAGATCCAAGGGTTGAACTACTTTTATTTTATGTGAATAAAATTAAATAGTATCCCTCTTTAGGTCAATAACAATGTAGTTATCATAAGCCCAATCATTACCCAGTAGTGCAGGATAAGGGTCCTTGTCCCCCATGATTTTGATCACCTCAAAATCAGCTACTATCTTTACTCCCGCAACATCTATCTCCACATTCTCCAGCCTTCATATTGGGAAAATACAATACTGATTGGCCATTCTCAATTGGATTGGGGAATACGTCAATTATGGTTTCCCTAAAGATTCCCAAGTCTTTTTAGGCAATATGTTAACATCAGATCCTAGATCTAACATAACATCCTTAATCTCAAACTCATCTAGCTAGGTTGTTAGTCTAAACTCTTTCCCAATCCGTATTTTCCTTCTTTGCACTCTCTTAGTGTTCTTCTTAGGAAGATTAGTCATTATTCTAGCTCTCAGGGATTCCTCCATTCCTAAGACTAGATACATGGCATTGCACAACTTTTTTGTCAACTGGTCATTCCCAAGAATATAAAAAAATAACTGGAACCAAACGTCAACTACATTTTGTGACTGGTCAGGTTGTCTCATCGGGATTACGGGGTTTTCGGGTGCAGGGGGTGAGGTAGGGAATTGTGGAATCTTAGGATAAATGGTGGGTTGAGGGGGTTTTTCTTCCATTTCAGGGCCAGGGATACTCTGGAATACTTCTATTGCATTTTTAATAAATATTTTTTGTTTCAGAGGGTCATACCTATCTTCCTTAGGTGTTAATTTATGAATCTTAGGCAGATTATCAACATCTGTGTCGGTCTTTGATCCTCCTCGAGTAATGATATTAATATTAGGAAGCTATCCCTTGATGAACCTCTTTATGTCTTAGCCAATGAAGTTGGCTCCTTGTTGCATTGCCCAACCTTCCCATTTCACAATTAGCTCTTGGAAGTCTTTATTTGCATGCCCATTGGTTTTGCAGTGTGAGCACCATGGTCGTCTCGGTTGAGGAAAATCCCCAGCCATGTGAAATTGTTCATCATAGTTGTAGAATATTATTGGTCCTCTTCCCCCAGTTCATCCTCCTCTTAAGTCTCCTTCAGCTCCACCTCCTTGGCCCCTTCCCAGTCCTTGAGGGGTTTCATTCACCCTGAATGATGTTCAATCCAATATTTCTGCAAGTGCATCCAATGCTCTACATTGATTCATGGCATGCATGGTAGGTGAGTAGAACTCACAATGTACAATATCCAGTACTATAGAATACTTCTAAATAACAGGTCATTGTATTGGTGCATGCCCATGAATTCAGAAGATCTCGCAATACTAAGCTGACGACAATGGTTGATTACCTGGAAAGGCATGATACAGGGTTGGGGTATGGAATGGTAAATTCACAGATACTTGCACAACTCCTCCCGTGGGTCCTGATGAGGGTCCCATCGGATTGTGAGGAGGTATGATTCCCCTCATACGTGGACATTCATTCACCAGATGCCCCTCTGTGTAGCATCCGGTACACCAAACTTGTGGTCATCCTGGTCTGGGTATTGTCAATTCTTTAATCTTCTCTGTCAACGCTGATATTTTTCCTTGTAGTTATGCCAAAATTCCATCCGTTGGGGGTTTGGTCACCCTCAGGCTCCTTGGATATCCTTCCATGGCTTCAATCTTCATTGATTGTTCCAAGGCATCTGTCAAGGAGGTTATCCGTTGTTGTGTTAACGAAATTTGTGTCAGAGGTAGAAATCCCTGGATGTACCATTCTCTCTGGTGATCTTCGTGAATTGGATGTGCTAGCCTCCCAATGGAATCCTTAAACTTCTAACTATATTCCCAAGATGATTCTCCTTCCCTCTGCTAGATCTCGTGCAACTCAGACAGAGGTTGTTTTTCTAACTCAGACAACTTAAACTCTTATATGAATTTTATCTGAACTTGGCCAAGTGTGAACACATGTCCTTGCATTCCTCTTGGCTCAATAACCTTCATGTACCATTTGAGAGCACGACCTTTTAAGGTAGTTTGAAATTCAACCGGTTTGTTTGTGTCTAGAGTCCCTATGGACCTCCAAATTGCTTCACACAGAAACCAATGTTGCTCAACATCCTTGTCTCCTTTACCCCAAAATTATGGGTATCGAGCGATCGAGCCTCTCGCATTTCCAGCCATTGTTGATCTTACTGCTCCTATCAAATTAAACCTTAACAGTCCTGATAGTGATATACCAGAGGATCCCAATATCCTCCCAGTATTCATACTCATCGGTCGTGACTAACTAACTAACTGAATTGAAATCGGAATAGCATAAGAAGGTAGTATAGAATTTACCATTGGTATAGAAGACACTTAAGAGATGGGTGATTCGGGGCTTGTTTCACTGGCTTCTGGGTGGGTTTCTTTGATATGGGGGGTCTTGTTTTCATCCTCTGTAGCAGTCTCTTTGGTTGGGCTCCTGATATTTCCTGGTATTAAGGCCAGATCTTCTCTTTCTTCTGTAAGATCCATTCTGGCTTGATCTTCCCTTGCTACTACACATTCTTCCTCTTCTCCACCCTCTTGGGGAATTCTTTCTCTTTGTGCTTCTCTCTCACTTAGTATTTGACTGGCCAGTCTTTCCTATCTTCTCATCTTCCGTAACTCTTCCTCCTTTCCTTCATCGACTTCTCCTAGTATGAGTTCTTTCCTCAACACCTCAAGCTACTTCATTTCTTTCTTTATCTTGCCATGCCACCACTTCTCAACTATGGTGGTTGTTTTCAAGACTCACTTGTTCCTTACGTCCATTTCTTGCCACTCCCCCATCTATCAAATAACCCTCTCCCCTTTCTCAAGCCATGATCCCACCCCAAAGTCACCCCACCCCAAGCGCGAGTGTTTAGGCTGTCAACTCACTTGGGGAGATGGTCAACATCATCTCCTCCATCAAGAATACCTTAATTCACAGGGGAATTTCTCTCAGTATCCTTCCTTATGTGTCTTTCTTGAAATCCACTTCTGCCCTTGAAAAAGACCGGTGGTTCTCAGCTGCAAACTCAATAATGTATCCTTCTAGAGTCATATTGACCTAGAAATCAACTCCTTGCGTTATTGAATGATCCAGCCGATGAAGCATTGCAATCTTTCATGTATCCCAAGTAAAGGTCTTCTTGACTCGTTCTTGGAATTTTGGAACTTTTGGAGCCTTTCTATCCAATGGAATAGTTCTTTCGAAAATTTAAACCAGAATATCTCATACTGGTCGCTTGATCTTTCTGAGTAAAAGATAACCTCTCTTGTATCTTTCACATATTTACCTCGCAACTCGACTTCTTTCCATATGAAGGCATCGCAATTTCTCTCCCACAACTGGTGAATATCATATCAGTGGATCCATGGAAGCATTCTCCCTACAGGTTCTCTCTTGAAGCAAGTCCCGACAACGAAACCATTTTTTTGGCATGGAATTGATCAGACTAGGGTCCTTCTCAGGTTACCAACAAAAGTTACCAAGGTAGTCTAGAGAACTGGAATTTTCATCTTCCTTGAAGGGAAGAGGTCTCACCCGAAGCGCAACCAAGAAAAGGAAAATAGGGAAGGGTAAGAAGAATGCTTAGACAAATCCATACAATCTCAGGATCTTCGTTAGTCTTGCACAAGACATATTAAACCCAAAACTGTGTGAACATTCCTAACTCAGATTAAAGAAAAACGAGTTATGTTGCATTCATAAAGAAACTATATCCCATTAATCAGATCTGACATAAATATAATATGAAACAACATTCAATATAATCTGAAGCTTAACAAACATAGTAATTTCAAAACTTGGTTCTCTCTTTGTATTAACTTCATATGGTTCTTTTCAATTACATAATTCTACTCAAATACAAACATAGCTTAGTCATGCTATATCTTAACAACAAAACTCCATTACTAAGAGAAAAGGTTAAACTGAACCTTTGCTCTTTCACCAATACAATAGGACATGAGTCTTTTACAAACTTGGTATGGTTCCAAAACCCAGACTCTAGAATTATAGATAACATTTACCCAAAATGGACAATAAAACAGAACTCAAACATCTGGACTACATCTCCATCTGAACAATCAACAAATCAACAATCAACAACCAACAATCCATAATCAACCCTTTACAATCGTATATATAAGCCAATTGGGATTTTTGGGTTTGAGACTTTGCATGCTTTCTTGTTCTTTTTCTATTGTAACTTTTTTCTCCATACTGGTGTTGTTATGTCCTTCCTTACAACTATTTTCGGTTTCTTTCTTTGTTATGTTGTCTAGCTCCTTTGTGACTTATGAAACTCTCGTTTGACCAAAATTGGAACTGCAACATTCCTTGCACAACCTCTAAAATCAAAACAAAGGGCCCAACAGATTTCATAATCCAATGTCATGTTAGAGAGGATGAGATCCACGAAATCCTTAGGGGCTTGTCATCATGATCCTTGTGGAGGAAACTTTTCAGATATAAGGACTACTTATAAACTATTGCATGTAGGGTATTATCATCCAACCATCTTTCGACATTCTCGAGAGTATATGAAGAGTTGTGACAACTACTAGAGAATGGGACAACCTTATATTCAAAGAATGGGACGACATATTTAGATAGACGAAAAGTCACTTTATACCTAGATTATAGTGGAACCATTCAAAAATTGGGCCTTGGATTTTATAAGGCCCATTCATCCTTCATATAAATAGAATACCTACACCTTTGTCTGTATTGACTATGTCACTAAGTTGGTGGAGGCAAAATCACTCCAAAAATCCACAGAAAATATAGTAGCAAACTTCCTCTATGGGGAAACATTTTTCATATTTGGTGTGCCATGAGAGATAATCACAGATGGGGGGGAACAATTCACCTCCAACCACATTCTAACCATCATGGAACAATATAATATCAAGCTAATGATAACCACACCATACCACCCACAGAGAAATGGGCAGGTCGAAGATACTAACAAGATCTTGGAATCCATATTTGGAATACATAGAAGAACAATACATGATTTACCCCCTATGATCTTGTATACAATAAATAGGTCATCCTCCCTAATGAGTTGGAAGTGAAGACATTAAGGACTACACTACAACTATGAATGGACTTATCAAAAGAATAGTGGAACCGACTAAACCAAATCATTGAATTAGATGAACATCGTCAAGCCACCCTACACAATTCCTTTGTGGTTCAACAACAACAACATTGGCACCCCTTTTGCACAATTTTGGAAAATTCTCAGAAACCCCCTGCTTACCTTTTCTAGTATTTTCCACCTTTTTATGATCAAAATGGTATTTTAGAAAACATATATATTAGTCCATATTTTGTCATATTTTATTAACTATTCGGTGATAATTAGAGTGAATTTTACACTTACCTTTACTGGAAGTATGCCATATTCTTATGTCATGGGAAAACTATAGGAATCCCATAGCCAAACAATGGGTTATCCATGAGAAAGCTACTGGAATCTAGTAGCCAAACTAGAGGGAAGTAGTGAAAAAGCTACAAGAATCTCGTAGGAAAAATATTATCCAACTGTGGGGAATCTACAGTTAACCTACAACAGAACTATTTATAAACCATGGAAATTATACAAGAGCTTCGTTGCCACTAATTGCAAGACAAGAGAATCATGAATTCAAGAACCTCCAATTTTGGACTTGTAGAATCGAAACCAAGAAACAAAGAAATTAGGAATAAGCTCATGAATCATGGGAATAATAATGTCTAGTTGGGATAAACACATCAGCACATAAACCATGATCTACCTCGATATCTATTGGTTATAGTTCACTCATGTTTCCATTCTTAGGCTGACCCAGGTTCAGATCTACTATAGTTTCCAACAAAACACCCCCTAAAAATATCGGCTCTCCTGGTAAACCAAAAGGAAACACAACACACAGGATGCACTGCACAGTCTCACTCGATATAATTCTTATGGGTGGTTGCAACACTCAGGTGCTTGCAGCCTAGGAAATGAGTGGGGATCAGCAATTAACCTTTGTAGTCTTCATTTATTACTTTAGCATTCAACTTATATGGAATAACCTGTCATTCTTGTTCATATATGTAAAATAGGAGATCTATCTAGTCATTCACACATTTGTTTAACATCTAAGAATTAACAATAGAGGAGATCCATGACATTCAATCACATAACATATGATCTACCGTGGTTCACCACTCCTTCGATACGTCCACAAATATTTGTCTACTATGATATTTTATTATTATGGTTCCAAAACTATAGTGCCTCGTGCATTACAACTCTCCATCAGAATAGGTTGAGATCTATAATGAGGTAGACTAGATGTCAACAGGATCCTCGGCCTATGATATGACCCTCAATATCTTCCTTATTTCCTCCCTTTAGCTCAACAACTTACAAAAATAGATTGGATTCTACATAAGTTCAGTCCTCTTACCACATGGTAACAATGACCAACAACATGAAATCCAACTCCAGACCTGACAAACCCGAACGAAACCCCACTAAACAACTAACTTAGACCTCCTAGGTACCTATTTATACATGTTTTTGGCTTACTATCCATTACATATTCTTACCAAAACCATAACCCTATCATGGCTAGGTCTCCTTGCATGTGCGCCTCACATGCTTTCTTCTCCTGCATGTGCATTTGTCTTGCATGTGTTGTTTTCCCTACATGCGTGTATGACTTACACGTGTTGCTTCTTGTGCATGTGCATCCTCTTCCCAGGACATGATTTTCCCTCAAAACTGGGCCTGCTCCCAACAGGCCCCCAACACTGACATCGTGACTCGTCCTGAGTCACTACCTAACTCCATTGTATGTCACTACTTGTGCTAGCACTTTGTACATATCTATTGTCCATTAGCACTGCTCCTGATCATGGCTGCTCTTTACTGACATGGCTTCGACCACCTATACAGTGATTGGTGGTCGTAAGATCTCGCAATTTATCTTCCTTTCCTTGAAACTCTTGTAGGCTCCCATCCTCTAGTAGATGGGTTCATAGCTGGACACTCTTTTTCAGCAATTCTACCACTCTATATATTTTTTGCAAGATCTTTTCTGCAGCTGTTGTCACATCTTGCTCTCTTTTCACTTGAACTGCTAGGGGAGTCATAGGTACTATGCACTCCTCTAGTTCCTTGTTCTACTCTTTATATTGTTGCAGAGTCTGTGCTATCTTGGTTATCTTCTCCTCTAAAGATGCTTCCTCTAGTGTTGTGTCATCTAAGATGGCTTCAAAGACTGTGTTTATCTGGGTCTCCATCTCGTCCACTTTTTGTTGCACTATCTCTTTCTTCTGCCCTTCCTGGATGATGGCTTCCTTCAGTACCATATTTTATTCCTTCACTATTTGTAGATTCGTTGCATCATACCTTTCTCTGGAATGAATCTCCTATGTGATGCTAACCTATCACTTATACATTGCCTTTGTTGGTATCTTGGGCAATGACAAGTCCAACATCCTGATATCCTTCATGGGCTTTTGTGTTGTTTCCTCATCAATGAACAATATATATGGTGTTATGATAAAGTTATCACTTCCCTACGTTGTGATTTGTATTGTCTCTTCAATAGGTGCTCCTTCTCTTACTAGCGTTGGTTTCTCATTTTGGTTTTGTTCCTCCTTGATCCTCAACTGTTATGGCGCAGTTTTTACCTCATCTACCTGTTCCAAAATTGAAGCTCGATGGTTTTCCACATTTTCCCATACTTCTAACAGTCAATATTCTATTCTTGAGGCTATCATCTCTATGTCATCTTCTATCAATGATGTTTCCATTTCTTTCCTGTGGTCCTTTTCTTTCTTCCTAACGCCACTTGCTTTCTCCCTTTTTCTCTTCCTTTGGGCCTCTGGATTTTCATATGCTTATGGAATCTGTGTATCCATGTCGATATCCTTCACAAATTATTCTTCCATGGCTACATCTTGTGCCTCCGTCTTCACTTGATCTACACTCACCTGTCTTGTCGGTCCTCCCGGTGCCTACTCTGTAGCCTGTGGACCCTGTGCAGGACCACGTTGTGACTTATTTTGTGTCCTAGTTTTCTTTCGAATTGAGTTTCTTTCCCCCACTGTAAATATTATTGTTTTATTTTTTTGGATAGTGCTATTCCAGCTTATCTGTTGCATGGGGACTGTGCTACCCTACATATGGATTTGTATTACTAGTGATTCTCTTGGAATCTATGGCACTTTCCACTCCTCAGGCCACTCTTGGACCTCTATGTGGATGTCCTGTATCGTCACATAGTACTTTAGATGCAACCACTCCTTGGTTGGGTCCTTCTTTTCCTATAGCCACATTCTGTGACGTGATGCCCAAAAATTATCTATTTGTCCATACTCCTGGACAGTTTCTGGTGAGATCCTCCATGTATCCGCCAAACTGGTCTAGATCTCTATTAAGTATTGAGCGAACATGTCATTGTTGAATTTCTTTACCTTGGGATCTATTGTGCTTCACAACAACATGTATCATGTTGCGCCACATTTTCTCGTCTTTGGCGGGAACATCATGTATGTAGGTTTTTGCCACCCCATAAGTGCAATGAGGATGAGTAACCACAAGTAGTGGAAATTAAAGCCCCAATCTTTTTCATCCTTGCAGTATTCAAGGAATGAGTTCAATATGTAAGGGGCCCAAATCATCGAACTCCCCTTTGCACACTGCACAACAACTACTACTATTCCTACAAACACTTCTTCTTTTCATCACTTGTGTATTAATTTGAAACTGAGCAATATGGTTTCAAATTGTGTCACATGATCATTGATGTCTTTGATATTGATACCTATGTTACCCCTCTCCGTGCCATATGTTGCTTTGATCTCATATGATATGTCTTTCTCCTTAGTCTTGTCTTCTAGGTATTTCTCCAACATCGCCCCATCTGTGGGTAGCCTTGTAATCTCTGTGATGAGTTCAACGTTGATCGACACTGGCCTATCCATTCACAAGAGGCCTCTATTCACCCTATCTAACAATTGTTTAACACATTTGTTTATGTGTTTCTTGTGCCCGAACTGTGGTATGTCTAATAATTTCACGATGTCGGTGTTGTACAATCCTAGGATCCACTATGCAGGATTCAACAGTGGTGCGCCTAATGGGCCCTCTCCCCTCCTCTCTAGGTAGATTTGTGCTGCCAAATATGGGAACTTTGTGGTGTCAGAGACATCATGGTCAGAGTATTTAAGGCTATCGACTCATCCTACAATGTTATCCTCGGTCTTCACTTTGTTGGTAATTTTCGACATTACTATACCTAGTTTTGCATGTGTGTGTTGTACGCTCTGCGCATTGCTTTCTTCTCTCAGCTTATTTTTCCCTTTCGGAGATGATACCCCACCCTCTTGCTCCATGTCATGCTCTGGTTCTGTCTCTAGGCCATAATGTGTGGAATTGATGGTCGGTTCTTCTTCCTATGACCCTTTTCCCTTGAACACATTGTATTCCGTTCATTTGACGTCCTCTACCGGCCACTCGGTCTCCTGTGTGGTTTATTCCTCCTCCTCCACATGTAACATGGTTTGCTCATAATTCAGTGTGTGTATTTAGTCCACATCCACCACTGTGGGCATATCACCAATTCTGATTTGTGGTACCTGTGTGCTACTCCATGTGTTTCATCTCGTTCTACTTGGTTCTCCAACCCTCAGTGGTGACATGGTGGTGAAATCCGAACTACATGCTCTCAACTCAACAGATGGTAGCGCAAATTTGCACTTTATCTCTCTTCCTTTCGGCTTGACATTTTTCTCCTTAACAAATAACACAACAGGTTGGTGTCCCCCCTCTTTCTAACTTTATAGCGAGACAAGGAAGTGACAGTTTTGTTGCACTAATAATTGTCACTTTTTCACTTTTTGTTGTGTTTCTTGTGCACTGTACCTTTCCACCCGTTATCTTCTCTTTTGTGCATTTCATTTTCGAACCTTGATTTTCTTGCAGCGTCTGTTCCATCCACCCAGTTCTATTCTTTCAAGGCCCTCCATGTGCGCTAAATTGTTTTTGTTTTTATGCTTTTTACTTTTTATTTCTTTTCTTCTTCTTCTTATTTTCTCATTTTCTCTTCCTTACTTCTACTATAATACACTATATACATATTTTCTTATTGTGTGGTACCTTTCTAAGCAGTAGGAGGTCAATTGTCCCTATATAGTTTTAGTCGACTCCCATTGATCATTCCTATAAGTTTTGTTCCTCCTAAATCTTTCAACTATACAGCTCCCCCATTTGTGATAGTCTTTACTTCATATGGTCCCAACCAGTGCATTTTGAATTTTTATGGGTGCTGAAGAAATTTATTGTCATACACCAAGACTAGGTATCCCTCATTTAAAATATTCCTTTTAATATGTATGTCATGCCAAGATTTGTCCCTTGCTTTCTGTACTTCCTAGTGAAATCCTACTAGAATCCTATCTTCTTCCATCACCATCAGCTGACTTATCCTTTCTTGTAATGCGCCTCGTTCTGTCATGTTGGTGATTGTTGCTACGTGTAGACTAGGTACCAAAAATTCTAATGGAACGACTACTTATTTTTCATACACCAACTTGAATGGTGTGTTCCCTGTCAATTTTTTGCATGTAATCATGTATGCCCATAATACTATTGGTATCTTCAAGTCCCAATCATCCGTGTTGACATTTCAAATCTTTGTCAGTGCATTCTCTAGGATCTTATTAAAGGCTTCCACTGTTCCATTTTATTTAGGGTGATATGGTGTAATATTTTGATGATAGACTTCAAACTCCCAAGTCATATCCTTGATAGTACTATTGATGAAGTCAGTGCCTTGTTCACTCATCAAAATCCTTGGGCATCCAAATCTAGTGATCACTTTCTCAAACAGGAAGTGTGTTGATTTCTTCGTGCTGCAATATTTTACTTGTAATGCTTCTTCCCATCGTTATGTACTCTGTTGCAGCAATGATATACCTTACTCCTGACCTCTTTGTTGGTGTATTAATTGGTCCCAAAAAATGTATTTCCCATTTTTCAAATACTTGCAAGGTTACTTATAGTCTCATGGGAATCTCATCCCCTTTATTAGGTTTTCCAACCCTCTGAAATACATCACATCTCTGGCAGTATTCCTTTTCATCTCTATGAATGGTCGTCCACCATAATATTGCACGTAATACCTTATGTGCGGTAACTTTTCCTGCATAATGTCCTCCAACTATTCCCTCTTGGGCCTCTACTAGAATCCTAGGCTTCTCATGTTCTAGTACACATATTCTCAAAATGCAGTCTGCCCCCATCTTATATAAGTGCTCTGCAATCAATTGATAGTCTGCATCTCTAACTACCATATTTTTCTTCTACACAGTGTTGAATTCTTGTGGCACGGTCCCTATACTCAAGTATTGAATGATGTCAGCAAAATATTCATTAGTGACTTGGAATGAAAATAATTGTGCATCAAGGAAGTTGTCCTCTAAATTCATAGGTTCCTCTCCATTGGTGATCCTTGACAGGTGATTAGGTCCTACATTCAAATTCCCTAGTTTGACTATCACTTCAAAGTCAAATTCTTTAAACAACAGTAACCATCTACAAATTCACCCCCCCAACACTGGCTTACTGACTAGGTATTTGAGGGAAGAATGATTTGTGACCATTTTAAATTGTTTCCCAAGTAGATAGTGTTTGAACGTCTACAGTGCATATACCATTTGTAAGCCTTCTCTTTCTCTAGTATTGTAGTTATGCTCTGACTCTGACAATTTTATGCTTACAAATGCTATAGGATGTTCTAACTCTCCCTCTCCTAGCTGCACCAGAATATCTCCAAGTGTTATGGTTGATGCATCTACATGCACATGAAATTTCTTTTCCCAATTTAGAAATACTAGTATCGGTGTTGTTACCATCTTCTCTTTTAGAGTGTCCAATCCTCACTAATAGTCCTCATTCCACTAAAATTTACTATATTTCCTCAACAGTTTCTCCATCGACACAGTGATCTGTGCACACCCTTTTATCAATTTCTTGCAGTATCATGTGTGTCCCAATGTTTCTCTCAACTAACATACTGATTTTGGTGGTGGTAAATTGACAATCACTGCAATCTTGGCAAGATCTACTAGAAATCCTTGTTTTCACACTATATGGCCCAATAGTATCCCAAAAAGTGTCCCAAATATGCACTTCTTGATATTTAATGATATCTGACACTGCCTTCATCTTTCCAACATCATGCTTAATACCTCTACATGATATTTCAACAAACTGTAGACTGTCCAATCATCCAAATATACTTCTAAAAATTGATGGATGAATTCTTTGAATGCAACTATGACTACTCTTGAGAATATTGTTGGTGCATTCTTCAGTCCAAAAGGCATGATTGTGTACTCATAGGATCCCCATTCTGTGGAAAATGTGGTCTTGTAACTATATTCTAGGGTTATCTTGATCTGATGGTAGCCAAAGAATCCATTTGTGAATTAGTATGCTTCCGGGCCTCCTACATTCTCTAATACCTCATCTGTGAAAGGGGTGGGAAAAGGGTCATGTAGGCAAGCATCATTCAATTTCCTGATATCTACACAGATCCTTATCCCTCCCTTCTTCTTCTCCTAAACTACCATAGGGCTTACCCATTCAAATTCCTCCACTGGTTCTATGATTCCAGCCTCCAACATTCTGTCAATTTTTGCTTTTACTTTTTCCTTATATATCGGATTCAGTTTATATGGTCGTTGTATGACTGATATAGCCTCGGGTTTGAGACGTATCTTCATATGTCCTAACTCTCCTTCTATGCCTTTCATATCTGTAAAGGTTTTTGGGAACATGTCATTGTACTCACACAACAAATCTGTTATTCTTTCTATTGTTTGTTCATCCCAGTAATCTCCAATGCTGACCATTTTGGGATTATCCTTTGTCCCAATATTTACTTTCTCACCTTAATTGGTATAGAAAATACTTTTGATTCAAGAGATGGACTTTCCACCTCTCTTTATCATTCAATTTCTATAATTTAAATGTTGCGTGGGTCATTTTCATCTAGTGCTTCTTCCTACACATGGTAGCATGAAAGTAGTTCTTTCACTGTTTGTTTGTTCTGTTGTTGATACTCTATTATAAGTTCAACCTCTAGTTCTTGAATGAATATTTCCCCTCTAATTTGTTTGAGTGTTGAATCCATGTTGGGATTCTCATGTTCAAATGAGAAAGTGACTATAAAATTTTGTTGTAATGTTTTCCACACTGTAGTGCCTCTACGCAATTCTTGGTCTACATACCAGTTTATTGGAATTCCTTCCAAAGTGTGAATAAAGTCGTGAGGCCATTCCTCTAGTTGTGTCATTCTCCATAGTGTTCTACACTTCTCCAAGTGTTCGGTTGGTTTCCCCTATCCATCATATCTCTGCAATTGATTTCTTCTCAGTTCTGCACCAAATCTGATGCGCAATGATTGTTTACATTGGTACCAGTCCTTGACTATCCCTTTGTCTGCACCCCACCATCTTGTAGGTGTTTCCTTGAGTGCTATATACAGATCTAAGAGCCTCTAATTTTCTAACACTTCATCTTCATATCTTTTTAGGAATTCTTCTAAGTCATTCACCCCATGAAATCTAAGAGGTTCTATTATCTTTGTACCTACCCATATTATTAAACGGTCTATTCTTGTGCACCTTCTTGTGGAGACTTCATGCAATCTTGCTACCACTCTGTATATGATTTTGACACACATGACATGACACTTCTTCAACTGAGTAATCCATTTGAAATTGGATTCACATAATATTCTTCTTGTTCAGTGGTTTTGTATAACTGGTTAATGTCCTCCAGGTCTAAACAAGTGGATTCTACAATCCTTTCTCCTTCTTATGGATCTAGTGGCGCAACGAATTTGTACTCTCCTGAATCAAATGTCATCTTCCTCGTCTTAAAATTGATTATGGCATGATTGTAAAACACTCAATCTAAGCCAAGCAATGGTGGATAAGGTGTGCCATCCACTATTTCTATCACTTTGAAATTGGCTTTAGTGTGCACTCCATCCAAATCTATTATCACACCCTTTAGCCTCCCAATTGGTAGAACCTTGTGTTGATTTGCTAGTTTCAGCTGAATAGATGAATATCCTAATGTGGGATATCCCATACATTGCCATGTATTATTGGGTAGTACATTCACTTCGGATCCTAAATCCAGTATAATATCACCCATGTTGAAATCTCCAATGTTGGCATTCAGTCTAAAATCTCTGCTTGTTCTCCTCATTGTATGCAGATGATTAATTGTTTTCTTCTCTATCTTTCCCTCTACATATGTGTTACATATTTCTAACATATTGTGTAACACTTTAACATATTTTCGTTTAACACAAGATTGCAAAAAATCCTTTATGGTACTTACTTGTCCTAGAGGATGCGCTTCATTAGTGTAATCCAGCGATGAAGGCATCTCATACGTTGGTACATCCTAGGTGTGTTGTGCAGTTGATGTAGATGAAATGTTTGGCTTCGATAATTATTGCATGGCTTGCTTGAATATATCCTTGTCATTCTTCTCATCAAAATGCTTCTGTGGTTGGACATTATTCTTCACCCATTGGTGTTGTGATAGATCTTGTCTTACTGCATCATCTCCTATCTTAGATCCTCCACGTGTAATTATGTTGATATTTCTTCCATCATCCCTCGCTTCTGTATAAATCCATTGAACATTCAAGTTGTTCTGATTTCTCTTTTCCTGGATCTTTCCCAATAGTGACAGACAATCTTTTGTGCCATGGTTGGATGCGTGACAATACCTACATGTCGCAAGTGGAAGTGGACATTCTCTGTCATAATGTCATGATTATTGACAGTTATGGCATAGGACTGGTTCTTTGCTTCTTCCAAATCCTCCTCTACCTCGTCCCCCACCTCTGTATCCAACTCGATCACCTCGCAATGCATTGTACTGGGGAACATGGTTATACTGCATGGGATTATACTGTGGTTGTGCGGTATTGTACTGCTGGTGTGTAGTGTTATATTGTTGTGGCACAGTGTTATATGGGGATGGTACTTGGTTAAAATGTGGTGCAACTTTCCCTGTCATCATCGCTTCCTGCACGCTATAGGTGGTTGATGTTCTTTCCCTCATTAGCTCCATTGTCCTAAAATATTTGTCATCGTGGCCTACTTACTTGCAGAAGTTGCAATATGAACTCTTAGGCATTGTCTGGTATTTCTACATCATTGGACAGTGATATGGATCATGCCCTTGTGTCTTACAGATCTCACACCATAATCCTCTTGTCAGAAAAGGGTTTGGCAGTCCCGTTTCCATGTATTGCGTAAATGTTGGGAATTCATTCTTATGGTGTCCTTTTGTCCTACATGTGGTACACCAAACAACTTCTCTTTTGTCCTTACTCCTGTTATGGTTTAATGGAAATGTTAGATTCTTCAGGTCCTCCTTGAGCTCCTCTATTGATGGATATGTCTTATGATATTGGTTCTCTTTTAGTTGCAAAGCTTCTTGTAGAGCCTCTGCCTAGGTTTGAAACTTCTATTGTCTCAAAGGGTATTTCAAGTGTGGTAGTATTGAATTCAAAAACATATTCCTATGCTTCATATCTGTCATGACATACTTGAGCTTTCCCTTCAATCATTTGAATCTCTAGTCTATCTCCCAGAAATATTCTCTTGTTTTTTGTTTGATCTCTATCATCTCATTCATGTACTTTTCCTCTGATCTAGGCTTCTAGAATTCATTTATCAACAACTTCTTGATATCCACAATCATTCTGGTTGTTCCTGATGGACTGTTTGTAGCTAAGATCATGCACCAATCTAGTGCACAGTATCTTAGCATGATGGCTAACTATGCAAGTTAGGTATCCTCATATGTGATTTGCTTTGCTTCCCAAATATTTTCACAGATGAATAGGTCCTTCTCAGGGTCCTCCGACAACTCTCCCTTGAATTATGGTAACCTAATGGTGGGATCATGTCCTGCCATCCTGAATGTTGAACTACTACCTCCATGTGATGTATATCCTTGTCTAATACTTTTTGAATTGGCTCCCCCAGTTGTTGTTTCCTGTGTATATGTACTTCATGATGTGTTTCTTCCATTGAAATTCAGTTGTCTAAATGGTGGTGTTCTTTTTGGTGTATTAGTCACACATGGGTTTATGGGTTCCACACTGACACTGATATGGATAGGATTTCTACCTCTGGTTTCTTATGTTGGACCTCTTGTCTTCCTTTCACATGTTGTGTGTAGGATTTTCTCAATATTCTCCATATCCCAAAGATCCTCTACCTCTTCTTCATCACTTATCAAGCCTTCCCTCACAGTTATGGCTCTCTTCTGGTTGTTCATCTTATATTGATAGGGTACTCCACTGCACATTCTTCCAGTTGTTTCCATGATCTGCTTGATATGGTCTTCCTCCATCATGATTGGATCCAAGGACTCCTCCTTCTTTCCTTTATCCATCTCTTCCTCCATTTCTCTTTCTCTTGTTAGTGCTTCCCCCCATCCCCCATGCACGCGGGGAAGTTTATTTATATGAGGCCATTGTCATTACACCTTTGCTATACAGTAACATATTAATGGAAGTATACAATGATCTGATATAACTACCTCAAGGTCCCTTCAGGAACTATTGCTCTGTTGCATTGTAAGACTTTGTAGTATCTACTGCAAATTCTTTGATAAATCCTGCAACAATGTTGTCTAACCATAAATCTACTACGTGCGTAAATTTATTGTCAACTTGTTGTAACTGCGCGATATCCACAAAATTTCACTCTAGCTGACTGATCCAATTTGTAGGGTGGTTGTATTTTAACCTCAATTTCCACTATTGCAACACATGTGGAAAATGATAGAAAAATACTTCATGGAAGTCATTAAATGCATACTTGTCCAAATATTTGCGCAGTGTTAACTTCGAGATTTTGTTATCTTTCTACACAAATTCTAGCTCGTTTGTTTTCAACAATCTCTCAATATCTACCTTCGTTGGATTCCACGGTATCAACATCCCATTTTATATTCTCATTATTTTGATGTTGTGTCACTAGACCTGACGTTCTTTTCACGATTCTTCAACAGATCTCATTCACTCAATCCCTTTCTGTTCCAACCGGCAAAATAACCATTCGTTGGTTATAGTTCACTCATGTTGTCATTCTTGGCCTGAACCAAGTTTAGATCTACTATGGTTTCCAACAAAACCCCCCCTAAAGCTATTGGCCCTCCTAGTAAACTAAAAGTCAACACAATGCATAGGATGCACTGCGCAATCTCATCTGAGATAGTTCTTATGGGTGGTTGCAATGCTCAGGTGCTTGCATCCTGGGAAATGAGTGGGGATCTACGATTAATCTATGTAGTATTTATTTATTACTTTAGCATTCAACTTATATGGAATACTGATCCAGGTGGATATTGATGGCCACCCACCTTTTCCAACTGGCTCAAAACAGTTTTCTTGCAATTTTGGTAATTTACTATTTTTAGCAGTTTTTAACTTCCAGGGCCATTTTGAGGGCCTAAATGAAGGTTTTTTGGGATCAAGGTTCTTAATGATAGTAGAAGGCTCTGATTGAGCCCCCTAAATGAATTTCCTCGACAATACCTTTCCAACAAGCTATCGTGTGCCCAAAACAAAGATTGTATGTCAAAGTTATGCCCTCAGGAAGTTGATACACCAAACTACACAAAACAAGGTCCACAAAACTGTTGGCTTTTCATCTTCCAAGGTTAGGGTTTTGGATTTTCTTTATGATAAAAAAGGCCTTTAGAGCCTCATTTTAAAATGATCTTCTTTTGAATGTGATTAGTCGTCACATCTCTTCTCAGAGATAAGCTGCCACCATTCTAGCGAGTCTTTCACTCTGTATTTTACAGTCTCTGTACATTTCTTTCATTAATAGAAATCGTTTATTACTGTATCTCCATGTTTATAGTTGCATCTTTGATGCATTTTTGTTATATAATTGGATATCCATGAGATCTTTGTGCATTTATTTATTACATCTCCACTCTCATTTCGTGCCGAAAATAATTTGGATCAGTGGTATCAAAGCAGGCTTCTCTTTATCGTGTTTCCAGTGCATGTCCCCAATGAGGTCTGAGTGTAGCAAGTTGGGTCTAGAGCTTGTCTCTCTTGAATAAAATTGCTCATGAATGCCCAAGAAACCCTCCATGGTGGAAGAAAAGAAAAATGATGGAGCAGACGATCCTATAAATATGTTGCTTGAGCAAGCTCTCACATAACAGAGGGACGAAATGATGGAGAATTTTTCCCACATCCTTCAATGCTTTCCGATAGAAATAGGTGCATATTCATCAAACAACCACTTTGGAAGAACCTCTCCTTTCAAGGTACAGGTTAATTTTGATATTCCCATATTTGAAGGTCAGATAGATGCAGATGCCCTAGACAAATGGTTAAATTTGTTAGAAGGTTTTTTCTTTGTTCATAATTTTTCTAACAGGGAAAATATCACCTTCTCACTCCTTAAATCTCTCCCCCATGTCAAACATTGGTGGGAAACTTACTGGGAGGAAAGTTCCACATAGGAGTCTGGAATATATAGGGCCCAACCCACTTGGGATTTTTTTGTGGATGCGATAAAGGAACAGTATTACCCCATTGGAAACTAGGAGGACCATTACATGAGATGGACCACACTACGAAAAGAGAGGGGCCAAGAAGTTCCGGAGTTCACCAATACCTTCCATACCTTGCGCACCAAGAAGGGCATTTGGGTGTGAAATACGGTGGGGCTCTACACAGATACATCCAAAATGAAATGGAATTTCTAGACATCTCATCACTCGGTGATGCTTATCAATATGATGTTAAAATTGAGCATAAATTTAAGCACCAGAACAAATGGGAGTTCAAGTTTGAAAATCATTAACAACCAAAGTATGACAAAGACGACCCTAAAAAATAGTCTCCCGAAAACCAGTCCAAGCCATAGGAAAAGAAGGGTCATGGGAAGACAAAGAAGGACACTAGAAAATGGTGTGATTTCCACAAAATCCCCTGGCACAACACCGATGAATGTCACTCAAAACAGTCATTGGTGGCCGAGATCAAAGACAAGAAGTTGAACCTTGATTCAGAATATGATTCTGAAAATACTGGTAAAGGATAGATCATCGACGCAGACCCGACTACTATTGTCGGGACCGCAACAATTCAACCAAAAGAACCAACAGATCCTAAAGAGGGGGAGCACATTTTTCATTCACAGATGTGGGTGAAGGGGACTCCGTTGCATTTTGTTGTTGATAGCAGAAGCCAGAAGAACCTCATCTTAGTAGAGGTCGTCAAACAGTTGGGATTGTCAACAACACCACACCCGTAGCCATACAACATAAGGTGGCTTTGCCAAGGACGAGATCTTCATGTCATCCAACAACGTCGATTGTCATATGGCATGAAACCCTTCAAGGATGAGCTATTATGTGATGTTGCCCCACTAGATGTCTATGATGTTCTCTTGGGCCAACCATATATGTGGAGACGCCATGTTGTTTATGAGTCTCGACCCCGTAGTGTTATTGTTACTTTGGGGGGTCATCTCTACATAATACCAAAGTTAGTTCCAACTATTGTTCCACCTAAAAAATGTCGCAAGGTAGTATCTCATACTACAAAATTCAACTTCTTCACAATATGTTCAAAAGGTGAACAAAAGGACACTGCAACCACTACATCCTCACCCCAAGCACCTTCTACCCAATAGAAGCAGGTCGAAAAGGTTGCAGTGAAGTGAAAACATTCCTTATGCACACATGCATCTCATGTATCTAGATTATTTAAAAAGGTCCAACCCTTCCAGCCACATGTTCGTGACAACCTTCAACAAGTTAAGTAGCGCAACTTCTCCAACAAGGCAAGAAGCTCATCAAGATGTCGATCCAGCAAACGCTTTTCCCTCTCCATCGGGAACTCAATGCAATGGATACCATTGGTTCCTAAGGAGGGAGTATTGATCCAGGTGGATATCGGTGGCCACCCACCTTTTCCAAATGGCTCAAAATAGTTTTCTGGCAATTTTGGTAATTTACTATTTTTAGCAGTTTTTAACTTCTGGGGCCATTTTGAGGGCGTAAATGAAGGTTTTTTGTGTTTGAGGTTCTCAAAAATGGCTGAATTCTCTAATTGATCCCTCTAAATGAATCTCCTCAATGATACATTTCCAACGAGCTATCGTGTGCCCCAAACGGAGATCGTATGCCAAAGTTACGCCCCCAGGAAGTTGATACACCAAACTACCCAAAACGAGGTCCACAAAACTGTTGTCTTTTCATCTTCTGAGGTTAGGGTTGTGGATTTTATTTATGATAAAAAATGCCTTTGGAGCCTCATTGTAAAATGATCTTCTTTCAAATGCGACTAGCTGTCACATCTCTTCTCAGAGATAAGATGCCACCATTCTAGCGAGTCTTTCACTTTGTATTTTTACAATCTCTGTACATTTCTTTCATTAAACAAAATTGTGTATTACTGTATCTCTGTGTTTATGGTTGCATCTCTGATACATTTTTGTTACATTATTGGATATCCATGAGATCTCTATGCATTTATTTATTACATCTCTGCTCTCATTTCGTGTCGAAAATAATCCAGATCAAATACTGAGTCATTCTTGTTCATACATGTAAAATAGCAGATCTATCTAGTCATTCACACATTTGTTTAACATCTAAGCATTAAAATTAGAAGAGATCCATGAAATTAAATCACATAACACATGATCTACCTTGGTTCACCCCTCCTGGGCTACATCTACAAATATTTGGTTGCTCTGCTCTTTTATTATTATGGTTCCAAAACTACAGCGCCTCGCACATTACAACTCTCCATCATAACAGGTCGAGATCTACAATGAGTTGAACTATATCACACTAGTCTCCTCAGCTTGTGATCTAACCCTCATGATCTCCCTTATTTCCTCCCCTCAACTCAACAACTTACAAAAATAGATCAGATTCTGAATACATTCAGTCCCCTTACCGCATAGTCACAATGACCAACAACATGACATCCAACTCCAAACCCGATGAACTCGAATGAACCCCCACCGAACAACTAACTTAGACCTCCTAGGTGTCTATTTATACATGTTTTTGCCTTAATAACCATTACATATTCTTATCAAAACCCTAACCCTATAATGGCTAGGTCTCCTTGCATGCACTCCTCGCATGTTTTCCTCTCCTTCATGCGCGTCTATCTTGCATGTGTTTCTTTCCCTGCATGTGTGTTTACCTTACATGTACTGCTTCTTCTACATGAGCATCTACTTCCGACATCGTGCTTTTCCCTCAAAACTGGGCATGCGCCCAACAATATCCCAATTTTTTAATCCGGACAAGCAACATGAGTATCTATGTGTAATTTTAGTTAATTATTAAGCCATGGGTCAACAAATATGAAATTAGTTGAACCCAAATGCAGAGAAAAGGAAAATAAGTGTTGTGAAATATAGCTTGATAATTGATGGTTCTCAAGCATGTCTAATTAAAATATATCTTAGTATATATCTAGGGGATTTCTATATAAGAGACAGACCACCTGCCTTATAAAAGGGGATATACATTGCTACATTATTGCCTTGTATATTAATTCTTATTTAATTAAAAGACTTGTGTGAGCTTGATTCATAGTCTTTCATCTATGTGTGTGTGAAGTTGGATAAGAAGATTTTGCAATATTTTCTAATGCTCTATCTAAGGAGGCAGAGGCCCACCTCCAAAGACTAGTGTTGTAGTTATTAGTTAGGATTATAAGCTTTCATTTCCAGTAATTTCTATTTGAAAAGTGATTGTGTTGATTTCGTTTAATTCTTATTTGATAGTTATTGTGTTGATTTCATCTAATCTTTGTTTGGAGTTATCATATCATAGAATAATTCTTCTAGTAAAATATTATGGTTTCTTCTAAAATTGAATTTCCATTTCGCATTTGATTATTATTTTTTCTTTCCAATATATCAAACTTAATAAGTTGATACTTTCCCTTTTCAATCAATTTGAATTACCATTCTAGGCCACTATTGGTTTGTGTTTTGATCATAACATTTTTGAAATAAAAATATCACAAGAAATAGTCTTATTTTCTTTGAAAGATCATAATTCTTATCTACTCCAGAATTTCTATAGGTATTGACAATTACATTTGTAGCTTCTTTCGGATTCACCTCTATAGCAAAATCCTTTAAATGAATGTGTTTAATGCAATAATTTTGGCAAGGCCTAGTTTTCCATTTCCAGCACCTAGTTAATTTCATTTTCTTCAAGTATATTAATCAATTTCCTTTTATGCAAATAGATTAATCAATTTGATTTCTTGTACTTAGTTAGATTTCCTTTCTTGCAATCAGCTGATAGATTTCCTTTCTGCAATTAGTTAGTCAATTTCCTTTTTCACAAGTGTGATTTCCTTTCTGGAAGTAGATAATTAATTTCCTTTTTCAGAAAGTGTGATTTCCTTTGTGAATATTGTATAACCTTGTCAAAAATTTTGAACGGTTCATACTCTATTTGTAAAAGAAATTGTTGAAACTACAACAACAAAAAAATAGTATAAGAAGAAGGTGTAACTTGCATATATATTGCATGGTAAATCGCAAGTCCAAATAGAACCTTGGTTCGATATTTAATGTCTAGACCCTTTGATTACCTTCCTGAGTAATTAGAAAGGCGATTAAAAGGCCTGTAAGTTATCTTAGTCATTGATAATTGATAATATATATATATATATATATATATATATATATATATATATATATATATATATATAT
>ML788580.1:94298-130544 GCA_009831015.1 Picea engelmannii | reverse complement strand
AAATGTCTCCTTGGTATATATAGGAGACTAGGAGGTATAATTACAACTAATGGCCTAAAGCCGACATAAATAAAATAACATTACTAATATAATATGCCCCAATTAAGGGGTAATGAGCCAATATTAGGGCTTAACATTGGTAGGCCCACATTTAGAATCAAATTATATCATGCAGGTGGCACTAATGTTCCTAGAGCCAACAATATTCAACAAGTGCAAGGGAGTCTTGGCTAACATGAATACCTAGTTATCTCGATGCAAGAAAGGAAATAATAAACACTTCGTGTATGGATCCCTCTTAGTGATGATCTTCATGGAAAAGGTGCCTCAACTAAGGCCCCAGATAGTGATGGGTGATCCAATGCCCCAGGACCCATGGATGGAATTATGGGTCGAATATATGGGGAGATTTCTAGGAGCTCATCATCCAGATCGCTACAGGATTGGTTTCACCATTTGTTGGCATCACCATATTGTTAGTATCAAGGGTTTCCCCTATGTGGCGACCAAATTCTGATAGGATATGGAAATTATGCTCACCCTGGGAGAGGTGTGGGGCCCCATGGCTAAGTGTTTTTGGTTTTGACATATTTCCATTTTTCTATATTTTTGGAATATATGATATTTTTTGTGGGTTCAATGTAACTGACACAATTTCATTTTGTCACAGATGTAGGATCGGAGTGTCCAGAGGGATGGGGATGAGTTCATCATCGTAGCAGTGACCAGGCTTCATTGAAGGGGGAGGAAGGTGGAAATAGTGAATATCTACATCATTTCTGGAGCAAATTGGAGGGGATGAACATGGGAGCCCCCTCGTGCCATAGAATGAGATGTCGTCGCATCTGTAGTGGCACACAAAAGGTGTGGCGTTTCCCTTTCTTTGAATTCTCTAAAAGGTGGCTCTGGTATTATTATGCTACCATGGGCTATCATAAAGATGAGGATGGTACCCCCATTTTGTACTAGACATGTATATTAGTCGGTCAGTAGTTTTTGTATCGTGAGGCCAATAGAGCTGCATTTTTATACATGCACCTTATTTTTGAAGGATGTAACACACTTTGTGGATATATATACCTATGTTTGTTTCGGGTGCTACCTATGGATGTCTAATTATTTGAATGATAACCCATGTTTATGTACATGCATGCTAACAACTTAATTTAATGATAAAAATGCCAATCTAACACATAATTAGCCAACAAAACAACCAATATATTAGACCCTCTTAAAACATGACAATATTCAATGTAATCAAAGTATCGTTCAAGAAGGTGAACCCTCAAATACTTACGCAATAATATGGGATTCCTGATGCTATATGTGTGATTCAATTGTGAAACCACAAGCTGGGAGTCAAATCTTACAACTAAATGATGTATGCCCAAGGCAAGAGCCTGAGACAATAGTTCAATGACACCACTATATTTCGCAATGTTATTAGTTGCAAGACCAATGTAAACACCTCCTAAACTCACAAGATCATCAGTTGGAGAAAATATTACCCAAGTGGTGGAATTGATATTCCAGGTACTACGGTTGGCATCATCAGCATATCCTACATAGACTTAGGAGGATGATGACATATGCAAATCAAGCATAAAGCATGATAAGCAACTAACTGAGATAGTCAATCCACACAAGGAGCAAAGTTCATCACTCCAAAAAAAAATTACACCTATGTATAGAGTATCATGTGGCCTAAAGTCCTAAGAATAATACTTCTTGAGGTAGATCCCATTGTGAGGCTCCGAGAAAGGATTTTCATCATAGTCAACGAGCTCGTATGCCCCTCTTTTCAAGACACAATTAACAATGTATGTACCATTCCAAATGGGTTAGAATTTACCTGCACCTAGTGTGTCATGGTCCTCATCATAAACCAATACCAAATCACCCTCCGAAAAGACTCGAGAACAAACTGATTTATCATGCTGGGATTTAATGCATTTCTTATGAGCTTCAATGGATAAAGTAGCATCACGACGTTGTTCATAAATATGGGCCAAGTACAAGAGATGCTCCTCCTCAGCATAGGTGATAGGAAACATTTATAGTATGAGTTTCAATGATGGGATTTCACATTTCATTGGTAATACTACCTCTAGACCGTAAACAAGATGAAAAGGTGTAAACCCTATGGCCGTTTTGCAAGAGGTATGGTAAGCCCATAAGGTTGAAAATAGCATAAGATGTTATTTTTTCTTGTGTTTCCCTAACTTCCTCTAGATCATGGTCTTGAGGACATGATTGATGTATTCTACTTGGCCATTGGCTTTAGAGTAATAGGACATCGAGTTCGCATGGAAAAAACCCAACTTGGTAGCTAATTCAATCATCATATTGTTACAAAAATGGGACCCATGGTCCATCACTATGGTCTTAGGAAAACCGAACTTAGGAATAATGTGATTAAACATGAAAATAGTTGCGGTGGTGCTAGTGTTAGAAAAGGTAGGAAAGGCCTCGACCCATTTAGTGAAGTAGTTAACAACCACGATGATATATCCATGACCATTATCCAAGGTAGTCTTACATGTCATAAAATCAATCCCCCATTTGGAAAAGGGACTAACAGTTGCCACGAGATGGAGTGGGGCAGGGTGAGCATGCATCTTACGATTGAAGATTTGACAAGAATATAATTTGTAGACCGCATTTATACAATCCTTTAAAATGGTGGGACAGAAGTAAATTGTGCATAATATCTTTTGGGAATTTTTCTACCCAAAGATATGACCACCACATGACCTAACATGGAAACCATTCAAAACTCTTTCAACTTCCTCATGGATAAGGAAACGATACATAATCAAATCAACCCCTCGATGACAAAGGGTATCATCCACAATGATGTAGTATCTATTTTAATACCTTATGTGACAACGTGCATCATGGGAAAGTTGAGGATGGAAACACTAAGTCTGGAGGTAGACCAACACATCTCCATACCAAGGATCACACGAGTCAATGATGAATAAAAAATCATATGGAAAAGAGTCATTAACCACGGGTTCATCATCAATTCGGGGAAGCTAATACATCAAATCTACAAAGGCCAAAGATTTCTTATACTTAGAGGAAACAAACACTAGGTCAAACTCTTGGAGGATGACAATCCACTTCGATTACCTTCCCCCAATTATCTGACGGTTGAGGATGTGCTACATTGGGTTGGAATCGGAAACAAAAGTGGTCTTCTACATGAGTATGTAATGTTGTAATCATTAGACAACATGTATGTCTTCCAAGGCCAAATTCTCAACATGAAAGTATAGAAGCTCAGGACCTGCAAGTCCTTTTCTAAGATAGTAAATTATGTGCTCACGTTGTGCATCATATTCTTTGATGAGAACCACTCCAATGTTGGATTCAAAGGCTACAATGTAGAGCAATAAATCCTGACCATAGTTATGAAGGCTCAACAAGGGAGTCAACAGCAAGGTGTTTTTCAAGGTGTCAAATGACCTTTGATATTGGTCCTCCCACACAAAAGGTACACCCTTCTTCAATAAGTGCATAAAACCTTTAGTGGTCTCTACATAATTGGTAATGAATCTATGCAAAAATAATTCCTTCCCTTGAAAACTTTGGAGTTGGATAATCGTATGAGGAGGAATATTAATAATAGCCTTGACCTTCAAGGAATCCACTAGTATCCCATACTTGAACACGATGAATCCTAGAAGTCTTCTAGATACCACACAAAAAATGAATTTATGTGGATTCAAACAGATATTATCATAGTGGAATCAGGTGAAAATGGCCAGCAAGTGACTTGGATGATCCTCACGGTGCTTGGAATGAGTAGCCAAATTGTCTAAGTATGCCTCTACAATTTGTTTGATGTCGTGGAAAGTGTACAACATGGATTGTTTGAAGGTAGCTCTAGCATTTTTAAGACCAAACAACAACTTTCCATAAAAAAAAGTACCCCAAGGACAAATGAATGTAGTTCTTGTGTTGTCTTCCAACTTTATTTGGATTTGATTATGGCCAGTGAAACCGTCCATGAATGAAAATATTTCACTATTGGCACATTCAATGATGATTTGATCAATGAACGAGGTTGGATAATTATCCTTTATACAAGCTTTGTTCAAATCCCTATAATCAACACATGCCCTAATAGTACCATGTTTCTTTGCAACTGAAACTAGATTGGAAAACCATTTGGTCAAGGGAACTAGGTAGATAAATTGTGCATGGAGACATGTTTCGACCTCCTCCTTGATGGAGGCATCTTTCTTTGGGTTGATAGGCCAGAGATTTCATCTTGGATCCTTCATATGTCTCAATTTCATGTTTGACAATATGGGGGGTCAATTCCAAGCATCTCTTCATAGGACTAAGCAAAAACAGCATGGAATTCTTTGAATAGGGCCATGTAGAGTTGAATTTCTTGGGGTGAACAGTTAGCACCTATCAGGATGTGTTCCATGACACCTGGCTTCTAGAAAATTTCAATGGGTATAGTTTTGGAGATGTTGGTCAAGTTTCCTTCTGAAGATACATCATAAATCATAATGGGAGATTTCTACCATTGAATATTATTAGGTGTGATAGGATTTCTAATGTCATCCTCTAACCATTCCAAATTGGGGAGAAAAGTCAAACAATGGTGAAAATCCTCCCATGGTATATTGGGAGAAGACATGACCTCCATGATAGCTTCATTATATGTAAGTTCAAGATCGAGTAAGTCGTTGGAATCTGGTGGAGGAGTGAGGGCCCAAGAATCCTTTGGGTTCATTAGACTTCGCATCTTGAGGGGAATCTAAATCAGATCCAACTGAGGCTGATTGGATCGCCTGACAAGCAATATATACCAAAGTAAGAGGCGTGAATTCTCTAACTGAATCAACATCCTTGGGACGAGGTACCACCCAAGGATCAAAAGACCCAATGGATCCACTGGTAAATAATGAAATCATGTTGATAGGAGCGATACTTGTAGTAGGAGATGGTGGGGGAAGGGGAAATACACCCATCAGCGAAGCATGTTTGAACATCCCCGCACTAACATGCATATAATACTATTGAATATCATTGAGAAAGGGTACATTTGACTCTACATTGGATCCAAGGTGTGTGGTGCAGAATGCAATTTGATCGATCGTCACTATTTTCCCTTGATGAGAAAAGCGTAAGACCCCAAATACTGATGAGACAATGACACTCATCTCGTAGAACCAAGTATGCATGATTAAGAAATTGAACTCAAGAGGTGCATTGACAACCTCCATGACAACATAGACAATATTTTAACCTAACTCAATGGGTAAGGTGGTGATTATTCCATGAGGATGAAACATGTGACCACCGAATGCTTTCAACAGTGTTGCGGATGTGTCAATCTTAGGAGAGCCAATGTCCTTCCAACAAGAAATAGACATGATGAAAATTGAGCCTCCTTCATCAACCAGAAATTTGAATATTTTTACAAAACTATAGCCAAACATTTTACATTTTTCATATCAAGGACTAGTAAGATTAGCCCATTTTTCTACATTTTAATATGAATTTCCATCCTTAAAATCGTCCCTATCAACCACAGCTCGGAACATGTTTTTCCCCATTGATCATATCTTGATCTGGAAGGAAAATTGATTGGAAAGCCTATGAGTAACTTGATCAGAATCAAGATCATCAAACTCGACTCTGAGGGATCAAACCCACCTATAGAACACAACAAGGATTTTCGTTGTGCTAGGAAGCTCTAAAGGAATTTGAGGGAAAACATGGCACAAGGTGCCTAGGCCAACTCTTCCATAATGTTGTAGTTGTGGGAATCCTGTGTGTTTGGATTATGTGTAGTTCTTTGAATAAATCCCTTCGAGGGGAGAAGAGGTACATCAAAATATGGATTCTTGATTTGAGAGGGCCACCAGGATGGGAAGAAGATGTTAGCTCATGTACAGCAGGAATAGGCTCAGATGTGTCATAGTTCTTGGATTGTGTTTGCAAATTGAGTGCGTGGTCACAAATGAAAATAGAATCATTCGAGGAAGACCCCTCATGGGGAGGAGTACCATACATTGTTGATGTTAGTGGTAGCATCAAATAGGTATTTCTGCATAACTCTATGTGTCTAGACATGTGGATTTCATCCAAATCCTTCTACTCTTGAATTTACTTTAATTAAAGGAATTATTAAAGTAAATTGTTTTTATTAATTAATTGTGTAATTATTTAATTGAGTTATTTACGAAACATGCTATAAGTACTTAGCATGCAACATGTAATCTAAATCTCAAGTGAGTGTGAGAAGTAATCTCAACTGTAGATCACTTTTGAGATTAGAAATAGATTACAACTCATGATTATAAAAGCAAGTCTAGGGTGAAGAAGAAAGACACTTGAAAGATTCAAGGATATCTTGGATAGGGAAGGAGAATGAATTCCATCTAGAGATTAGGTCAAGGAGAAGAGAGAACATAGGCTTACGTAGGTGGGTTTCAGTCTGAGGAAGCCATAGGAGAGTATCGGATCATACAGAACTTATCGTACAAGTTTTTCGTATAGATATGTGGTTCACAGTGTAGAAAGTTGTGTATATATGCAATTTAAAAGAAGGATAATCACGTATACCTCGAAAATAATGTCAGAATTGGTCGTACAATAGATCATACCTTGCCAGGATAATATGTAGTTGTATTTCTCTCACTGGGCCATTATCCCTATTACGAGAGCCCTTATTTTAGCATAACAAAATCATTCTCAGCACTGGTTTTCCCTCTAAGGTTTATACCCAAAAGTTTTTGTGTTCTTATGTGTTTGCTTCAGTTTCCTTATTTATGCTTCATTTACATGTTTATTTTATTACTCAACTATTCTTTTAGTAGATAAAGTGATTTTTTTTAGCTATTTGTCGGGTGTTGAGTAGGAGAAATTTCAACATGGTATCAGAGCATACCAAGGGTTGATTTTGGGAAATTCAACATGGTATCAGAGCATGTGCTCTGAAGAGAAGCTAGATCTCATATACATCGAAAATCCATAACTAGTAAAAGGAAATCAAAGGATGGAATTTTTAGGGAAATAATCGTACTAAGGTAGAGATAAGTTTTTTCAAGTGCACAAAGGCATAAGTGATTCACAGAAGACAAAGCCGCATACATACATGATTTGTAGTTTGTTGAATTGTGTATATACACAATTTGTAGTGTCGACGGTCATGTGTAGGCCATACAGTTCAGCACATGGGCAGTTTTCTAGTAGCAAGTTATTTCCAAGGCAGTTTATCAAGTCTTAGGGATGGCAGCAACACCATTGAGATTTGAAGACAGATTGGATGGAAAATCCAACTTCCTATCTTGGAAAGCAAGAGTGAATTTGGCATTGAAAGAGTATGAAATTTGGGAGTTAGTGGATAAAGCAGTTACTCCACTGACATATCTAACAACTTTAGATGCTCACAAAAAGAAGGAGATAAAAGTAGAAAGCATCCTCCTAGATTCAGTGAAGGATCATATAATTCCTCACCTAAATGAGATGAATATGGCCAAAGAGATGTTTTATGCCCTGGTAAGTTTATTCCATAGAAGGAACATGAATAGAAATATGGTCTTAAGGAATAAACTCATATCGGTTCAAATCTCTAGATTATATAATGTTACCAGCTATCTCATGAGGATCACATAGGTACGTGATTAGCTTGCAGTCATAGGGGAAAAAACTGAGGACACGGAGCTCATGAATGTGGCATAGAATGGTCTTCCCAAGTTGTGGGTACCATTTGTCAAAGGAGTTTGTGCTCAGGAAAATATCCTAGACTGGTAAAGACTTTGGGATGATTTCATACAAGAAGAGACTCAGGAGGATTCAAAGAGTACCAAGCACAAAGGTAGTGAAGAGAACTTGGCTCTTGTTAGTAATACAAGGAAGGGAAAAGGGGTTCTAGAAAGAAGGGTAAAAGTGATGGAGGAATATCACAGCCAGGGAAGAAGGAGGACTTGAGTAAAATAAAGTGCTTCTCATGTCATAAGAATGGAAATTATGCATCTCAGTTTTCGGAGAAGAAAAATAAGGGAAATTAAAAGACGTGGACAACAACATCAGTAGAGATGAAGCTTGATGAGTTTACAATGAAATTTGAGAAGGATTACTCAATGGTTTCTTTCCTTTATACTAGCACAATAGTGAGGGGTGTTGGGTTGTTATATTCTTTGTAGTGAAAGTCTAGTCGAGGTGAATCAAATGACGGTCGAAGTTTGAGGTGGATCGACAGCAGGTCAAAGTCGAGGTGGATCAAAATCAAGTCGAAGGTTGAGGGAGTCAACCAGGTAAAGTCAAAGTTGAATATATCAATGACAAGTAAACTAACAAAATGTTTAAGTGTGGGCGTGAGACGATCGACTAAAGACCAAATGAAGGACAATTGGTAGTCAACTGGTAAACCTAACTTGGAATCGACTATAACAGAATCTAGGGATTTGAGGGATTTGTAGCCAATGATATGCATGTATCTATAACCATTTTTGGGCATCAATATTTAGGTTTTTTCCTGTTGTAAAGCCTATAAAGAGGCATGTTGTAACACTGTAAAGGGTAATCATGAGGTAATTATAGAATGAAATTTTGCAAGTTAATGCATGTGGAAGTGTAGGTTGTTGGTCATGCATATGTAAGCCAAATTGGATACATGTTTGTTATATCTTGTGCAAGAGGGTATGATGTCAATTTTGTCTTAGGTGTGGACCAAGGTTAGACATGTAACATTTTATTCTGATTGAATAAGACAACAAGAGAGAAGAAATCTCAAAGAAATGTTGGATTTCCCGATTAAGGATTTCCAGGGTAAAATATCAGTGTACTGCATGATTTCTTGTGTCATTTGCATTCTTGATTAAACTATTTTTCTCTTCTACTAGGATTAGTGTGGAAGTGCCTTTCATTTCCTAACATGTGGTATCAAATCTTAGGTATCCCCTGACAAGTGAGTTATCAGAGCAGTGTTATGCTTTGGCAAGTATATCAGATCTTGATTTGATAATCTTGAATCTGAGAGCTAAGCCCTAGCTAAAGTAAGAGTCGTAAGTCATAAATTGTGTTAAATATCATGGTAAATAATGGTGAGCAGTTACAGAATAGAGATAGAAAAATTCAATGGCTAGAATTTTGAGCTTTGGAAACTTAAAATGGAAGATCTTCTTGTAGATCAAGAACAATGGACAATGGTTTATCCACGTACCCAGCCAACAGGCATGTCGACAAAAGAATGGGATAAACTCGAAAGAAGAGAAAGAAGTTTGAATCGGCTTTATCTTGCAGATTCGATGTTGTTGAATGCATCATGTGAAGAGTCATCCAAGAAATTGTGGAACAAGCTGGGAATCTTATACCAGTCGAAATCTTTGGTAAATAAGTTGTTTCTCAGAAAGAAATCGTATCTTCTGAGGATGAGTGATGACAGTTCGGTGACTAAGCATTTAAATGCGTTTAATACCGTGTTAAGCTAGTTATCATCTGTGGATACTAATATCATTGATGAGGAGAAGTGTATCATCCTATTATGTTCTTTTCCAGACTCTTGAGATAGCTTAGTCATGGCTATTGGGAGTAATACAACCATGCTAGCGTTATAGGACATGGTTGCTTATTTATTTTCAGAATAAATGAGAAGGAATAACATGGAAGGATCGACCAAAGATTCTCTAGTAGTGATAGGTCGACCAATAGACAAAGATAAAGGTAGATTCTCTGGTAAAAAAATTGATTCAAAGGGTATATATAAATCCTCAGTTCAGTCGATGGGAATATGTTGGAAATGTGGTAAATATGGGCATTATAAAAAGGACTGTAAGTCAAAGGAAACATAAGTCAGTGATGGATCCAACGAGAAGCAGTTGAATGAGAGAAAGATGACCTCGAACAAGGGAGGTGATGTTTACCTAGCATCGACAAGTACACAATCAGATCAAGATGTTTGGTTGATCGACTTAGGAGCATCCTATCATATGACACCACATAAATAATGGTTCTGTGAATATGAAATATATGATGGGAGTGATGTGTTCTTGGGGGACGAATCAACAACCAAAATTGTCGGATGGGGAAAATTCCAACTGACACTGCAATATGGGAGGAAAAGAACACTTCTAGGTGTGCTACACATGTCAGGTTTGGCAAGAAGCCTGATATATGTCAGCAAGATGAGTGATGCAGGTGTGCATACTCTGTTTCAAAATGATCCATGCAATATAGTCAGAGGTGTTATGGTCTTAATGGAGTCTGGATTGGTACCCTGTACATGTTGTTAGGGAATGTCGACTCGACTAGATGCAACAACATCATTTATCCTGAAATCAACTTGACTCAACTCGATGTCAACATAACTCGAATCAGCTCGAGCTAAGTCGGTTCAAATAGACTTGATAAGACATGATGAAATCGACCCGACCAGGCTATGGCATGAGAGGATGGGACACATTGGAGAAAAAGGACTTCGAGCTATGCAAATCAAAGGTATGGTATAAGGTTTTCCTGAATGTGGTTTAGAAGTCTACTTTTGTGAACATTGCATATATGGGAAACAAAGTCAAGTGAGGTTCCCATCTAGAGAGACAAGGGTAAATGGGATTCTAGAACTAGTGGATAGTGATGTGTTTGGCCCGGTGACAGTGCCTTCACTTGGTGGATCCTTGTATTATGTCTCCTTCATATATGATTTTTCCAGGAAGACATGGATATATTTCCTGAGGAAGAAATAAGAGGTTTTCGAGAGATTTAAGGACTTTAAATGTCTTGTGGAAAACCAGATGGAGAAGAGGATTAAAGTGATGAGAACTAACAATGGTGGTGAATTTTGTGGAAAGGAATTTGATCAATTCTATAAGAAGTGTGGCATAGCATGCAAAAATACCACACCATATACCCCACAACAAAATGGATTTTTTGAGAGAATGAACAGAACGTTGATGGATAAGGCAAGGAGCATGCTCAATGGTTCTAGGCTTGCACAAGAATTTTGGGTGGACACAGCTGAAACTGCAAGATATCTAGTGAACATGTCTCCTTCTTTGGTGCTAGTCATAATGATTCCAAATGAGGTATGCTCTGGTAAGAAGCCTTCTGTGGCACATCTCAAAGTATTTGGTTGTGATGCATTTGTGCATGTTCTTAAGGAAAAGAGGATCAAGCTCGACAAGAAGGAAGTCAAATGTATTTTCATCATATACAAAGAAGGGATGAAATGATATAAGCTCTGGGATCCTGCATCAAGGATAGAAATGTACAATAGATATATGGTATTCATAGAATTCGGAGATAATTTCAAGCCTAAGGAAGTTGTTGAGACCGATAATAATCATGATACGATGTGGTTTGAACTGAGGAACAAAGAAGATGATTGAGATGAGTCAATTGGATCTGAGGAAGAGGTGGAACAACTGACTCTGGTGGTAAGGAGGTCGGAAATATTAAGAAAACTAGTTGAAAGGTATATTTCACCTGAATTCCATTTTGCATTCATGTTAACTGTCATCAATGATGAGCCCAAGTCGGTCGGTGAGGAAGTCGACTCGACAGAGGGTAAAATCTGAAAGGACGCCATGGTTGAAGAGATGGAATCCTTGTAAAAGAATGAGACATGGGATTTGGTAAAGTTACCTAGTGGAATAAATTATGTCGGTAGAAAGTGGCTTTTCAAGAAAAAGATGAATATCATAGGACAAGTCGAAAATTTCAAATCTCAACTGGTAGAAAAAGGATATTTCAAATTCGAGGGAGTCGACTTCGGTGAGATTTTTTCCCCTGTTGAAAAACTAAGTTCCATTATGTTAGCACTGAGAGTCACCCTCGGACTACAAGAGGGTAAGCCCAGTACCCATCATATTGTTTGGTGGATGTTGGTTTTATGAGTGGAGGTCAAATGGACAAAACTCAGTACAAGAATGATTTTAATCATAGAAACTAGACAAGCAATGCACAGGGAAGTGAGGGCCTCATTAACTTCAGTCAGTGATTTGAGTTTAAGGGTGGGCAAAAGGAAGGCTTAGTGAGAAAGGTGAACAAGTCTACCATGGGAATCCAGCTTTCAAGTAGCTTGGTGAAGAAAAACCCAGGCTCAAGAGCACTCTTGAACTCAAGTTTTAGACACTAAAATATGTCACAGCAACACAATTATCAAACCTACATTATCATGCAATTACAACAAATCAATTGGATCCTACATGTTTGAGCCCTTCAGCATAAGGGGAAATAAGGTAACAAAGAAGCTAACTAAAACTGGTCACAACACTACAATAATAAAACCTACATTACAATAGAACCAAAATCCTCGACTGGATCCTCCATGCCCGAGTGTTTCAGCACAGTTTAAAAAAAGAGATGAAAGAAACTGACTTCTATTGATGCGAAAGTCTCAAATTTTATACATAACAAGAGAACAGTTATGGCATCAAACTATTAAAACAAATAGGGAGCTCTGCTCAACCAGTTGACCTCCTTAACAAAATCTTGAACTGATCTATTGATACTCAGATCAATCCACAACTACCAGGGGTGTGATTTGGCCATCCATTCAAAGCCTTTCGTCTGCACCTTCTTCTGTCAGACTGAGTATGTATCCTCCTATCAGACGCAAACTTAGCTCAGCATGGGCCCTCAGAAAAAACTGTCCATGGGGGTACCTCAGGCTGACTATTTCATCTCCATGACCAGAACCCTTCATGCTTTCTAATTACTAGATGATTATAGGTTTCAACCACTGGTCCTTTCTTTTATTAATTGAACCCTCGTCGGGATCGAGATGAGGCTTAATGCCTAGGGCGCTTCCACGTGCTACTCTCAAATTTGACGCTTTATGAGAACGTGATTGTAGGGTCGTCAAAGGCGGTTTGGACCCAAACTACTTTTGGGCCCGTAATTCACCACTAATGGCCATGTAGCTCTTATGCTATACCATGGTTTCATTTGCGGGAAAACCCAAGAATTTTATCTTTAGAGCATGTTGTGTCCCCGCAATGGAGAGTGGTCATTGATCTAGCCCCGGTCCATGATCTGGGGCACCTCTACTAACTTAGCATCCCCACTAAATTTTATCTTCCTGCCAACTCTAGGATCCTTCTAACCATGCTTAGAGATAGAGCTAATTTTGGCATTGAACAAGAACACTTCCCAGAGGATGATCTGACATGGAGGCCTGACGTCACTTATGCTGACATGTCATGGATGAAGGGGTAACATGTGTCACTCAAAAAAAGGCTGAAGACATGTCTGAAAATGCTTGAAATGAGTGCCATGTGTCAGTGCTAGATGGATGCCACATACTTTGGACTTCGGAGCTCGAGAGGGGTCTTCATGTAGAGATGGCATAAATATGGGCCCAGAGTGACATGGCGACCTGAAATGAATGCAGAAGCTCTGAAGTGAATGATGAACGTTGATTTGGATGGACACGCAACAACGTTTGGTGGACTTCAGGTGAAAACACACCAGAAGAAATCGGGAGTGGAGATGCTAAAACTCTTGAAGCCTGAATTCCTGAAGTAAATAATGATCGTCTGATCTGGAAGGATGCATGGTAGAGATCTAAAACTTTGGGTAAAATAAGTTCGAAGGAAAGCGAGAAGGGAATCTTTGAAACTCCCAAATCCCGAACTCCCGAAATGAATCATGACCGTCCAATCTGAAAGGACGTGTGGCACTTGATCTTTAACTTCGGGCAAAACACTCTAGAGGAAAATGGGGTTGGAGATGCTGAAACTCCCGAAGCCCGAATTCCCGAAGTAAATACTGACCCTCCAATATGGAGGGACGTATTTCACTTGATATGCAACTTCGGGGCATCCACCTGGTCTTTAAACCTCACACAACTATGACGTTCTGAAAGACCGAGAGTCGTTGATCTGAAATGCTCCAGGTATCTCTGTCGTCGCAAATTGAACCCGACCGCTTCTTGTATTTTAAGACCTAAATGGGTTGCTTTTGATTGTTGCATTTGGATGCTTCTGTGCAATAAAGGACTTGGTCATCCAAAGACCCTTTTACAGCTATATGTGATAACATTTGGCTCCATAGGGGATGGCTTTCTCCCTAAGAGCTTCTAAGAACAAGCAGTTCCAGTGCCTTAGCTGTTGGGTTGTGGAATCGAGCTCAGATACATTTGTTGAAGGAAACAGGCTAACATGTACACTACTCTACTTGAAAATAAATCAAACACCCATTCTCCTAAAGCATCTTATTTATGTACAAACCTACACTAACTAATTTTTACAAAGTGCTAAGTGAAAGCAAACTTCCACCAGAGCCATTAAAGTAACCTCCTAACTGAAAACTTATTTAATCTGTCACTAATCCACAAAGGATAATGAAACTATGAAAACAAATCAATTACATTCTTCAGCTCTCCTCCTAGTGTTGAATGTAAGACAAATCTTGTGGGCTTCAATACATGGAGAATACGCAACTCCATGTACTCCCCCACAGAGTTAGAAAATAGGTGGTAAAACCTACTAGATTTGTAACAAAAAACCTGCTCTGCTTTATAGCTACTCACATCTGGATGAATGTCTATCGCAAGAAAAGGTGAGTGAAAGTTTGATGTAGGCTACTGATCCACTTCTCCTTGGTTTGCTCTCATCACATATGCTAGCTGATGGAAAGAAATCTACTCCTGTATATCAATGGATGGCTCTTTTTCTTTAGCATGTTTCCCTTGGTAAAAGCTTTCACTTTCATTAGAATTTTGGTTTCTAATTATTTATGCTCCTAAGACAAAAAAAACACCTCAACATCTTCGTCATTGTCTCCATAATGATCAAACAAAGGAGGAGCCTTGAATGACATACCAAGAGGCATCTTTTGTCCAACATGAGAAAACTGCTCTTCATTATTAAAAACAAGTTGTCTGTCAAGATTCAATCCAGGAAGTAATATCTTATCACCATCATATGAGTCAAAAATAGGTTGCTCATATCTAGGATTTTTAGGGACGGGGTTGCAAAGAATATCATCTTCTAGGATAGACTCGATTTCTTCACTTTCCTTACTGAGACAAAAAACACAATTTTCATCTGATGTAGATGAACAGGGAATAGAAAGAGATAATTCCTCATCCAAGGAATCCTCTTCATTCTCAAAACCTACATAAGAATCAACTATATCCTGAACAAGGGTTTTATACTCCTCACAACACCTATGACAAATTAACTCAGAGGAATAAAAAATTGACAATGCATATTGAAAGATGCATGAAATTGTTCCAGGGAGGAGATGCTAGCAGGGGGCAAGGATCGATATGAATCACAATCATCTCCCTCTAATGAGTACATGAACATATTCATTAATACATCCTCATGATGTATTCCCCACTGATGCATGTGTTCATGAAACTCAAGAAGATGCTCTCTAGGGTTGTCATCTCTAAGTTCTCTAAATATGGGCAAAAAATCACCCCTCATCCATAGTAGGAACAACTTTTGGAAAATCAGGAACATAAGAGAAATTAAAAGGAGAAAACCTCTGAAACAAAATGGCTTCCATTTGAAAATATGACTTCTTAAAATTGTGGAGTCGCCACTATATTCCTTAATCATGGAGTCACCAGGTGAATGATATGAAGTATGAATGTGTCTAGTCTTCATACACCATCGAAGATCAAATCTGATCATTGTTGTTCACCCAGGGAATATATCTTCACTTCCGTCCCTGGAAACAGTGCCATTAATGTTAGCACTGAGATTCACCCTCATACTGCAAGAGGGTAAGCCCAATACCCATCAGAATTTTTGGTGGATGTTGGTTTTATGAGTGGAGTTCAAATGGAAATAACTCAGTACAAGAATGATTTTAATCACGGAAACTGGACAAGCAATGCACAGCGAAGTGAGGGCCTCATTAACTTTAGTCAGTGATTTGAGTTTAAGGGTGGGTAGAAGGAAGACTTAGTAAGAAAGGTGAACAATTCTACCATGGGCATCCGACTTTCAAGCAGCTTGGTGAAGAAAAACTTAGGCTCAACAGAACTCTTGAACTCAAGCTTCAGACACTAAAATATGTCACAAAAGCACAATAATCAAACCTACATTATCATGCAAATACAACAACTCGATTGGATCCTCCATGCTCGAGCCTTTTAGCATAAGGGGAAATAAGTCAAGAGAGAAGATGACTAAAACTAGTCACAACACTACAATAATCAAACCTACATTATAATAGAACCACAACCCTTGACTAGATCCTCCATGCTCGAGTGTTTCAGCACAGTTTAAACAAAGAGATAAAAGAAATTGACTTCTATTAATGTTAAAGTGTCAAATTTTATACATAACCAGAGAAAAGTTCTAGCATCAAAATATTACAAATATAGGGAACTCTGCTCAACCAGTTGACCTCCTTAACAAAATCTTGAACTGATATATTTATACTCAGATCAGTCAACAACTACAAGGGGTGTGATCTAGCCATCCATTCAAATCCTTTCGTCTATGCCTTCTTATATCAAACTGAGCATGTATCCTCCTGTCAGATGCAAACTTAGCTTAGCATGGGCCTGCAAGAAAAATTGTCCATGGGGGTACCTCAGGCTAACAGATTTGTCTCCACAGCCAAAACCTCCATGCTTTCCAATTACTAGGTGATTTGATGTTTCAACCACCGGTCCTTTCTTTTATTAACTGAACCCTCGTCGAGATCGGGATGAGGATTAACTCCTAGGGGGCTTCCATGCGTTGCTCTCCGATTTGACGCTTTATGAGCTCATGATTGTGGGGCCATGAAAGGCTATTTGGACCCAGACCACTTTTGGGCCCGCAATTCACCATTAACTGCCACGTAGATCTTACGCTATACCATGGTTTCGATTGCGGGACTGCTCAAGAATTTTATCTTTCGAGCATGTTGCGTCTCTGCAGTGGAGCATCGTCGTTGATCTGGCCCTAGTCTGCGATTTGGGGCACCTCTGCTAACTTAGCATCCCCACTAAATTTTATCTGTCGGCCAACTCTAGGATCCTTCTAACCACGCTTAGATATGGTGCTAATTTTCGTGTTGAAAAGGAACACTTCCTAAAGGATGATCTAACGTGGAGGCCTGACGTCACTTATGATGGCGTGTCATGGACGGAAGGGTCACATGTGTCACTCAAAAAAAGGATGAAGAAATTATTGAAATGAGTGTCATGTGTCAGTGCTAGATGGATGCCACATACTTTGGACTTCGGAGCTCGAGAGGGGTCTTCATGTAGATCTGACATAAATATGGGCTCAAAGTGACATGGTGACCTGAAATGCATGTTAAAGCTACGAAGTGAAAGAAGAACGTTGATTCGGATGGAAACGTGACAATGGTCGATGGACTTCGGTTGAAAACACACTGGAAGAAATCGGGAGTGGAGATGCTGAAAATATTGAAGCCTGAATTCCCAAAGTAAATGATGATCGTCCGATCTGGAAGGGCGCGTGGCAGAGATCTACAACTTCAATCAAAATTAGTTCGGAGGAAAGTGAGAAGGGAAGATTCAAAACCCCCAAAGCCTGAACTCCTGAAGTGAATCGTGATCATTCGATCTGAAACGATACGTGGCACTTAATCTTTAACTTCGGGAAAAACGCTCTGGAGGAAAATGTGGTTGGAGATGCTGAAATACCTGAAGCCCAGATTCCTGAAGTAAATATTGACCATCTGATCTAGAGCAACGTGTGTCGCTTGATTTGCAACTTCAAGGATTCCACCTGGTCTTTAAACCTCATGCAACTCTGACGTTCCAAAAGACTGAGAGTCATTGATCTGAAATGCTCCTAGGATCTCTTCCATCGAAAATTGAACCCAACCATTGCTTGTATTTTAAGCCCAAAATGGACTGCTTTTGAATGCTGCATTTGGATGCTTATGTGCAACAAAGGACTTGGTCACCCGATGACCCTTTTACAGCTATATGTGATAACATTTGGCTCCACAGGGGATGGCATGCTCCCTGCGAGCTTCCAAGAACAAGAAATTCCAGTGCCTTAGTTGTTGGGTTGTGGAGTCGAGATCAGATACATTTTTTGAAGGAAACATGATGACATGTACACTACTCTACTTGAAAAGAAAGAAAAAATGCATTCTCCTGAAGGATCTTATTTATGTACAAACCTACACTAATTGATTTTTACAAAGTGCTAAGTGAAAGCGAACTTCCACTAGAGCCATTCAAGTAACCTCCTAACTGAAAACTTATTTACTCTGTCACTGATCCACAAAGGATAATGAAACTGTGACAACAAATTGACTACATTCTTCCTCTCTCCTCCTAGTGTTGAAGGTAAGACAAAGCATGAGGGTGTCAATACGTGGAGACGATGCAACTCCATGTACTCCCCAACAGGGTTAGAAAATAGGTGATAAAACCTACCAGATTTGTAATAGTAAACCTAATTTACTTTATAATTGCTCACATCTAGTTGAATGTCTATGGAAAGCACAGGTGAGTGAAAGGTTGATGCGGGTTGTTGATCCACTTCTCCTTGGTCTGCTCCGATCACATATGCTAGCTGATGGCAAGAAATCTCCTTGTGTTAATCAATGGATGGCTCTTTTTCTTTAACATGTTTCCCTTGGTAAAAGATATTGCTTTCATTAGAAGGTTGGTTGCTAATGCTTTATGTTCCTAAGACAAAAAACACCTCATCATCTTCGTCGTTGTCTCCATAATGATCAAACAAAGGAGGAGCCTTGAATGACATACTAAGAGGCATATTTTGTCCAACATGAGAAAACTACTCTTCATTATTAAACAAAGGTTGCCTTTCAAGATTCAATCCAGGAAGTAATATCTTATCACCATCATATGAGTCAAAAATAGGTTGCTCATATCTAGGATTTTTAGGGATAGGGTTGAAAAATATATCATCTTCTAGGACAGACTCAATTTCTCCACTTTCCTTACTGAGACAAAAAAAGCAGTTTTCATCTGATGTAGATGAACAGGGAAGAGAAAGAGATGATTACTCATCAAAGGCACCCTCTTCATTCTCACAACCTACATAAGAATCAACTATATCCTGAACACAGTTTTTATACTCCTCACAACAGCTATGACAAGTTAACTCGGAGGAATAAAAATTTTGACAATGCATATTGAAAACTGCATGAAATTGTTCCAGGGAGGAGATGCTAGCAGGGGGCAAGGATCGATACCACTCACGAGCATATCCCTCTAATGAGTACATGAACATATTCATTAATACATCCTCATGATGTATTCCCCACTAATGCATGAGTTCATGAAACACAAGCAGGTGCTCTACAGGGTTGTCATCTCTATGTTCTCTAAATCTGGGAAAAAACTTACCCCTCATCCATAGTAGGAACATCATTTGGAAAATAGGGAACAGAAGAGAAATTAAAAGGAGAAAACCTTCAATCCAAAATGGCTTCCATCTGAAAATATGACTTATTAAAACTGTGGAGTCACCACTATATTATTTAATCATGGAGTCATCAGGTGAATGATATGCAGCCTAAATGTGTATGTTCTTCCTTCACCATCGAAGATCAGATCTAATCGTTGTCATTCTCCCAGGGAATATATATTCACTTCCGTCCCTGGAAATGGTGCCATTAATGTTATCACTAAGAGTCAACCTCATACTGTAAGAGGGTAAGCCCAATACCCATCAAAAATTTTGGTGGATGTTGGTTTTATGAGTGGAGGTCAAATGGAAAAAACTCAGTACAAGAATGATTTTAATCACAGAAATTGGACAAGAAATGCATAGCAAAGTGAGGGCCTCATTAACTTTAGTGAGTGATTTGAGTTTAAGGGTGGGTAGAAGGAAGAATTAGTGAGAAAGGTGTAAAAGTCTACCATGGGCATCTGGATTTGAAGTAGCTTGGTGAAGAAAAGCTCAGGCTCAAGAGCACTCTTGAACTCAAGTTTCATACACTGAAATATGTCACAGTAGCACAATAATCAAACCTACATTATCATGCAACTACAACAACTCAACTGGATCCTCAATTCCCGAGCCTTTCAGCATAAGGGGAAATAAGGTAACAAAGAAGCTGACTAAAACTGGTCATGACACTAGAGTAATCAAACCTGCATTACAATAGAACCACAACCCTCGACTAGATCCTCCATGTCCGAGTGTTTCATCACAGTTTAAGCAAAGAGATGAAAGAAAATTACTTTTATTAATGCGAAAGTCTCAAATTTGATACATAACCAGAGAACAGTTCTGGCATCAAAATATTACAAAAATAGGGAGCTTTGCTCAACCAGTTGACCTCCTTAACAAAATCTTGAACTGATATATTTATACTCAGATCATTCCAAAACTACCAGGGGTGTGATCTATTCATCCATTCAAATCCTTTTGTTTGTTCCTTCTTCTATCAGACTAAGAATGTATCCTCCTGTCAGACGCAAAATCAGCTCAGCATGGGCCTGCAAGACAAACTGTCCATGGGGGTACCTCGTGCTGACAGTTCCATCTCCATGACCGGACCCTCCATGATTTCTAATTACTAGGTGATTCGAGGTTTCAACCACCAATCCTTTATTTTATTAACTGAACCCTCGTTGGGATCGGGATGAGGCTTAATGCCTAAGGGGCTGCACACGTTGCTTTTGGATTTGATGCTTTATGAGCACGTCATTGCGGGGCTGTCAAAGGCGATTTGAACCCAGACCGGTTTTGGGCCTACAATTCACCACTAACTACCATGTATCTCTTACACTATACCCTAGTTTCAATTGCAGGACCGCTCAAGAATTTTATCTTTTGAGCATGTTACGTCCACTCAATGGAACGTGTTCGTTGATTTGGCCCCCATCCGTGATCTGGGGCACCTCTGCTAACTTAGTGTCCCTGCTAAAGTTTATCTACCTGCAAACTCTAGGATCCTTCTAACCACGCTTAGATATGGTGTTAATTTTGGCGTTGAACAAGAACACTTCCTGGAGGATGATCTGATGTGGAGGCCTAACGTCACTTTTGCTGACGTGTGACGGACGGAGGGGTGGCATGTTTCACTCAAAAAAAGGCCGAAGACATGTCTGAAAATTCTTGAAATGAGTTCCATGTGTCAGTGCTAGATGGATGCCACGTACTCTAGACTTCGATGCTCGAGAGGGGTCTTCATGTAGAGCTGGCATAAATATGGGCCCGGAGTGATGTGGCGACCTGAAATGAATGTTGAAGCTCTGAAGTGAATGATGAATGTTGATTTGGATGGACACATGGCAACAGTCGGTGGACTTCGGGTGAAAACACACTGGAAGAAATCAGGAATGGAGATGTTGAAAATCCCAAAGCCCGAATTTCCAAAGTAAATGATGATCGTCAGATCTGGAAGGACACGTGGCAGAGATCTGCAACTTTAGGAAAAAGTAGTTCGAAGGAAAGTGAGAAGGGAAGATTTGAAACTCCCGAAGTGAATCATGATTGTCTGGTCTGAAAGGGTGTGTGTCACTTGATCTTTAACTTTGGGAAAAATGCTCTGGAGGAAAATGGGGTTGTAGATGTTGAAACTCTCGAAGCTCGGATTCCCGAAGTAAATATTCACTATCTGATCTGGAGGGACGTGTGTCGCTTGATCTAAAACTTCAGGGCTTCCACCTGGTCTTTAAACCTCATGCAATTCTAACATTTTGAAAGACCGAGAGTCATTGATATGAAATTCTCCTGGGATCTCTACCGTCAAAAATTGAACCCGACCGCTACTTGTATTTTAAGCTCGAAATGGACTTCTTTTGAATGCTACATTCGGACGCTTCTATGCAACAAAGGACTTGATCGTCCTGCGACCCTTTTACAGTTATATGTGATAACACATTAGAGTATTAATGTCTCTGGCTACAACATTCCATCTAGAGATAGAACATATGGATGTAAAGACAATGTTCCTACATGGGGACCTCAAAGAAGAAATCTACATGAAACAGCTTGAAGTATTTGTAGTAAGCGGAAAGCAAGAGTTGGTGTGCAAACTCAAAATATCCCTTTATGGTCTAAAGCAATCGCCAAAGATGTGGTACCATAATTTTGACACATAAATCCTTAGTTTGGTATTTGTGAGAAGCAAAGTTGATCACTACATATATTCCAATGAAGAAGGTGGGAATTTCATATATGTATCTTTGTATGTCGATGACATGTTGTTGATTGGAAACAACAAGGACGCAATAAAGGAGGTGAAGAACTAGTTATCCTCTAATTTCGACATGAAGGATCTATGTGTAGCTAATTTCATTCTAGGAATGGATATTAGGAGAGATCAAGCCGCTAGAAATCTATAGTTGAATCAGACAAAGTATATTGAAACTGTTCTGAAACGATTTAACATGTAGGATTGCAAACCGGTGAAGGTGCCAATTCCTGTGGGAGCAAGGCTTATTGTTGAAAAGTGCTCAAAGACAAAATAAGAAATAGAGGGCATGTCACATGTTCCTTATGCAAGATCAGTTGGTAGTCTAATGTATGTGATGGTCTGCACTCAACCAAACATTGCCCATGCAGTGGGAGTGTTGAGAAGGTACATGTCGACACCTGGAAAGGAGCACTGGACAAATGTCAACAGAGTATTCAAGAATTTGTGTGGCACAAATGACTATGATATATGCTACCAAGGAAAACCTGGAGGTGACAATGGTGAATTAGATGTACATGGAATTTTCGATGCCGACTGGGCTGGAGATCTGGATCTACGTAGGTCGACCAGTGGATATGTATTCAAGATGTTCGGTGGAGCAATAAGTTGTATGAGTAAGTGACAAGAAGTTGTATCCTTGTCAACAAAAAAGGATAAATACATGGAGGCCACTCATGGAAGCAAAGAAGTGGTATGGCCTCAAAGTTTGTGTTCAAGAATTGGGTTTGAGTAGAGAGATATGAAGGTAAGTTGCGACAGTGAAAGCCCAATATTTCTGGCAAAGAACCCTGCTTATCATTCAAAGACTAAGCACATTGATTTACAATACCATTTCATAAGAGACATGGTGGAAAGTAATAAGGTTATACTGGAGAAAGTAGACACGTTGGAAAACATAGCAGACTTGTTGACCAAGTCTATGAGTGCTGTGAAGTTCTCTTGGTGTAGAGAGACAATGGGCATTGATGCCCTGGGTCTATGAATGAAAATTCAGGAATCCCCTATTTCAGCAAATAAGACAACAAGTGGGATAATTTTTGGTTTTTATATTCTTTGTAGTGAAAGTGTAGTCGAGGTAAATCAACTAATGATCGAAGGTCAAGGTGGATCGATAGCAGGTCGAAGTCAAGGTGTATCGATAGAAATTCAAAGGTCAAGAGAGTCGATCGAGTAAAGTTGAAGTCGAAGATATCGATGGTAAGTCAAACGACAAGAGGTCGAAGTGTGGGCGTAAGACGACTGACTAGAGACTGAATGAGGGTTGACTGGTAGTCCACTGGTAAACCCAACTTGGAGTCAACTGTAACAAAATCTCAAGATTTGCAAGATTTGTATCCAATGATATGCATGGACCTGTAACCATTTTTGGGAGCCAATCTTTAGGGTTTTCCTATTTTAAAGCCTATAAAGAGGCATGTTGTAACACTGTAAAGGGTAATCATGAGGTAAGTGTAACACTGTAAAGGGACTCAAAGGTTCATGTGGATCTTGGTGATGATTCCAAGTATGCAATAAAGGGAGAGGGAACAGTTATGTTCCAACTCGAATCAGGAGGTCTGTTTGATGCCCATGATCTATTTTATGTACCCGATTTGAAAAATAATTTTCTTTCAATATCATCTATATAGGACAAGGGTTTTTCCATTAATTTTGAGAGAGGAAAGGTACTCATACGTCTATAGAAAGCTAGCCCAAATAGCATAGTAATCGTTGGGGTTAGAGAAGGCAGTTTATACAAGTCTTAGGGAAAGCCTATACGGGATTTGGTACACAATAGTGACAACCTATGTGAGTTGTGGCACAGGAGGTTGGGACACCTACACTATAGGGCATTTTTTATTCTGAGGGGGGTTGTTACAGGTCTTCCAAAATTCAGTATTGTGTAGCAGGCAGTGTGTAGAGGGTGTGCAATTGGAAAGAATACCAAGGTTGTTTTTCTTAGCAGTGAGAGTAGGTCCAAGTGGATATTGGATCTTATTCACTCAGATGTGAGTGGGTTGATTTTAGCAGCATCATTACAGGGATCGTCATACTATGTCACATTTATTGATGATTTTTCCAGGAAAACCTGGATCTTATTTACAAATAACAAGGATGAGGTATTCAATTGGTTTCAAGAGTTTAAGGCTCAGATAGAGAATCAAACATGTAATAATATCAAGGTCTTGAGGTCAGATAATGGGGTAGATTAGACCTCCAATGGCTTCAAGGATTTCTACAAGAAGGCAGGGATCAAGAGGGAGCTGAAAGTCTCATACAACCCTTAGTAGAATGGGGTTGTTGAGAGAAAGAATTGATCCATCATCGACTCTGCCAAGGCTATGATACATGATCAGGAGTTGTCCATGTTTTTATTGGTAGAGGCATGTAATATGGAGGTGTATGTGTAAAATAGGAGTCCTCACTAGATATTGGGGGACAAGACTATGGAGGAGGCATTCTTAGGGGTGAAGCTAGAGATAGGACATTTGAGGATCTTTGGTTGTCTATTTTACATCCATGATCCTGTGGAGGAAAGGATGAATCTTAATCCTTTAGGATCAAAGCGTATATTTGTGAGGTACAATGAGACCTCAAAGGATTACAGGGTCTACATTCAAGCATAGAGGAAGACAGTTGTGAGAAGAGATGTGAAGTTTGAGGAGAACTTAGCATCTAGGAGTAGTCAATAGTCATCAGCAGTGACATAGGATGAGGAGCAGTAGGCTTTGAAGGATGAGAAGCAGTCAGTAGTTCAGACTTCAAATGGGGAGGAGGAGTCATCCTCTTCCAACCCTATCAGAAGACCCAAGCAGCTAGTATAGACATTGAGGGATGTTGGTGAGGCTCCTAGGAGTGTAGTTAGAGAGCGAGCCTCAAAAGAATTTTTTGAGCTATATGGTGCTTATGAGTAGCATGATTGATGTCGAGCCTTCCAATTTTTAGGAAGCAGTAGATTAGCAATTATAGTGGGATGGCATGGTAGAGGAGTACACCTCTATTATGAGGAATGATGATTGGGACATAGTGTCAAGACCGAAGGGGAAGTCAATTGTGAGTTCCATGTGTCTCTGAAAGATCAAGCATGTTGTAGAAGGTATCATAGAGAAGTTCAAGGTGAGGTTTGTGGTGAGAGGGTTCTCCCAGAAAGAGGGAGTGTACTACAAGGATACATTTTCTCCACTCACTAGGTATGCTTCTATTCGAGTTGTTATTTCTATTGCTTTAGTTATGAAGTGGAGGATACATCAGATAGATGTGAAAACTGTGTTCCTCAATGGGATTCTTGAGGAGGAAGTATACATAGAACAACCTCAAATATTTCAGGTACATGGGAGGGAGTCTCATGTGTGTAGGATTAATAAACCCTTGTACGGACTCAAATAGGCACCCAAGGTGTAGTATTCCAGGATCGATGGATACTTACAGAGGATGGGATTTTCCAAGAGTGAGGTGGATCCTAACTTGTACTTCATACTTGTTGGAAAGGATCCTCTCATATTGGTTTTGTACGTTGATGATTTATTTCTCATAGGTGTAGAGGAGCTTATTTCAGGGTGCAAAGTAGATTTGGATAGTGAGTTTGAGATGAAGGACATTGGCTTGATGCATTATTTCTTGGGGTTAGAGGTATGGAAAGTATTAGGATATATCTTCCTTGGAAAATGAAAGTATGCAGTAGATATCTTGAGGAGATTCAGGATGGTGGATTATAAACCGATGACTACACCTATGATTACAAATATAAAGAAGATTGACACTTCAGTTTCAGAATTAGTGGATCCTAGGATATACAGGCAGTTGGTAGGGTCCTTGATGTATTTATTAAACACCAAACCAGATGCTTATTTTTCTATGAACACCTTCAGTCAATTCATGGTAGAGCCAAGTCAAGTGCATTGGATCGTAGCAAAGCATGTGCTAAGGTACTTGAGAGGTACAATCGAGTATGGATTGATATACCTTGGAGGAGATGGAGTGGAGTTGCAGGGATATACATATTCAGATTGGGAAGGCACTACAGTAGATAGAAAGACCACCTTGAGGTGATGCTTCATCTTAGGATCAGTAGTGATTACTAAGTTCAGCATGAAGCAAACTTTTGTAGCAGACAATTCAACAGAGGCAGAGTATATGGCAGTGACTATGGCTAGTTATGAAGCCATTTGGCTTCAAAAATTGCTTACAAGTTTATTTGGTCAGGAGTTGGAGGCTATAGTGATATACTGCGATAATCAGAGTTGTATCAAACTCTTTGAGAATCCAGTATTCCATGACAAGTCCAAGCATATTTAGATCCGATGTCACTTCATTCGGGATAGGATCTAGAAAGGAGCAGTGAAGCTTCAGTATATTTCCACAGATGAGCAGGTTGCAGATATTCTAACCAAGCCCTTGGAAAAAGGGAAGTTTATGTTCTTCAGAGATAGACTTGGAGTGGTGAAAAATACCTTCCTCACTAAGAGGGTGTGCTGAGTGGTAGCATCGGATAGGTATTTACGCACAGGTTTATGTGTCTAGACGTGTGGAAATCATCCAAAGCCTTCTACTCTTGAATTCACTTTAATTAAAGGAATTATTAAAGTAAATTGATTTGATTAATTAATTATGTAATTAGTTAATTGAGTTATTTAATAAACATGCTAAAGGTACTTAGCATGCAACATGTAATCTAAATCTCAAGTGAGTGTGAGACATAATCTCAACTGTAGATCACTTTTGAGATTAGAAATATATTATAACTCGTGATTATAAAAGACAGGTTCGGGTGAAGAAGAAATACACTTGACAGAATCAAGGAGATATTAGATAGGGAAGGAGAAGGACTTCCATCTAGAGATCAGGTCAAGGAAAAGAGATAACAAAGGCTTACACAAATGGGTTTCAGTCTGAGGAAGCCATAAGAGAGTTTCGGATTGTACGGAACTTGTCGTACATGATTTCCATATGAATATGTGGTTCACAATGTAGAAAGTTGCATATATACACGATTCATCAAAAGGTGAATCGCGTATGCTTCAAAAATTGTTCCATATTTGGTCATATAGTAGGTCAGACCTTGATAGGTTATTTGCATTTGTATTTCTCTCAGTGGTCCATTATCCCTATTATAGAAGCCCTGATTTTAGCATAATAAAATCATTTTCATCACTGGTTTTCCCTTCGAGGTTTTTCCAAGGGCTTATACCGGAAAAGTTTGGTGTTCTTATGTGTTTGATTTGGTTTCATTATTTATGCTTATGTTGCATGTTTAGTTGATTACTCATTTGTGCTTTTAGAAGATAAAGTGATTTTGTTTCAAGCTAATTTTCAGGTGTGGAGTAGCAGAAATTTCAACATGGTATCAGAGCATACCAAGTGTTGATTTCAGGAAATTTGATAGCCATTCACCCTTGCGGAGGGGAAATATTTGGTGCAACCATATGTTTGGGTTGAGGGGGAAAAGGATAAATTAATACAACAAGTTGTCGGGGGGCCTTCTTCCTTACAAAAAATATATGGACCTCATCCTTCTGAGGACACTGATGAGTAGGGTGGTCCTCCCCAAAATGGCACAGGGGAACTGACTCTTCATTTTATATTTTATGCCCCCCTCCTGAGTTTTTTGGGTGGGCACAATCCCTTTCCTAGTCTTGGAATTTTTCTTCTTATTCCCTTTCTTCTTTCCTCCAAGTTTATAAGAATTATTTGATTGCATGGAATTCACTGAATTCAGCTTGGAGGTATGAGAAGGGACCATGGCAGTTTAAGCACTAGAACTAGTAGATGATGGGTATGATGAAATAGACATCTGAATCATCTAATAAGATAAATTTTTCATAATGACATGGGAAACATAACCAACCAAACCATCAGCATGGGGTCCTAGGTTTGGATTATTTGGATTTTTTGAAGATCTAGGATCATGGAGGATAATTTCATACAAAGTACCCAACTAAGATTAAATCAATTCCCAATGTTAGGCATGAATAATATCATGTTCCTTTTTAGCCACCACAACCATAGCTACATCCCAACCAATGGGTGGAATGAAGGATTTGGTGAACCACTCCATCAATAGATTATCCTGGATCTAGGTCTTGATCATCATACTTCTTCATCGCCACTAATGAATATGATCAGAAATGTGAGTGGCAATGTCCTAGAGCAATGAATTCAGAAGATCTATTCCTATTTCATACCTAATGGGTAACCGGTAATGTGTAAGGAACACCATTTCCAAGTCATTGAATATTTTAAAGGATCTGCCTTGTAATTCAATGTACCATTTAGTACTCCTATCAGGGATCACTAGAAAATATGTAGCCTCACACTATCATTCATCAAGGAATTGGATGAACACCATAAGTGATACATCATGATATGTGTAGAGGGGAATTCTCACATCTTTTCATCAAATTTTGGTATGTCCGAAGGTAGTTTACCATGCATGGTATACCATGAAGGATTGTGGGAGATGGGGTCATTGTCAATCGAAACAAATCAAGTAAGTCTAACATTACGAGGGAAAGGAAACGACTATGAGAAAATGAATACCAGGAGGTATATGTAGTCTATGTTGTCCCAGATGGACCTTGCAGTCCCCCTACATTCATACTACCAAAAGGTTGTTGAGGTGTTCCTGAAGAGTGAGTTCCCCTCGGGATAGTGGAGCTTCCAGGAGAATGAATGCTCCCTGGGATAGATGTTCCCCGAGGGTATTTCCCCTAGGGATAGGTATAGACCCTCTAGGAAAAATGTTCCCAAAATTAGGTCCAAGGAAAAGTCCCCTGGAACTTGAGGTATTGATAAAGGGAAATCTACCCCAATTTGAAAATTTCCCCCAAGGTATGTGCCCCTAGGGAAGGGTGTGCTAACCCATGGGAATTTGAAACCTTTGGACATACCAATGCCCCCATCCTAACTAGATACAGCCCCAAAACCACTAGGAAAGTTCCACTAGAAAGGTACACCTGCACCTGATGAGACTAGATCATTCATAGAAATGGTGGAGGTGGAAAGAGCTCCACTTACCATGCTGAAACCAAGGGTTGACTCCCCACCAGAAAAATATCTAGACATGGTAATAGGGATGGAATGAATGGGCATAGTAACAATGGGTCTACTAACTGATGTAAATGAAGACACAATCGGGGTCTCCCGGATCGAGGTACCTATAGAAAAAGGCATGGATGATGTAGGTTGAATGGTGCTAAGAGAAGGTAATGTGGACATCACTGGGATGCCCCCTATTCCACTAGATAATTTTTTGGATGGCTTGTATACACTAGATGAGACACTTGGTCCTAACATGGTGTAAGGATTGTTGAACAAAGAAAAAGGCTAACTAAAAATATCCCTTACCTAGACAAGTAGAGGTGCTTTAGGATCAATTAAAGTTTGGTGGAGGAACTTCATCTACCACTTCCACTTCAACTAAACTAGTCTCCTCGAACCAAAGATAATACCCTTTGAATTCTTGGTCACCTACTTCACTACTTGAGAGGTGGTTGTACTTATGTGATGGGTTCTAGTCCTCGCAATCGATGGGACGAGCGTGATAATTCAACCACAGTGAAAATAATTGGTGTAAATAAAACACAATTCAACCTAAGGATGATCTAGACTTAGAATCAAAGAGCACACCCCTACCAAATCTAAGATAACAACAATAAAACCAATGGCTCGGGGGGGCTTCCAAAAACCAACCCTCTAGGGGATATGAAGTCCCCACAAGATTTGTTAGTGAAGGTATGAGGAGCAGTTACAATGGTCTATGTGAAACAACCCTGACTAGTACAAGAACCATTTATTAATGTGGTCACCCTTCAAGGGGGCTTAAACCATGAACGAACGTCTACCTCGGGTACTACAGACATGTCCCATCTGCAGTCACCTCTGTTGGCTACATAGGAAAGGTCACTAAGGCTATCACCTCACAATCAATGACCGAGAGAACATCCACAGGTCTAAACACATGTAAAGGCAACATAACTAGCCATGAAGCTTCAAAGTTGTTACCTCATATAGATTTGTGGCACCAATGAAGCCCATGTATATGTAGCATTTGAAGTGATATCACAAAAACCAAAAAAATTAGAGAAGGGTAATCTCCCTAATTGCCCTGATGTGACATCATGCTTAACTCGTGTGTTAGAGGAGGCTCCCGACACATTGGTTGCAAGAATGGATTTATCATTCTTTAATGACTACTAAATTTCATTTTCATGGCCTTGGAGAGTTTACTCTCCAATCTTATTCCAAGGCCTTAAGCTTATATATTGTTGGTTCACTAAAAATGAAAAAATTCTAATTGATTTTAGATCATGCAATTTCTTTTTATGGTTTTTATTTATGTCAATGGGAGATGAATGAAACTTTTTGTGATGTTTGACTCTTGACCCAACCAAACAATGAAAATATGCCAATGTAATTTGTTCAATTTAATGAATTCTAGCTACGGGAGGGAAGAGAGAAATTTCTCTTTGTAAATTTTAAATGCAATCTCACACACCAAGCAACCAAACAAACAGTTGAGATCCAAAATTATTTTAAGAACTCAAACCAAACTATGCACCAATACACTCTTTATACTAATGCTTCAAAATCTCACAAGCATGCAAATTTGTTTTTGTTTTTGTAACTTTTCCAAATGTAATGAAAAAAAATTCCTAATCTATGTAGAATACAAATTGCAAGTGGAAAACTAGAAAATTCATCAAGCAGAGGGTAGTGCGATATTGGAAGTGATGCCCCTTGGAAAACTACAATGTCTACATAAATATCTCACCAAAAACATACTTAACAAGAAGTATCTAGCAATGGACAATAATCACAAAAGGAAAATCCAAATCCAATCAACTCAGACACTACCATATTTGTTCATATATATTGGGTTCATTACCCCACTTAATAGGATCACCAGACAACAAGCATGCCTATCTGAGCAATCCCAAAACACACCACACAATCACACTCCAAACAAAAAACAAAGGAAACGTTTGTGACAATAACACCCAGACATAGACAAGATATTTCCAAAACAGATCAACAAAGACTTATGGGACCAGACTAGATAGATCCAATCTCTAAAGACTGGTAATTTTGTAGTTTTCCCTAATTTATAGGGATCGTCGTGGGACACAGACTAGTCAATTGGTGATGATCGTCACATGTCCCTTATACTGCAACATGCAATGACTGTAGACAAATTTCTTTTTGGAAGGGATGGATCTGTCTTAGATCTATAAGACCTATTTTAGATCTATCATATCCATGAGATCTGAGCTCTGGAAAAGTATAGGGAATAAAATTTAAATCACAAAAAAACAAAAAAAAGGGGGAATTTGGCAAGGGATTCTAGATAAGAATCAAATATTCTTCCCCAATGGAGTCTGAAATATCCCTGACCCGGTTGATCAAGATATTTGCTACTTCTCTACTGCTCTGGCGTGTAGATCTGATACACTGGGGGTTTCTAGATGCGTTTTAGCTGGGTGATTGAGGTGTTCTTCGGTTATAGTGTTTGCATGTTGGTTATTATGGTTGCATGTCATTTATTACAAGTGCATGTTGCATAATGAAGGTTTAACAATCATAAAAAGACGCATGCAATAGTATAGAATGTCAACTTCTCAATATCATGAATAATAATAGTGCATGCATGGGAATACAAATCGCCTACTGAAATATAGAGACTAGACGTCAGTCAGATCTCATGGATCTATACTAGAATACAATCAAATAACAAAATAAATACCCGTGACCGCAAGAAGACAGCAGATCTGTTGCATGCACGGATGGATAGGCAAAAATGAGCGATCCTGGAGAAGTACGGTAACCGCTACCAGCTGGAAAATTCAATCTAAATAATCCACCATCAGAATGAACTAAAAACTGCTCCAATCAATGTGCCCTGGCCTTTGCACTGGAAATAATGTTTGACGAAACTCGGATCGGACCCCTATGGCACTAGATATGGACCCCTGGGGGGTTTGCGCCCCTCCTTGGGCACTGAATGTGCCCCAAAGGATTCCACCGTTGAAATCTGTTGCTATATAGCTCAAGACGATCGTCTCATCCAATGATGAAATGGGTCGGAAGGGTTTGGCCAGATCTGATAGGAAACCCCTGCATGCAATGCCAAACGTCTATCCGGGATGACTGCGCCCTAAATGGTTGTATGGGACGATATGAAAGATTCCACCATTGGAATCTGATGATGAATGGCTCAATGGAAGTGCCCTGGCTGGATCTCTATTGGGTTGGAATGAATCTGCAATCGGGACCACGGTCTACTGCAGATCTTTGAATCTCCAAAATGACTTGCGCCCTCCTTGGCTGAGCTGCGCCCTCCACAATAATCTCTCCTGAAAAGAACGGTGAAATACCTGGATGGTATCTCCGATGGGCTAGGGTGTGTCTTTCAAAACCGAAACCAATCAATGGTGGTGGTTTCCTCCAGAAATCCACAAAACAGTAAGGTCGGCTCTCCTCCTCCTCTCGGAAGTCTCAACATCAAATCATAACAATGCATAATAAGGAAGTAGGTCAAATTCCTCTCTTTATATCTTTCCCGACCTAATTCTTTGTTGACATCACTTAACCTAGGTGCCTTTCCTCCTAAGTGATTTATTTGTCAATTAAGTCACCCCCTTATCACCTTTTCATTCTAATTCTCCGTTGACTTAGGCTTAAGTGACTTTTCCTAAGTATTTTGGCTTAATTTATCGTTTAGCCTTAATTTCCCCTTATTTCTCCATCTGGTTCCTTGTTTGTGCCTGACTATAGTCTACGGGAACATATAGACTACTAAGTCACTCCCTGTTGGCCTAATCTTGGGGATGGGACATCACAGCCCTCCCTTCCCGAGATTGCTTGTCCTCAAGCAACATCAATCCTGGGTGCTGCAAAATATGCTCTCCCTCCCATGTGGCATCCTCCACTAGAAGTCCCCTCCATCTAACCAAGCACTCTCTGATGATCCTACTCCTTAACCTGCATTCTCTCCGCTCTAGTACCTCCTCGGGCACTAGTTCCAACTGACCCTCCTCATCCAAGGGTGGCAACTCCTGTGAAATACTAATCTATTGTCCCACTACCTTTTTAAGGCAAGAGACGTGAAAGACGTTATGGATCTTGCTACCCTCTGGTAGCTCTAGCTCATATGCCACCTCGCCTATCCTCCTGATGACTCTGTATGGCCCATAGAACTTTGGCTTCACTTTCTCTGCTCCGCTCCTCTTCAATGAAGACTGTCGGTATGGCTGTAATCGCAGGAAAACCAAGTCTCCCACCTCAAAACTGCGCTCATCTCTGTGTCGATCTGCATATATATTCTACTGATTCTGAGTTGACTGCAAGTTCTCCTTTGCTGATTGCAGGATCCTTTGACTCTCCTCCATCCAATCCTTAGCCCCGGGAACCCTGTTGTCCCCAAATGTAGCATCTATAAATGAAGGTGCATCGTATCCATACAATGCCCTGAATGGTGACATCCTAATGGACATATGGTAAGTGGTGTTGTAACAATACTCACCCATATGTAACCATCTCACCCAAGTGCGTTGCTGCCCCCCCATATAGTTCCTCAGATACCCTTCCACCCATTTATTGATGATCTCTGTCTGCCCATCTGTCTGTGGGTGGTAGCTGGTACTCGTAGCTAACTCTATGCCTGCCAATCTGAAAAGCTCCTGCCAAAAAGCGTTGATGAAGCACCCATCTCTATCACTGACTATCTGCCTGGGTAACCCCTGCAACCGGAATACCTCCCTAAAGAACAACTCTGATACCTATATGGCCTTGTAGTTTGTGGGTATGGTGAAGAAATGTGCAAACTTGGTCAATCTGTCGACCACTACAAATATACAGTCCCTTCCCTACACCCTAGGGAGGCCTGTAATGAAATCCATGGAAATGCTCTCCCATTTCTACTTTGGAATGGGTAGAGGCTGAAGTAACCCTGCAGGATGTGTCTGCTCAGACTTGTTCTGCTGACAAGTCGTGCACTCCCGTTTGTGTTTCAGCACGTCTTCCTTGAGACCCTTCCATGAGAATCTCTCCCTGATCTGCCTGTAAGTTTTGAAGTATCCTTGATGCCCTGTTGTTGGTGAATCGTGACACACCTTCAGAATCTTCCCTTTCAGGGTGGATTCTGGAACCAAATAGATTCGGTTCTTGTAGAAAATGATGTCATCAAGAACCCAGTACCTATCATCAACCACTTGCCCATCCATTACCTCACAAGCAAATTTGTTTTTGGAGTATTCCACCAACAAATGAGCTTTCCAATCTGTACAGATATCCATCATCGAACATCCTACTGGTCTCCTGGACAATGCATCTGCCACCACATTCCTTTTTCCCTTGACATACTCAATGTTAAAGTCGAAGGCCTGGATCTTTGATACCCACTTCTGTTGCCTCTCGCTGAGGTCTTTCTGGTCAAGGAAATACTTGAGACTGTTATGATCAGTCTTCACTACAAACCTGATGCCTACCAGATACTGCCTGAATTTGGTTAAAGCATGCATGATTGCTAGCATCTCCTTGTCGTAAATAGGATAGAGTCTCTCTGACTCGTCGAGCTTCCTACTCTCAAACACAATTGGGTGGCCCCCATGCATCAATACTGCTCCAATCCCCACCCCTGATGCATCACACTCTAAGACAAACGGCTGAGAAAAGTCTGGGAGGGCTAGAACAGGGCATGTGCTCATAACCTCCTTCATTTTGTTGAAGGTCTGTTGTGAATCCTCTGTCCAATGAAAAGCACCCTTCTTTTTCAAGTCTATGAGTGGTGCTCCCAACTGTGAAAAGACCTTGACAAACCTCTTGTAGTAACTGCATAACCCAAAGAATCCTCTCAGCTCCGTGAGATTCTTGGGCGTTGGCCAATCCACAATGGCTCTAATCTTCTCCTGATGAACCTGTACTCCCTGCCCACTGATGATATGCCCCAAATACAGTAGTTCCTTCATGCCAAATTCACATTTGGATTCCTTGGCATATAAAGACTGGGTCTTCATAACATCCAAGACCTTCTCCAAATGTGCCAAATGCTCCTCCCATGTCTTGTTGTAGATCAATATATCATTGAATAATCCCAGAATGTACTTCCTCAACTATCCTCTAAAGATATGGTTCATGCAAGACTGGAAAGTGGCTGGTGCATTGGTCAGTCCAAATGGCATGACCAAGAACTCAAAATGTCCGAAATGGCATCGGAATGTTGTCTTCTCAATATCCTGCTCCCTGATGCTGATCTGATGGTATCCTGAACGTAGATCAATCTTGCTGAAGAAGACTGCCCCATGTAACTCATCCATCAACTCATCTATGTGTGGAATAGGGTAACGATTCTTGATCGTTTTCTTGTTGAGCGCTCTGTAATCGATGCACATCCGTCATGTGCCATCCTTCTTCAGTACCAGTACTATTGAAGATTCAAAAGGACTCCTGTTGGGCCTGATATGCCCCATAGCGAGAAATTCTTTGATCGCTTTCTCAATTTCGTCCTGAAATTTCTTGGGGTGTCTATAAGGTGCTGTAATCACCGGTGTAGCCCCTGCCTCTAGCTCAATCATGTGCTCAAACCCTCTGTCTGGTGGTCTCCCTGGTGGTATCGGCCTAAATACTGGCTCATAACGTCCTAGAAGCTCTCCAATCTATGGATGGTACTGCTCCCTACCCTCTGAGTCTTTTTGAGTGGTGATCCAACACTCTGCTGCGTAAGCCACATCACCATGACGAAAAATCCACTCCATCCTCTTTGTCGACACTGCCCGAGGCGCCCCTATAGACATACCTCTCAGCAAACCTCTCAATCCACTGGAGTCTCTGAAGCTCATGGTCAACATCTGATAGTTGAACCCAATCTCTCCCAATGAATATAACCACTGTACCCCCAATGCGGCATCTGTATCTGATAGGTCAACTACATAAAATGTGTCTGTCAGGGTGTAGTTTCCAAGTTTGACCTCTAGGTCAGGGATCATGTCTAAGCATGACATCGTGTATCCATCAACTACTGCCACATGGAATCCCTCAAACTCCTCTATGCGTAACCCTCTCCTGGCTACCAATGATGCATCTATGAAGTTGTGGGTGGCCCCACCATCAACTAAAGTTGTCATGCATTTCCCTTGTACAAGGCCCTTAAGCCTGAGGGTGTTGTACCTGGGTACTCCTGAAAGGGTGGCT
>ML788580.1:38114-67265 GCA_009831015.1 Picea engelmannii | reverse complement strand
TTCAACTTGGAGAGTTACATATCCACCTTGGAAGATATCTAGGAGGTCTCAAACCCTAGACCTAGGTTTTTCTTACCTACACTGTGGAGTTGGTTATGAATCGATTTATTTGGAGGCCTTTGAAGGCGATGCGTTGCACCTTTGACTCATATCATTCCTTCTTTGATGGAGACATCCCACTCTTGTGGGCCTATTTTTCTTGGATACTCGTACATATGGCTTGACCACTTCATTAATTTATGTATTGTTGATTAGTTGGTTGGAGGAAATGCTTCTTTACTCCTCCCTATGCTAGATCTAGGGTTTTCACTCTTGATATTTTTTTATTGTAAAGGAAGTTGAGCTAGACTCTATATAAAGAGTATCCCCTCCTCATTTGTACTGATGGTTGGAATTTTGGAGCTTCCCTTCCTTGGATCTTAATGGACACATCTTTCTTGGATCATATGTGTTGTATAATGGTTCTCTCTTTATTGAGTGCATAAATACTTTGGTGCTTAAATATTGAAGTGGTGTAGTTTCTTCTACATAGGCAAGGATAGAAACTTGATCCATTGAAGGGTAAAATATGTCACTTGGAAGGATTTTAGTATGTGTGGTAACACCTCTTCTCTCCTTTGTTATTGTAGTCATTGATAATTGATACTTTTATTTATATATCTTCTAGGAATTCTAGCAACCTTATTGATTTAAATTTCTAGGATAAAGTTGTGTTCCCTAGTTGAAGGAGGATCCTTTGGACCCCTTTCTTGTCGAATTTCTACATTAAATTCTAGCAAGCTTAGAGTGGAAATTATTGAGTCTTCTATCCTTATTTCCATTACTAAATTTAGGAAAGTAATCCCTCTTAGATATCCCCTTCACTATGTTTCCCTTGTTGGATTGGCACTAATATATACTTCCTTCCATCACTCTTTTAACCCTTTGAAAAGAAACCAAAAAAATATTGTTTTACTAAAGCTACTCTCATATCACTATGTGCATCATTGCTTAGATTTAGTAATCGTATTAGGGATACCCCCTTGATCTGGAGGAGAGTTGGCCTAAAGTAAATGTGATATGTTACTTCGGTGATAGTGGTGATCATCCTAGTAGTTCCCTCTCAAATTGTACCTTGTGGATTAAGCATTTTATCATTAAGTACAAGTAGTGAGGTAACACAGTAGAACAATGACCCAATGGTGAAAGATATCATGGGAATTTTTGAAAGAAATTGACCGCTAATGATAAGGGACATTAATCTTCAAGGTTTCAGTAATCTCAAGAGACTGACCATCAAACTCTTAAGTAATGTGTGGCATTTCCAAGGTGAAAGGTAACAATTTTTTACTTTTTACCATTTATCCCACATCTAGGAATAGAAGAGGTATTACTTGCATATAATGAATAATGGGTTCTATAATAATAATAATAATAAAACATATCATGGGAGTCTAGTGATAAAAGTTAGTTCATTTGTTCAAAATACATTTTCAAATTGTAATCTTAGTAAGTAATTTTTAAAGTCGTGAAATTGAAGATTGGTTTAAATTGTAAATATAGTAAAAGATTTTGGAGGATAAATGAGGCCTTCACAAATATGTGTTGGGAGATATGACTTTGCAAATATTTGTAAAGGAAGGATGTTATACTTTTGTTTAAATGGGGATATAATATGTTTTATAAGTTATAATGAACTCATTTGATAGTCAAAAGAACATTTGTAAAAAGAGTTATAAGGGGTTAAAGAAAATTATTTGGTAAGAAGGCCATTGTATTTTGCATATTGTTTCTAGAAATATTCATAGAGATATAATATTTTAATTGAAATTGTAAACAATCACAAGGTGTTTTCCTAGAAGTTATAAGGGGTTCAATCATCTAGGAGATGTCATCATACTTAATAAAAACAAATCATTTTTTCCTTGTGTCCTTGACCCACCTAAAATTGAATAAGGGGGTCTTAGGATCTGTTTATGTTCTCCGTGATGACTATTGGTGTATTTTTTGCCTTGTAGTATTGGTATATTATGAGTATTAGAAAAACACATCCACACAATCACATGCACATAATTCCATAATATAAATAAGGCAAGTACAAGAATAAAAGAAACAATATAAAGAAGGCACACATATGAATAAGACAATACAAGTTTTACAAAGACAAGCAAAGGGAAAAAATCATTTGCACTTGAAGAAACATTTGCTCACAACTTTGAAGTATCTTACATTATAAGGTTGTCTACAATATTTCTTTTCATATTTCTTTTTTCAAATCTTTGGAAGCCCTTTACATCAATTCTTTGTTTGTAATTCTAAAGTTTGATTTTCTCATTGAATTAAGAGTCTTACTTCGGGGTGTAGTAGGGTGATGATGATTTATTTGATGGTGTTGATGATTACTTTGATGAATTACCTAAACTTCAGGATCAAGATGAGGAATAGGAGGATAAGGATGATGATGATGCAAATAATGATGCACTTGTTGTTGCTAAGTTGGATGAAGTACCTGAATAGTGCCAACACTATCATCGAGTTGGCTATATTACATTGCATTGTTTTGATATTACTCCGTGTCATTTATGTGGGAAGACAAATTACCGTTTAGAAAGGTGTCAGAAGAAAATAAATATTCATAGGAAATAGGTAAATTTGGATGGTTAGGTATTTGGTGCTAGAATTTGGAAAGTAATTTATTGGAGTGGTATTATTGTTGGGTTCATACGTAGGTACAACCAATTTTATTGAAGGATATTTCTATGGTATAAGTACATGGATGTTTTGATTCAAGAAATGATAATTTAATGCATGACCAGATCCCACTTGATGTACTATTTTGAGTTGAATATTGAATCTTTTGACTTGTTGAGATTTGGGTACCTTGGAAAGTGGTCCCCTTGTGTTTGTGAGCCTCTAAACACAAGTGGGAAATACTTTGTACTATGTACCATGTACTTTTTGTCTAATTTCACTTTGACTTAGGAGATTTAAGTCAAAAGTGAAATTTGGTCATTTTAGCCTAAAATGACTATTAATTCACTTTGTGGGTGAATTGAGGGACATAAAGTGAAACTATGGAAACTTAAGTAAAGTGGGTATTTGAGTTGAGATTCTTTTGGAGAGATCTAAACCATTGATTAGGGATGAGATGAGATGATCTCATCCACACATACTTTAGGTTTTCTCATGTTTCCTTAAGAGGGGCGCATAGGGAAAAGAGAGGCTCGTTCTCACATGTATGTTCACCAAGAGAGTTTGGAGAAGGGAAAGAGCATGAGAATGGATGCATTGGGTGAGGAAATCTTGGGAGCCCCCATTCATGGCAGTAGATAGGAGGCTTAGACCCTCATTTATTTGTGGATATTGTTCTTGCTAGGAGGAGGGTGCACTTGAGAAGGAGGGCACACAGCTAGCAGGGAGGACTTGCAGTGGTCAGTTTACTTTGAGGACAGTTTCAGTGGAGAGCTACAACACATATTTAGAGTTTAATGCAAGGGTTTCTCCATTAGAGCTTCCAACACCTAGGGCACTTCAATTCAGTGGATTGGGAAACTTTTGAGAAGGGCGCACCATGCTAAGGCACATCTCTACCTCTTGGACTTATGTTATAGCTTGAGTCAAGCTGCTATTGTATCAGGTTCATTTTTTTATTGTACTTGTTGTATTCCACCTTTTATTCTCCACATTTATACACTCATATACCAAACGGTTTTCCCCGGGGGGTTTTATCCAAGGTCATGTTGACCAAACATGTCTGTGTTCATTTTCATGTATTCTAATGTTTAGAACAACATTAATTCAATTGTAAATATATCTAGGTGTGTTACATAATTTATGGTATGCATGTGCTAACATCTTGGTGACAAAAACTACATGCTAGAGCACCTAAAAGGCCTATGTAACCGTAACAAAACAAAAAAGAAGTTCCTGAACAGTTTTCTGTTATAAAACACCAACAAACCCTTGTTTGACAGTTGAAACTTAGAGCCAACTTGAGGTCAAAGATAGACCTAGTTGGTAGCTATTTAGGACCTAGAAAATCTTCATGGTATCAAAGCTTGGTGGTTGAATTTTTCTGAGTTTTGGACAACATTTTGTGGACTGTTTTAGACATCTTTTGGGCAGATTTTGTGGACATCCATTGACAGAGTTTAGTGGCATCTTTTTGGCAGAATTTGTTTGGATAGTTTTTGGACAGTTGGTGGACATTTTGTTAGCCTCTTTTCACACCTACTTTCTAGGAGTGAGGCTGATTTTTCACAACCTCTTTTCACACTTATATTTCTAGGAGTGAGGTCGGTATTCGTTTTCCTCTTTTCACACCTATATTGCTAGGAGTGAGGCAACGTTCCTTTGTATTTGTAGCATCAGAGTGAGTGCAGTGGGTAGTCATGTCATCATCTCAAATGTGTGTGGAGTATAGGGTAGTTGGAGCTAGCAACTGGTCTCCTTGGAAGGTCGGGATCATCTTTGTCTTAGAGGGCCTCAAACTATGGGATATAGTTGAGGTGCATGTTGTTGTTCCTCCTTCTACTACTCCCATCTTGTTAGAAAATTTCAGGAAGAGGAACAAAAAGGAAAAGAGGACGATGTGTGATGCAGTGAGGGATCACATCATTCCCCACTTGACTGAGAAAGACTACGCATTTGATATGTGGGCATCTCTATGCAAGCTTTACCAGAGCTCTAACCAGAACCGGAAGATGGTTTTGCTTGATCGACTCAGGGGCATTCGCATGCTCTAAGATGAGTTGGTTATTCTTACCTTGGCCGATACACTCATATCGGAGATGAGCTTGGAGCCGTTAGAGAGGTAGTGGAACCAGACTCTATGGTGAGGATAGCCTTAAACAGCTTCACCAAACCATGGGGTCCATTTGTTCGTGGCATTGTTTCCAGAGATATCATGCCCACTTGGGAGATGATGTGGGATGATTTCATTCAGGAGGAGACTAGACTTACATTAAAGACTTATGGACAATAGTAGACATTGCAGGGTGATGAGGACGTTTATCTTTGGACAAAGGGAAAGAATAAGATCGGCAAGGGAGGTCAACAGGGTCCCAATTTTGGGGCCCCATCACGGGGAGAGAGTAGTGGTGGGAAGAAGAGAGACATGAGCATAGTGAGATGATTTGCTTGTATATAGATGGGTCACTATGTAGGACAGTGTCCTAAGAAGAATAAGAAGCAGCATGATGATTCAACAGCGACATCAGAGGAGCTTGAGTTCGATGCACAGTTTGCGAGAGAGTGTGCATTCACTAATTCTTTGTCAATTGTTACACCATCCAGCGTCAGGTGGGGAGAGAGAGTTGAGGAGGACCTATTGACTCATAGTAGTGATTCAAAGGGAGATCAGAATCAATTTTCATGGATGCCATCATCAAGGGTGACTAGTCTCCCCAGGACAACTTTAGTTTCAGAGTTGTCGAGACAGAGGGTTGATGCAAGGGCTTCAGAGAATCAAATTTTAATGAGGAGGAGCACCAAGGCACCATGAAGGCTTGATCCTAACTTGGATACGGAGATGGGAAGATTAGGTTCTGGATCCACTTCAGGTGGAAGTTACTTGCCGAGAGGCCAAGTTGAGGATCTTGGTGAGATGTTGAGATCCAGGTACTCTTGGTGAGATACCAGGAGGGGGAGACTCTTGGTGAGATGCTAAGAGAGTGACTCTTGGTGAGATGCCAGGAGGTAGAAATCCTTAGTGGGAGACCAAGGTTGAGTATTTGGTTTGATACCAAGATCTAGGTGATGTTTGATAGGTGGAAATGCACTTCCATCTATAGATCACACATATTGAGCAGATATGTGTCAGAGACTACTTTCATTGATCAGGGTACAGCCATACTCACCGAGTATTTTCCAGTAGGCAACCATGTCCACTATAAGGATGATATTGGTGGTGAAGGGCACTTTCCTCGGTAAGAGGGAGTCTTGAGATTTAGGTACCTTGGAAAGTGATCCCCTTGTGTTTGTGAGCCTCTAAACATAAGTGGGAAATACTTTGTACCATGTACCATGTACTTTATGTATAATTTCACTTTGACTTAGGAGATTTAAGTCAAAAGTGAAATTTGGTCATTTTAGCCTAAAATGACTATTAATTCACTTTGTGGATGAATTGAGGGGAATAAAGTGAAACTATGGAAACTTAAGTAAAGTGGGTTTTGAATTGAGATTCTTTTGGAGATATCTCAACCATTGATTAGGGATGAGATGAGATGATCTCATCCACGCATACTTTAGGTTTTCTCATGTTTCCTTAAGAGGGGCGCATAGAGAAAAGAGAGGCTCATTCTCACTTGTATGTTCACCAAGAGAGTTTGGAGAAGGGAAAGAGCATGAGAATGGATGCATTGGGTGAGGAAATCTTGGGTGCCCCCATTCATGGAGGTATTCAGGAGGCTTAGACCCTCATTTATTTGTGTATATTGTTCTTTCTAGGAGGAGGGCGCACTTGAGAAGGAGGGCGCACATCTAGTAGGGAGGACTTGCAGTGGTCATTTTTCTTTGAGGATAGTTTCAGTGGAGAGCTATAGCATAGACTCAGAGTTTGGTGCAAGGGTTTCTCCATTAGAGCTTCCAGTAGCTAGGGTGCTTCAGTTCAGTGGATTGGGAAACTTGTGAGGAGGGCACATCTCTACCTCTTGGACTTGTGTTGCAGCTTGAGTCAAGTTGCGATTGTATCAAGTTCATTTTTTTATTGTACTTGTTGTATTCCACCTTCTATTTTCCACATTTATACACTCATATTCCAAACTGGTTTTCCCCTAGGGGGGTTTATCCTGGGTCATGTTGACCAAAAATACATGTGTTCATTTTCATGTATGCTAGTGTTTAGAACAAAATTATTTCAGCTATAAAGATCTCTAGGTGTGTTACATAATCTATGGTATGCATGTGCTAACATCTTGGTGACAAAAACTACATGCTAGAGCACCTAAAAGGCCTATGTAACCGTAACAAAAAAAAAAAGAAGTTCCTGAACAGTTTGTTGTTATAAAACAACAACAAACCCTTGTTTGACAGTTGAAACTTAGAGCCAACTTGAGGTCAAAGAAAGACCTAGTTGCCATCTTGTTAGGACCCGGAAAATCTTCAAGACTCTTCTCTAAGATAGTATGGTTACCCTTTCTACTTTTAGGGGGGTATATTCATATTTCTAATTTAAAATCCATGGCACTTGTCACCTTTTAGGTGATAGGCGCGACTATATTGTTGATTATTTTTAGACTTCAATTTTTTAAGTCTACTCAGTGATTTTGAGGACTATGATTTCTTCAAGATGATGGTTTGAACATTTTACTTTGGTTTTTTTAGGATTGTGATGGATTGAGGATTGATTCAAGATAGGAGGATGGATTTAGGATTTGATTATGTTGACACAGATCACTCACATATATTTTTGGATTGGATTTTCAAGATATTGGTATGGATGGATGATTTTCCACATTTCGGCATTTGAGGATTCAATCACTTGCATATTTATGACTTGCATGATTTTTCAACACTTTGATCAATGATTTGGTTTCAATATTTGGAGAAACACCAAAAGGTCACTTGGTTTACGTCTCGATAATATTTGGCAGGATTTGGATTCACTCAATTACATGTTTTCATCCATAGGTTTTTAATGGATACGGGATTGGGATGTTGATCAACATTTTTTTCTATTGGTTGGATTATGCATAGTTTTTTTTTGTCATTTTCTAAGGGTAGTTTTGTGAACATATTTGTTCACTTGATAGTCTTTATACTTTGTAGGCCTGGTCTTCGAACTTTGTATGTTTTGGGATGTGTTGTAATTGCAACCAATTCACTTCTCATCGGGATTTTCTCTAATTGATTTTGGGTTCACACTAGTAAACACTTACAAGATATATGTCTCATTTGTTGCACATTTGAGTTTTCTAGACTTGGTATTTGGAATCCACTTTTGGTAGTTTTATATGAATATCTTCATTGACATTCATTAGGTTTTAGACCACGAGTATTAGATTGAATACTTGGATATGTTATCAACTTTTTCACTACTATTCGTTGTCGAGCTAGTACACTTGTATGGAGTTATGATTAAGGGGGGATTGTCAGCAATTTTTCTCATAATCCTAAGTCACACCAACTTATGTTTATCTTGGAATATATCGATTACCCAAGTAACATATGTTTAGTTATGTGGACCATTAAAGGTGTTTATTCAAAGAATGTACTATATATTGTACTATCATGTGAACAATTATAAGGATAATGATTCAACTTTGTGCTTTTTGGCCTATTCTTGATCTTTTTGTTCTTCATTGTGTCCTTCACTAAACATATCTTTTGAGATGCTATAGGTATATCTCATATTCCAACATGCAATTCTAAAAGCTAGTCTTTTGATCAAACTTCAGAGCATGCATATATCCATCTTAGTAGCAAGTGAAAATAACATGTTTATTGAAATTGTGTAATATATCAGATATAAAAAGTATGCAGAACAAAAATAAAACGATAGAAATGGAAGAATAACAACAATATAACCAGAATAATCACCACAATAACACTAAAATGATATAAGAATAACAACAGAAATAGCACTTTAATTCTAAGAACAATGTTCACGGGCCTCTTCGAGGGGGCAACCTCTAGTCGAGCAAAGATCTATTACAATAATCTCCAAGCTAGGGTTCTCATACCCTCAACTCCTATTTATACTAAATATGTCTATCAAAAGAAGCATCTAGAGGAAGATCCTTCTAGAAGTGGAAGCTTCTATTAGGTCTTCTTACATTCGACTTATTCTATTTTATTGCAAGTCCTTATTAATATTGACCTTTATTACATCTGAATATATTTTTCTACCTATGTGAGGGTTAGGACCCTAACATATCCTCCCCCTTAAAAACAACCTTGTCCTCAAGGCTTGAGATGTGGAAATTGTTGTTGAATGGTAGTTGGTTCCCAAGTGGCATCTACTAGAGTTGTATCTTTCCACTAGATTAACACTTCCTTGATGGTTCTCTGACGCAGGAGATGCTCACGTTGGTCCAAAACTGCTTGTGGTTGTAGCCAAATGGATCCTTCTTCGGCTAACTCGAGAAGGTTGGTTTGAATTTGGCACTTAGTTCTGATCACCTTCTTTAAGAAGGAAACATGAAAAATAGGATGTAGCTTCGAATGATTGGGCAAAGATAATTGATAGACCACCTATCCCACATGCTTGAGAACTGTATAAGGACCATAAAATTTGGGTGCTAGCTTCTGACAATGCTCGGCCTTGAGGGAATTCTGCTTGTATGGTTGCAGGCGAAGAAACACCTGATCCCCTTCTTCAAATTGACGTTCAGAGCGACCTTGATCTTCTTGTTGCTTCATGTGATTTTGTGCCATGACCAAATTCTCTTTGAGGGTATGGAGAATAGCCTCTCGAACTATAAATATTTGGTCAACCGCCTGGACCTTCGAGACACCAGGTAAGTATGAGAGAACTGAAGGTGGCTTTTGTCCATATACCACTTCAAAAGGAGTCGTGTGTGTAGTTGTATGGTATGAAGTGTTGTACCACCATTCATCTAGGGGTAACCATTGATCCCTCTGATTTTTCTTTTTTGAGGCAAAACACCTCAAATATGTTTCCAAACACTTGTTGACAACTTCTGTTTGACCATCAGTCTGGGGATGATAAGTTGTACTGAGATTGAATTGGGTGCCTTGTAGCTTGAATAGTTCTTGCCAAAAATTGCTTGTAAAATTTGGGTCACAATCAGAAACAATAGAGTGTGGCATGCCATGGAGCTTAAAGACCTGATCCATGAAAATTTGAGCCACCATGGATGTTGTAAACGGGTGTTGAAGAGCACAGAAATGAGCATACTTGGAAAGGCAATCAACAACCACCATGATGACTGATTTATTTCCTGATTTGGGTAAGCCTATAATAAAATCCATAGAGATGTCCTTCCAAATAGCAAGTGGAATCGGGAGCGGTTGTAGTGTGCCCGGATATTTGATTGTTTCTCCCTTGTTGCGTTGACACACATCACATTCGGTGACAAAATTATGAATGACATGTTTCATACCATCCAAGAAAAAATAACGTTTGACCCTATCATAGGTTTTGGTGAACCCAGAGTGCCCCGCTATCGGTGTAGCATGAAGCTCAGAAAGTACCGTGGATTTAAGCTTTGATTGTTTACTTAAATAAAAACGGCCTTTGTATCGAAGCTCATCATGGAGCCAAGAGTACCTTGGGGGGGCTGGAGCACTGGACTGCAATTGTTGGATCAGCTGTGAACTTTTGCGATCTTGTAGCCATTCCTGGCGAACATCTTGGAGCCAATCTGGTGCAATGAAGGAAAGAGAAAAAATGGGATCCTTCATTTTCATATTTGCGGAAAAGTGCATCCGCAACCACATTTTCTTTTCTTTTCTTGTAAATGATCTCATAATCATAGCCAAATAGCTTAGTTAGCCATTTTTGTTGCTCCAAGGAGGAAATGCATTGTTCCAAAAAATACTTGAGGCTTTGATGGTTTGTCTTAATTTGGAAGCGTTGGCCCAATAGATAAGGGCACCACAAATCAACAACATGCAGAATAACCAACATTTCCTTTTCATAGATAGATTTGCCTAGATTTATTTCAGATAGTTGCTTGCTGGGAAAGGCCAAAGGTCGACCCTCTTGCATAAGGATAGCACCAATTCATTTCCCTGGAGCATCACATTCCAAGACAAAGGTCTTTGTGAAATCAGGAAGGGTCGGGACTAGAGTGGTGCACATGGCCATCTTCAAGGTTTGAAAAGCTTGAGAAGCAGTTGGAGTCCAGGTGAAAGAGTTCATTTTTAGGAGAGCAGTGAGAGGTGCTGCAATATTTCTGTAATTCTTAACAAACTTGAAATAATAACTTGTTAAGCCCAGAAATCCACGCAAGCTTTTGAGAGTCTTTGGGTGAGGCAAATCTTCCATAGCTTCAATCTTTTTAGGATCCACCCTGACACCATCCTTGCCAACCAGATGACCCAAGTACTCTACTTCTGAGGTGCCAAAATCACATGTAGACTGTTTCAGGAAAAGTTGGTGCTGAGAGAGTAGATGGAGAACTCGATCCACATGAGCAAGATGTTCTATCCAGGTCTTGCTATATATGAGGATATCATCAAAGAAAACTAAGACAAAATGACGGAGAAAAGGACGGAATACATGATTCATGAGGCATTGGAAGGTGGAGGGGGCATTGCAGAAGCCAAAGGGCATGACCAAAAACTCATAGTGGCCCTCATGAGTTCTAAAGGCAGTGTTGGGAATGTCTGCCTCTTTCATATGTATCTGGTGGTAGCCCGAATGAAGATCAAGTTTAGTAAAGAATTGGGTACCACTCAGTTCATCCAGGAGGTCATCAATGACAGGAATGGGAAATTTGTCTTTAATGGTAAGTTTGTTGAAGGCATGGAAGTCAGGACACATTCACCAAGAACCTTCTTTCTTCAGGACCATGACCATGGGAGAAGATTAGGGGCTCGTACTAGGGCAGATAACGCCTACATTAAGGAGTTCCTGGACCATTTTCTCAATTTCATTTTTTTGGGAAAAGGGGTGACAATACGGACGGATATTGGGAGGAAGGATTCCAGGTACAAGGGGAACAGAATGATCATGAACGCCACGTGAAGGAGGGAGTCCCTAGGGAATGGGAAAGACCACTTGATGTTTATAAAGGATGGCTTGGAGGTCTTGCAGCACCGAGGGTGTTTATGTTGCTTGGATGGCATGGAGTTGAGCAATAACACCAGAATGACCCTTTTTGAGCATCTTTTCCATGCAATGGGAAATAATGATCTCAGGTGAACCGATAGTGATGCCTCAGAACTTATATTGGTGGCCTTCCTGGTCAAATTGCATGGTTAATTCCTTAAAATCCATGAGAATGGGACCCAAAGTCCTTAGCCAGTCTGCACCCAACACAATGTAACACCCGCCCATGTCTATAGAAAACATATGAGATTTCAGGTGGTAGTCGCCAATTTGGAGACACACATTTTCACAACACCCTCCACATTTCATGGAGCCACCATTGGCAATCATGATTTGGAAATTATTGACGGTATGGATGTAGCAATGAGTTTCTTGGGCAATGCGACGATGAATAAAATTATGGGTGCTTCCACTATCAACCAGAATGATGACCTTCTAATGCTTGATGTAACCTATTAGCTTGAGGGTTTGGGGAGCGGAGAAGCCAATGAGAGAATTGAGGGAAATGACCGGTTCTACTTCGAGAGGGTCTGAGGGAGGGGTTATGTCGGGGGTTTCAGGTGACTCAGACACAAGGGGAGTTTCAATATCCTCTTCCAAAATATCCTCGGAGATGGCCATAAACAAATTTTGTTCCTTACACTTGTGGCCTGGGAAATATTTGTCATCATAATTATAACAAAGGCCTTTTAGTTGGCATTCATCCATTTCATCCCTAGTCAATTTTTGGATCTTTAGTGGAGCAGAGGGAGTAGTGGGATTTATTGGTTTAGGGCGAGAGATAAAGGAGGGTTTCCGATTTTGAGAAGATACAACTTGTTGTGCTTCTTTAGCTCTTTTAGTAGCCTCCACCCAACTCTGAGGCTGAGCCATGAGAACATGGGCCTGAATCTCATCCTTGAGGCCACTGATAAAACATTCTCGGAAAAAGGCATCAGACATGCCCTCTGTCTGAAAAGCTAGGCGCTCAAAGGAAGCTATAATGTCTTCCACTGTTCCTGATTGTTTCAACTTTGTCAAACGACCCAAATGGTTGGTGTCAGTGTCAAAGCATTCATAAAGCTCTGCCACAAAGTGTGTCCAAGCAGTATACCCTTGACAAAAAAAAATTCTCCATTGCCACCATTGCCAAGGTTCTTGATCTAGATGGAGAACACCATACTGGAGTTTGGCCAAGTCATTTGTAATGCTGTATAAAGAGAAATAATGTTTCATTTAGGTTACCCAACCAGTGGGGTATGAGCCATCAAATTTGGTCACATCCACCCGCGGAAGGCGTAGGTCATGTTGAAAGTGATGGTTCTGAAATTTATGGGAATGAGAGGAATGGTCACCTTCAGTATGTGGAGGTGAGGAAGAGGAAGGGTTCTCTGTAAGGATATGTAGTTTGGTGCAGAGTTCCGAAAAGACAGATTCAAGCTGGGTGGTAAGGTCTTGTTTGATTTCCTCCATTAAGGACTACATGGTTGTATTGATGGCGGCAACATTGGCAGTGACTTGTTTCACTTCTTGTTGGGTCTCAATGAGATCAAATTGCAAGGTGTTGAAGCGAGCTTCCAAGTCTTGGCTATGGGTATGGGCCATGAGGATGGGGGAACTGAAAAGGGGCAAGCGGGGTAAAAATATTTGCCGAAAAATGATATGGATGAATGTGATAAGGGCAAAGAGATGAATCCAATGGAATAGGTCTCAAATAATGGTGAAAAAAATTCCAGACTTCTTTTTTTTTTTACACCTGCAGAGTTATACTCCGATATGAAGAATACTGCAGAGAGGAAATGTCCAAATGCTTAACCATAAATAAATGTGTATTTACTTGGCAACCCAAACACAGTTGCGCAACAATAGATCTTGTTTGTTTTAATTTGTCTATGTTTTTGTCCCCAAGGGTTAGGTATTCAAGGGTTCTACAGACAATGGTTTGCCCAATGCTATAGCTTTCTGATATATGTGCGGGGTCCAACAGTGGTACTCGTCCCAATATCTCAGGGCACTAAATAAGGAGCATAGACCATACCCTTAGTCGTACTACCCGACTACCCAGGTACTAGAGAGTATTTTCCCTAGTGTTGTTTTCGGTGGCACTATAGCAGTCAGGCGGCTGATCAGGTTATCTAAAGAGGGCTTCCAGAAATCTAGGTTGATCCGTACACAGGTGTTGTCTAATGTGCTACCACTCTAAGGGGTACCAACAGAGGTTACAAGGGTGGCCAATAGATGTGCGCTTAAGAACCACTTGTATTTCCTACGTGTATGAATCCATCAACCGCAGGTTTATGTGTGTAACGACAGATCTTTGTGGCTTAAAGACACCAGAAAACATCTCTACCCTGAAAAAAAAATTACCCACAATTTCTGCCAAGGAAAGTGCTCTGATACCACTTGTAATATACTAGATATAAAAAGTATGCAAAACAGAAATAAAATGCTAGAAATGGCAGAATAACAGCAATATAACCAAAATAATCACCACAATAACACTGAAATGATATAAGAATAACAACAGAAATAACACTTTGATTCTGAGAGCAATGTTCACGGGCCTCTTCGAGGGTGCAACCTCCAGTCGAGCAAAGATCTATTACAATAATCTCCAAGGTAGGGTTCTCATACCCTCGACTCCTATTTATACTAAATATGTCTATCAAAAGAAGCATCTAGAGGAAGATCATTCTAGAAGCAGAAGCTTCTATTAGGTCTTCTTACATTCGACTTATTCTATTTTATTGCAAGGCCTTATTAATATTGGCCTTTATTACATCCGAATATATTGTTCTACCTATGTGCGGGTTAGGACCCTAACAAATTGTTAGAAATTTTTCTCATTATGCTAAGTCAAACCAACTTATGTTTATCTTGGAATATATTTATTACCCTAAGTAACATATTTTTAGTTATGTGGACCATTAAAGGTGGTTATTCAAATAATGTACTATATATTGTACCATCATGTGAACAATAATAAGGATAATGATTTTCCTTTATGATTTTTTACCAATTATTGATCGTATTGTTCTTCAATATGCCCTTCACTTAACATATCTTTTGAGATGCACTTCCAACATGCAATTTAGAAGGTAGTATTCACATCAAGCTTGAGAACATGCATATATCCATCTTAGCAGTGAATGCAAATAACACATTTATTGCAATCATGAACACTATTATTGAAAAGGTTTCTACATTGTCTATCCCCTCAACTTGAGTATATCATTTTTCCACCAAGTGTACCTTACACCTATAAACAACTCCATTTGGCCTAAACTTAATCTTAAAATTCCACTAGTATCCATTTTCCTTTTCATAGACCTAGATTTGCAATCTTCCAAATTTGATTCTTTATTAATAACTCACATTGTTTGTCAATGGCACGTTGTCATTCTTTCAGTATAGCCAAACTCCAATTCATTCACTATCAATGCATAACAATTGCTAAATCTTTTATTTTTCTAGATAAGCATCTTCGTCCACATGGAATTGTGGTTGATGCAATTCTTCCTACTCTCCCCTTGGACCTTGTGTAGAATTCAACAAGCCTATGGGGTTTCAAGTTCCTTAACATCACTTGTGCTCTCAATGGATTCAATTGCAGTGTTATCGTGCTTTAAATCATACATTGGTTCATGAAACATAGGGTAGGGAGCTCATTCAACTTTACCACCCAATACTTTAACATGACAACTAGTTCATTAATATCACATCCCTTGTCTTGATAAATTTAAAATTCAATGGAATATATAGATAATTATAAACCAACATGTTCATCATGGGTATGGATGTGATGCATTCTAATGATCTTGGTAGATGGCATATCTTACTTCTCATTGGGGATATGAGCATAAGTAAAACAACCAAATACCTTCAAATGTTGAGCATTTGATTTCATCATGATTCATGCTCCATATGGTGGTATTGACCTTAATGCAATTGTGGTCAACCAGTCATAAACATATTGCATAGTTGATGTTGCTTTCACCTAAAAGAATCTAGAAAACATACACTTGCTAGAAATTTACATATGTGACTTTTAACTATTGATGTGTTTTTTTTTGTCCACTTATTTTTGTTGCAGGGTGTAGGACACTAATTCAAGCAATTGATGCCTTCTCGAACAAATTAATTTATAAATTCCTTTAAGGCATACTTGTTTGGCATGTGTTGTACTCTTTTCAAATGGAATTGGTCTAATCCCAATGCAAAGGTGGTATAGGGGGGTGATCGTCCCCTCGACTAGTGGGATGCAGGGATAGATCCCTTGAAAGAAAATTTTGGGCCTATTTTTACTCTATTTTGTGCTTTTTCAAAACATTGTTTTTCGACCCATTGTAAACTAATTTTGGTTAAGGAATTAGGATTGTAATATAATATGTGTTAGTCAATTAGGGTTTTAGATGTTGCAGAATAAATAAATATTTTATTGTGAATGGTGAAGTTAATACAATGAGATAGACATAGGTGTAACTCTCCATTAGGCAGGTTTTCCCAATTAAGGGTTTCTAGAGTAAATATTTGTGTAGTGTGTGTGTGTGTGTTTGTGTTTATGTGTGCATGAGCGCCATTTTTATTATTATGTTTTAGAATATGTTACTATTTTCTTTCTTACACAGGTTTATCCAACTCTTCATTTGGTATCAGAGCGAGGTTACTAACTTCAGGGGATTGCCTTTGTTTCTAGGGTTTATCTCATTATGTGAAGAGCAAGGGTATCTTGGGTTTGTTATAAACTTGTTCTCATGTGGGATATTTACATAATGAATCTTGTGTAGAGAAAAATGGTGAGTAGTTCAAGGCTAGAAAATTATAGAGAATTTTAACGGCCATAGCTTTGAGTTATGGGAGATAAATTTGGAAGATTTTATGTTATATAGAGAATAGTGGGTTATTGAGGATCCAGGTACAAAACCTATCGATATGTTGAAAGAATATTGGGAAAACCTGGAAAGAAAGGAAAGAAGTATGATTTCAATTTTCTTTCAAATTTGAGGTTCTTGAATGTCTCTGGAGAATCCAACACAAAGAGTTTGTGGGATAAGCAAGGGAATTTCTATCAGTCAAAGTCCCTGGTAAACAAGTTGTTTCTTCAAAAGAAGCTATATCATCTTAAAATGGATGATGGTGAATTCATGATGGAGCATATAAATTCCTTTAATGCTATAGCATTCCAACTTGTCTTTGTTGATATTAAGATGGAGGAAGAAGATAAGGGATAATTTGGTTGTAGCAATTGGTAGCATTACTCAATATACATTAAAGTTTGAGGATGTAGTTGTATCCTTGTTATTAAAGGAAATGAGGAGAAAATACATGGAGAGTGTTTCCAAGGATGTTTTATCTATAAGAGGTTGTCCCCAAGATAGAAAAAATAAGTTCTAAGGGGATAGATCTAAATATAGAGGTAGATTTAAATCTCTAGGACAATCTATAAGGAAATATTGGAAATGTGGTAAAGCTGGGAATTATAAGAAATATTGTAGATTGAAGAATGATAAAAGTAAGGGGATCTAACAATTCCCCTTCCATAGAAATGAACCTCCATGGAAGAAGGTGTTTTTTACTTGACATCTACAAGTACATTTTTAGATCTTGTTGTATGGTTCAATGACTTGGGTTCTTCATTTCATGTGACTCCTAATAAGGAATGGCTTTCTAAATATGAAAATTACAATGGAGATGATGTTTTCCTAGGAGAAAACTTGACAACCAAAATCATAGGACATGGCAGGGTCAAGTCATTTCTCAAATATGGAAGGATTAGAACTCTCTCTAGGGTTCTGCATACTCTAGATTTGGCCAAAGGCTTGATTTCCATAAGTAAGATGAGTGATGTCAGCATGCCTATTATATTTGAAAAAGGAACCATCAAGATGCTTCGAGCAAGGGTGTCGATAAGGGGAGTTTACGTTGGAACTCTATATAGGTTGTTGGAAACCACTATTGATTATGGGTGTAACAGGGTCGGTGTTCCTAAGGATAGAAATGAAAAATACAACACTATTATCCCTAGAGAGAAGAAAATGTTGTGGGATCAAAGGTTGGGACATATTGGAGAGAAGAGCCTTTGAGCATTACATGGTAAAGGTATGGTTGAAGGTATGTTTGTTTTCTCATTAGATTTTGATTTCTATGAAAATTGTATATGGTAAAGAGAATTAGGTAAGATTCCCATCTATTACTACAAGAGAAAAATGAATCCTGGAGTTGATACATAGTGATGCGTTTGGACATGTGTTTGTTCCATCACTAGGAAAATATATGTACTATGTTTCATTCATAGATGATTTATCGAAGAAAACATGGAGTTATTTCTTTTGAAATAAATATAAGGTTTTCTATAAATTTAAATAAATTAAGGATCTTATAGAGAACCAAACAAAGAAGAAAATAAAAATGTTGAGGAGAAACAATGGTGGAGAGTTATGTTGAAATGAGTTCGATAAATTCTATAAAGTGAAGAATAGAAAGGCAAAAGACTACTCCATACACATCTCAACATAATGGAGTTGCAACAAGAATGAATAGGATGTTGATGGAAAAGGAAATAAGTATGTTCATTGGTGTAGTGTTATATTAGGAATTCTAGGAAAAGGTAGTGGATATTGCATGTTACTTGGTAAATTGATCACCTACATTAGTGTTAGTTGAAGAAACTTCACATGAGGCATCGACTGGTAAAGAACCATCTCTTAAACATCTCAAAGTTTTTTATTGTGATGCTTGTGTGCATGTTCCAAGGGAAAATAGGAGTAAGTTGGATAATAAAGTTAAACAAATGTATATTCATTGGTTAAAAGGATGGTGAGGTTATAAACTTTGGAACTTAGAAACAAAGAAGATTGTTTACAGTCAAGATGTAGTATCTCAATGGGTTAAAATTATTCCCAAACAATAAGTGCAACCAAGGGAAGAAGAACTATAAACAATAGTGTTTGAGTTGGACGGTGAAGAATTTAACTCAATAGAAGAAGATGAACCAGAGCATGTAGAACCTTAGACTCCAATATTAAGGAGATCAATTCGGAAAATAAGGAAACCAGAAAGGTATACCCCACTTGATTTTTATTCTAGGTTTGTTCTATCTATTATTGATTATGATTCTAGAACTACTAGCGAGGTAGTTGATTCAAAGGATAGTAAAGTTTAGAAGAAGAACATGGTTGAAGAAAGGGATGCCTTGGATAAACATGAGACTTGGGATATAGTTGAGTTACTGACTAGAAGAAAACTTATTGGTAGCAAATTGGTGTTTAAGAAAAAGTTGAATGTAGAAGGTAAAGTAGAAAACTACAAAGTTCACCTAGTAGCAAAAGGATATTCTAGGTGGAGGAAATTTATTTTGGTAGTATTTTTTCTCCTATTGCTAAATTAACTTCTATTACATTTATTTTGTCTATCGTTGTTTCTTTTGACCTTGAAATAGAGAATATGGATGTGAGCACAACATTCCTACATGGGGATCTTAAAGAATAAATCTACATGAAACAACCAAAAGTTTTTGAAGTTAAGCGAATGAAGGTGTTGGTTTGCAACTGAAGAAGTTCATGTATGGATTAAAACAATCTCCAAGAAAGTGGTGTCAAAATTTTTATACTTATATATTGGGACTTGGTTTCTCAAGAGGTTTCTCAAGAAGCAAAGTTAATCACTCTGTGTGTTCCAAGCAGGTTGGTGATCATTTCATTTATGTGGTTTTGTATGTTGATGATATGTTTCTGATTGGAAATAACAAGGATGTCAAACCTCAATTTTCTTCTAAACTTGATATTGGTGCTACAAATTTTATTTTGGGTGTGGAAATTAAAAGAGATTAAGGAAACAAGAAAATTTAGTCGAATAAGAGGAAATATGTTGAGACAATATTGAAGAGGTTTAATATGAAATAATGTAAGACAATAAAGTTTCATATTCATGTAGGTGTAAGTTTATTTGTAGATTAGTGTCTCATGACACAAGAAGAGTTAGAGGACATTTCATGTGTTCCATATGCAAACGTTGCTAGAAATATGATGTATACTATATTATGTACTAGACCAGACATTGCCCAAACTGTGGGAGCTTTGAGTAGGTATATGTGAAAATGAAGAAAGGATCATTAGATAGCTATAAATAGGGTCCTCAGATATCTATGTGACACTTCATATTATGCAATATGCTACGAGGGAAGACCTGAATGTCACACAGAGATAGATATACAGGGACATGTTAATGCACACTCAGTTGGAGATATTTATCATGGAAGACCTATGAGTGGTTATGTTTTTAACCTATTTGGTGGAGCAATTAGTTGGATGAGCAAGAGATAGGGCATAGTTGCACCGTCAACTATAGAAGTTGAGCACAAGGTAGCCAATCACGGAAGTAAGGAAGTTGTATGGTTGAAAAAATTGTGTTCATGGATTGGTTTTGTTTAGAAAATAGTGACAATAGGTTATGAAAAATCAATTGCAATTTTTCTGGCAAAGAGCCCTACTTATCATTCCAAGACAAAGGATATTGATGTATAATATCATTTTGTTAGAGACATGGTAGAATACAATAGTGTTGTTGGAAAAGGTGGATACCTTGAAGAATGTTGTAAACTCACTAACAAAGTCTATTAGTATTGAGAAACTCTCTAAGTGTAGAGAATGGACATAGTTTCCCTTAGTAGTTGATTATATGAATGCCTTGCACCTGACCTCATTTTTGCAAAGAATACAAGTGGGAGAATTTTGAACATGTGTTGTACTCTTTGAAGGTAGACATAGTCTCAAACCAATGTGAAGTGGGTCCGAGGGGTCAATGATGCCCCCAAAAGAAAAGTTTATGTCCATCTTTGGTCTATTTTGTGTTTTTTCAACCAATGTTTTTTCCATGCATTGTAAACTAATTTGGTTAAGAAATTAAGGTTGTAATCTAATCCCAGTTAATAGATTATGGCTTTGGATGTTGCAGAATGCCTAAATATTGTATTGTGAATAGTGAAAATAATGCAATGAGATAGAGAGAGGTGTGATTCTCAATTAGGATAGTTTTCCTGATTAAGGGGTTCTAACATAAATTTTTGTGTACCTTGTGTGTGTTACATTGTTATTCTTATGTTAGTATTGCTTTTCTTTCATAGGTTGATTCGGATTTTATGAGAAGAATGAAATAAACAAAGATTATTATTATTAACACAGAGACACAATGAACAATAACAGAGATACAATAAAACTGACTTCTATTCAATAAAGAAATATGTTGAAACTGTAAAATGCAGACTAAAAACAAGCTTGCTAGAATGGTGGCGGCTTATCTCTTAGAAGAGGTGTGATGACCAAGATCATTCGCAAGAATATGAGTACAATGAGTCTCTCAAATCCTTTTTACAATAAAAATGAATTCAAAAACCATAGACATCCAAAAACCTAACCCTAGGAGATGAAGCGCCAAAAGTCATGTGGGCCCCATTGGGGTAAGTTGGTACATCCACTCTCTGGGGTCGTAACTTTTGAATATGATCTCCATTTTAGGTGCACGATAGCCCGTTGGAAAGGTCTATCCGAGGAATACACATTATTCCATCAAAATCTAACTCTATTTTCAATTTGACTATGGAGAGCCCTAAAAAAGTTGTTTAGGGCCTCAAAATGGCTCCGAAAGTTCGGGACCCGAAAACTAGGAAAAAAACTGCCAAAGTGAAAAATTGCCAAGATGATCTAGTTGGAATAGGTAAGTGGTCACTAATATCCACCTGGATCAATCCTCCCCCCTTAGGAATCAATGGTCTCCATTGCGTTGAGTTCCCCCATCAGATGAGGAAATTTTTGTTGAATTTGGCCCTATGTGAGCCACTTGCCTTGGTGCAGGAGCTGCCCTGCTTTGACAACCCAATAAAGTTGGATCCTTTTTTGGTGAGTTCTCTTGACCTATGTTTCCATGATATTATTAGTGGATGCATGTTACATGCAATCAGGGTTGATCTTTGTTGATGTCAATTGTTCTACTATCTCTGAGGTGTCCAATAATGGTGGAAAATATGGTCGAAGGAGATCCACATTGAACATTGGGTGCAAGACAAGAAAAGGGGGAATGTTGATATCAAAATCATTGTCTCCCACAACCTTGGTGATGGTGTAAGGTCCATAGCAGAGTGTACAAAGATTTTGATGGGGCCCTGTAAGGCGTTCTTTCTGCAAGTGCAACCAAACTTTGTCTCCCACCTGAAGCTTGTGTGGCACTCAGTGTTGATCATGGCATTGCTTGTACTTGGCATTGGAGTTCTGTAAAATATCTTGAACCTGTTGGAGGATGTGTTAGATCCACTCAATGAACCGGGTGGATTTTTCAGCTTCAATTTAAGCATGGGACGAGTCTGCCTAGGTGGTCGCAAGGGGTAGTGCAACATCTATGGGACCCAATGGTTGAAATCACAACCCCACTTGAAAGGGGTTGTGGTCGGTTGAGTTATGTATGGCTTTGTTTTAGTTGTGTTGAACATAGGGAAGACTCTCATCCCATGTATGGGGGTGCTTGGAATTGTACATGCGCAGCATATGTACAATCATCTGGTTGACAACCTTGGTTTGGCCATCCGTCTGGGGGTGGAAGACAATGGATTTGGTGATCTTGGTGTCCAACAATGACCAGAGGCTCGACCAGAATGTGTTGAGGAACCAATTGTCCCGATTTGAGATAATGGTTTTCGGTATCCCAAAATGTACCCACACTTGTTCAAAGAAGAGCTTGGCAATGGCCAGAACTTCCATCTTGGAAAAGTGATCAACAACCAAAAAAACATAGTTATTTCCCCGCTTGGTGGACGGAAGGCCCGACATGTAGTCCATTGAGATGGATTCCCAAGGCCTATCAAAAGTAGGCAGAGGGGTGTACATGCCTTGTTTCTCATTGGTCGGTTTGGAAATAGCATAGGCAGTGCAGGACCTGATATACTTGTTGACATCCTGTCGAAGTTTCGACCAATATAAATGTTGTTGCAGAACTGTCTTTTTTGCACCGAAGTGTCCTTCCACTCGATTGTAGTGGGATTCCCAAATTAGTTTCTCTTGCTCGCTTGATGGAACACAGAGATGCCCCAAATGGCACAGTAGCTCGTCCTAAAGATGGAAATTAGTGACAGTTGTGTTTGAGCCCAACATCTGTGTAATGACCCTAAATAAATAAATATTTAAAGACTATAAAGTAAAATTAATTAAAGAAAATAATCGTGATTAATTAAGTAATACTCTAACTACATATCACATTTAATGACCTGAGAAATAAATTTAAAAGATCAATGAAAAATGTTTAAAAAATGGTTGCGTATGCAGAGAGGGAGCCTATGAATCCCGAGAAGATAAAACATTTAAGGAGGGAGAAGGGACAGACACGGAGGGTGGTTGGAGGAGTAACTACATGAGTCGGCGAAGGAGGAATAAGGGAAGGGGGGATTCGACGGAGGAGATTTTTTTTCGGAGGACTTTTGGATTTGCTGGGAGCACAGAGTTTCGGACTGTGGCTTTTGATCAGTGGAGGCACCGAGTTGCTGGAGGTTTTGGGAACGAGGGCCAGGATATCCGTAGATATCCTGGAGCTAGGTAGTTTTCCTAGTTGGCAAGGAGGACAGTCGTTTTGGGCAGTTATTTTTCTGTTTGTGGCAGGGTTGATCTAGTAGCAGGAAGCAGGAAGGCAGCAGCAAGGCACAGAGGCAACAGAAATTAGCATCAGAACCAGGTACTTTGTTAAGTTATGTATTTATTTCTTTATGCCATGAAATCAGTATTTATTGATAAATCTAAGTTACTGAAGTTGTTGTTATGAAAATCCATATTATGCTAGGAAGTTATTGTTTCAGTTTACGAAATAAAATGTTTATGAACTTAATGATGTTTAGAAATATTAGGTTGTTACATATGGTATCAGAGCGTCTTAGTTCGAAATCTGGGCCTAAGGGCCAAAACCCCGAGTGTTAACTCCAGCCACGCTTAAACTAAAAACAAAACACGTTCAGCTTGACCAAATAGTACTGATACAGTATCAGAGAATATACTCAGGATAGCACCCCTAAATTATCCAAGCAAATGGTCTCATGTATATCACAAGCAACCGTTTTAGGCAATACCCTGTAACTGGATCATGTATGGTCACTACAGTTTTAGTCTGAACATTCGAAGGAATGCCTTTAAAATAGTGGCAGCAAACTGGATAGTTGGAAGGATCACTTCCCACAAAATGACTATCCTTAAAGCAGCCTGAATAAAGCTATTAAGCACGAAAAACAGAGATGATAACTTAATTTTATTTTGAGCAATACTTGTCAATGAAGTTTCAGGTAGAATATACACCCGAAATCAATGAAAATGTTGAGGGAAACTTTTGTCTAAGGCTTGAAGTTGGTAAGAATTAATAACTACACGAATTATACTAAATAAAATGCAAAAGGACATTTGCAGGACATTGAAAAGGCCTACTTCATCTCGAACTTACCTGAATGAGGAACTGCCAATGCGCAGTCGGGCAAAGGAAATTTAGAAGACTTGTACCGCACGGGAATAGCGTAAACTAGTTGCCTGTACTAACCTCAGTGAAATTATAAATAATGAAGAATCTCAAGAACTATAGACCCATACAAATCTTAACCTTGCCAAGAAAGCAATGTTAACACTACGTAATGTTTTATGCAACTAATTGATTATCCTGAAGGAGAGTTGTCTATTACGTGGGAGAACGGATCTGCGTTGTCAGATCTCGGGCAAAATCCCGTCAGTCGTTAGATCTCGAAGAAGTTGCGCTAGGTTTAAGTCCTAAGTGTGCAGAGGAGGAGTCACGGAAGAGTCATTGGGATATAAGAGTCATCGGGGTTTTGTTAAGTCAGAGAATCGAGACCTTGTGGTTCTCGAAATCCCGAGAATGGATCCTAGCCGTTGATCTCGGTGGGACACGCGTCAGCATTCTGGGGAGGAATCAGGATTTTACCCATCGGGGATTTCAGGAGTGTAGACTCGTACATGTTGAAATCGCGATCCGCGATTTCCCGATAGGATAGGAGCCATCCAAACAACAGGGACACGTGTCAGGAGATCCCGCAGAGTCGGAGATCGGGGAATTGAAAGTCTCGTGCACATAACAACGGGAATCGCGATATCCCGAAACGTGATTTCCCGACGGGTACAAGGACAGAACGGGGACCACCAGGGTTAGGGTGGTGGAAAGGTGTTGCGTCACACCGAATGATCGTAGATCGGGGTTCGGGAAAACACAAGTCCCAGAACTCATAGGTTTTGGATTCGCGAACTCGCGAACTCCGATACACCGAGGTAGGACAGGTGTCAAAAGGGTCAACTCTCGCGGGGGTCATTGCCAAGTACCATCGGGGATAGAGAGTCGGGGATCCGTGAGGACAGAGGATCATGACAGCGCAAGTGCCGATTTCCCGACGGGAAAATTCTCGATAAAAGCAAGGAACCTCGACGAGATCTGAGCCGTTCATTCCGAGGACGTGTGGCAATCATCTAGCGCCATCGGTGAAAGCTCCACAGGAGGGCTTCATCGGGTATCGGGATATCGGGAGTCTCGGAAACATAGCAACAAGAGTTATGAAATCGCGAAACGTGATTTCCCGGTAAGCCAAGGGATAATGGGGCCCACAGAAGGGTCAACGGTGGACAGGTGGCATCGGGTATCGGGATATCGCGAGTTTCGTGGACGAGGTGGCCATGCACTACGAAATCGCAAACCCCGAAAGCCGATGCAATTAACTTAACTCTTAACCCTTGATTAAAAGAATTAATTAATGACCGATTAATTAAGACCTAAAAATATCGCGAAATCGAGATCGGGGTTTCGTGATTCAATGTACGTCGATTCTTGTTACAGGAAATCCCGAATCTCGATTTCATTAACCTTCAAACTCGCGAAAAGTTAAAATTTTAACCATTCGTTGACCCAGGGTAAACGCAAAAAGGCATTGCAAATTTTAAATTGATGAAATTCTTTCCCGAGGAGGATCGAAAACCCGATAGGGAACCATAAGGCAATGGTCACATAGGTGCAGGTCACATGGACCTCGGTGTAGCCAAAAGGGCTAACACGCAAGGAAGAGGAGCATCGGGATATCGGGAATCCCGTAGGCACGGGATTCATGCAAATCGATAGTGCAATATCCGAAATCCCGATAAGGGATAAGACTGCGGTCACAGGGCAGGGTCGTGTGGATCACGAGCATAGCTTAAGGGGCTAATGCTCTAGGAACATATCGGGGATCGGAAAATCATGAGTCCCAAGGACTTATGAGGTTCGACATTTGAAACCCCGAAACTCCGATGAAGGATAGGGCCGGGGTCACATGGAACGACGGTCATATGAGGGGGATGTCTAGCCTGGAGGGCTAGCACATAAAGTGTCATATCGGAGAATCGATAATCGGGAGTCTGTGAGGACAGAGGTTCGTGACAGGGAATAGGACTACGGTCACATAGGACAGGGTCACATGGACCAAAGCATAACCTAGGGGAGGGCTAAAGCTAGAAGGGAGCGCATCGGCATATCAGAGATCGGGAGTCCGTAAGGACAGGAAAATCTTGGCATCAGGCATAAGGAAACCCCGAAATCCGAAATTTAAGTGGGGAATTTCATAGTTAGGAGCAAGGGCCATGAGCAATATGGAAGGCAATGTAGGCGTAGCTAACTACATGCATATGCACAGACGAATAAATTTATAAAGATAAACGAAATAAATTGAAAGCAAAATACCCAAAATCTGTACAGGGTTGGAATTACAAGCAAATCATTTTGTTTCAAAAGAAGAAATCACCATTCATTACCACCGCGTAAGCAAGGTTTATGCAATTTCTTGATATGAATAACCCCGCATTCTTCATGAAGGTACTAAAACTGTGCACAACATGTGGACTAAATCGTACCTCTTACTATAGCTGAGGGCGAGCTCCGCAAAATGTACAGACAAGGGATTGGTTCCCAACAATTCAAGGAGACTGCACTCCAGGTCCTAGATCTTATCAGGGGCCATATCAATATACTCTGTTTCTGCAAAACGAACTGGTAAAGTGCTCAGAACAACGTTGTGGAGGTGAGCCATGGCAAGGGAGATTCTGAAAACCTCTGAGTAGGGCAGAGGAAGATCTATGGTGGACAAAGACTGATGCGAGGAAAGTCCCAGCGGATAAGAAAGTGGGATAGAGGAAGAACGCGTAGAGAGTTAAAAGGTTGACAGGTGTAGAAATTGGGGGTTAGATACGAGGGAGCTTGTGAAAGCCAGACGAGCACGTGGAACCCATGCGTGCCCGAACCCTTGGGTATACGTTCAATTATTATATATATAATATAGAGTGTTAAAAATAATTTAAAATAAATTAAATAATTTAGTATAAATGATTTATATATAAATAAGGTCAAATTAGTTTAAATTTAAAGTAAAGATAATTTGAGTTAAATTAGTGTAATAATAATTTTAAAATTAATTATTTTATTTAGTGTAAGGTTAATCTACCTTAAAATTCGATGTTAACCAAGCTTAGATGCTTCATCCTAACTCAAACCTAGCCAATTCCCCTGATGGAGTAATGTTTGTTTACAGACAAGTAAAGAAAACTTACGCCCAACCCTATTTCTAAGTTTAAGTACCAGCAATTTGAAACGTCCTGGAACTCACCCTGATAACTTTGGGGTGATGCAGGTTAAGTCATACAAGATGGTTAGGACTTGAAGGGGTCGAGGCAGGGGAGCGTCGCCATGGGCACCACCGACGCCACCCATACCATCAACACCACCAACACCATCAACCCCACCGACACCACCAGCACCACCACCACCATCGCCCGAACTAGCCCTCATACTACGCTCGTTGGAAGCCATTAATGAGACTTTAAAGGGGCGCCAACCAGCAGGAACTGAAGTGGAACTCCCATCGTCTGGGACGAGTAATCCAGAAGCATCAAGGAACTCAAGGGGAGAATTTCCACCTGAAGACATCACATGAGAATTGCAGAAGATCAAACTTCCGGAGTTTGCCGGAGGTCGCGCCAGTGAACGCGCGGAAGCATGGTTGGAAGGAATGACAAGGTGTTTTGCCTTAAGGGACTATGCGTCCAACTCGAAGGCAAAGATCGCAATTTTTCAGTTAAGAGATAGCGCCTTGAACTGGTGGGGCAACTTGGAAAGACAGTTACACCTTACCCCAGACACAGTATCTTGGGAACTTTTCGAGGAGAAGTTCCGAAGGAAATATCTACCAGCATACTACGAGGAGCAACAAGTAGGGGCATTTCATGCCTTAGTACAAGGAAACAGAACTGTAGAAGAATATGAGATCAGGTTTATGGAACTGGTCAAATATGTTTCGTATATGGACAATGACCAACGACAGGCAGAGCGCTTTGTTTATGGATTGAACCCGAAGATAAGAGCTATGGTGCAGATGTGGAAACCGTCTTCAGTAGCGGAGGCAGTAGAAAGTGCACGTTACGCGGAAGAACACATGAACTTAACAGGGGGTACAAGATCGGCATTTCCACATTGCCCAAGATTCGTAGGAAAGACCCCGAGGACATTTCCTAGGGGAGGGGGCTCAAGGCCACCACCTTATGGTAACAGAGTCGTGCCAAGGACAGTAGCTGCAGGGATTTCAATGGAAACTAGTGCAGCATCTCGTTCATCGCCAACGGTGCAGACAGGTCCACGACCATATCGGGGAACAACTAGTAGGGGCAGGGGTCCCAGGGGAAGGAACTCATTTCAGAATCAGTCACATAACAGTGCACCGGTTCAATCTCATATTACCTGTTGGAGATGCGAAGGACCCCATTACGAACAGGACTGTCCAGAGTTACAATCAGGGTTTGTGCATAGAGAAGGAAAGGCACCAATGGAGAGGTCAAGTAGCAACCATCAGATTTATGCAGCGGTTAACAACCGCCAGGCCGAACATCAATCCACAGTAGTAGAATCCTCAGGTACGCTAAATCATGTCAATGTTAAGATTTTGTTTGATTCTAGTGCAACAGATAGTTTCATTTCACCATCTGCATTAGAAAGGAGTGGGTTGGCAGCCTACGAGCACGATGACTTTACACAAGTCGAGATGGCTTCGGGGGAAAAACAAGCTATAGGACCTAGTGTCGATAATTGTATAGTAGACCTAGGAGTGTGCACTACCAGGTTGAAGGTATACGTCACTGCTCTTGGGGCATATGACCTAATCATTGGAATGGATTGGTTAGCAGTTCATCGAGCTTTGGTAGATTGTTTTGCAAAGAGGGTGTTTTGTATTGATGATGAAGGAAGACCAATAGAGATCCAAGGTGTACAGAGAAGAGTGTCATTACACTTTATATCAACTATGAAGGTCAAGCGATGCTTGAGACAAGGGTGTCGACTTTATGTAGTAGAGGCAGTGAAAGAAAGGAAGGGACCCTCATTAGATCAGTATCCGGTATTGTCAGAATTTCAAGATGTTT
>ML788580.1:0-16193 GCA_009831015.1 Picea engelmannii | reverse complement strand
TTCTATGTTTTATTTCCGCATTTGTTTTTATTTTATTTCTCAACGATCATGTTTTTTCTAACAATTGGTATCAGAGCCAAAGGTAACTCGCAGGAAAAGAGGGTTCCTGGTTCGAGTGGGAGCAATGGCGGAAGATGGAAAGTTTAGGGTCGAGAAATTTAACGACCAAAAATACCATCTATGGAAGATGCAAATATAAGATTATTTATATCAGAAGGATCTATTCTTGCCATTGGGTGGAATAGCAAAGAAGCTGACAACCATGACAGGCGAAGAATCGGAGGTTCTTGACAGAAAGACACTAGGAACGATACCACTGTGCCTGGAAGCGTCAATGGCTTTCAATATTTCGAAAGAAAAAACAATGGAGGATCTAATGAAGGCACTGGTTAGACTATATGAAAAACTCTCGGCCTCCAACAAGGTATTTCTAATGAAGTGGTTATTTAATATGAATATGTCAGAAGGTGGGTCTATTTCAAATCATTTAAATGAATTTAATACAATTAATAATCAACTAAGTTCTGTAAAAGTGACCTTAGATGATGAGGTTAGGGTTCTTATAATATTGTGTTCATTGTGAGAGGCCTTCTATAAGTTAGACTCAGAAAAGCCAATGAAGATGAAGGGAGTTCTCTATGTTCCTGGATTGAAGAAGAACCTTCTCTCGATTTCAACATTGGATGAGAAGGGTTACCGAGTGCATTTTTTGATGGACAAGTTCTTATGTGGCCTAGAGGGAAGACTTTTGATGATGCTATGGTGATTGAAGTTTAAGAGGGAGGACTCTACAAATTGAAAGGGCGATCATATTCAACATTAATTCACAACTCTGTGAATCCCATTGAATTATGGCATAGGAGTTTTTCTCACCTACATTACAAGGCCTTACCGAGTGTGAGCAAGATGATGACGGGACTACCAGAGATCTAGGCAAAACCACACAACGTGTGTAAAGGTTGCGCACAAGGAAAGAATGTGAAGCACTCCTTTCCCAACAATGATAGCAGAGCCAAAAGAGTATTGAACATCATGCACTCGGATGTGTGTGGACCGATGTCAACAACTTCACTAAGAGGGTATGTATATTATGTGTCTTTTATTGATGTTTACTCACGTAAAACTTGGATCTATTTGTTGAAGAAAAATAATGAAGTGTTTGGAAAATTCAAAGAATGTAAGGCACTAGTAGAAAACTTGACAGAGCGTAAGATAAAGGCCTTGCGATCAGATAATGGAGGAGAATTCACTTCAGAGGAATTCAAAGAATACTAAAAAGAAGTTGGGATTAAGAGGGTTTTTTCTACTCCCTACAATCATCACCAGAATGTAGTAGCAGAAAGGAAGAATCAGACGATCATAGAAGCAATGAAGGCTATGATCCATGATCAAGATCTACCTATGCCTCTGTGGGGAGAAGCAACAAAGACTGTAGTGTACGTGAAAAATAGAAGTCCCCACAAAATACTTGAAAACATGACACCAGAGGAGATGTTTTCAGGAGGGTAGTTGGAAGTCAGCCATTTAAGGAGATTTGGTTTCCCTGTATTTGTGCATGTCCCCAAGGAAAAGAGGAAAGAATTGGATCCATCCGGAAAGAATGACATATTTTTTGGTTATAGTGACACATCGAAGGCATACAGGATATATATTCCCAGTCACTGAAAAGTTGAGATTAGCTGAGATGTCACCTTAGATGAGAGTGCAACTTTCAACAAATCAAAACAGGACTGTGCAAAAGAGGTTCATGAGGAGGAGAATGAAGTTACTAGACTTCTAGAGGCAAAAGTATTTGAACCAGAGGAAGTCATTCATGAGGATAATGACATGGCAGAACCTCAAAGGCCAGCAGAGATGCCTTATCACAAGAGAAGACCATCTTGGGCACAAGAGCTCATCAGAGATGCAGAAAGATATGGTGCCCCAGAAAAATATCTCAAGGAAAGTAAGAAGTCGAAGTCGTATTCCAACTATGTGGCATGTTTGTGCGATATCATGGATGCAAAACCGTCTAGTTATGAAAAGACTGCAGAAAAGAGGGTACGGAAGGATGCCATGGGAGAGGAATATCAGTCCATAGTAAAGAATGATGTCTGGGATGTGGTCCCCAGAACGAAGGAGAAATCAGTAGTAAGTTCAAAATGGATATACAAAACAAAACATGCAGCTGATGGCAGTATTGAAAAATATAAGGATAGATTTGTGGCTCGAGCATTCTCTCATAAGGAGGGCATTGACTATGAGGAGACATTTGCTCCAGTGGCGAGATATACCTCAATCAGAACTATACTTTCGTTGGCCGCAATAATGAAATGGATGTGAAGACAACCTTCTTGAATGGTGAAATAAAAGATGAAGTATATGTGGAGCAACCACAAGGGTTCGAGGTACATGACAGGGAGACACGTGTGTAGATTGAAGAAGGCTTTATATGGATTAAAGCATGCACCCAAAGCATGGTATGGAAGGATCGACAACTTTCTGACGAGCTTAGGATTTACAAAGAGCAGTGCAGATCCTAACCTTTACTTTAAGGTTGTGGATGATGGTCCGGTAATACTATTGCTATATGTGGATGACCTGTTTCTAACAGGGGTGGAAAATCTCATCTCAGAGTGTAAGAGAAAACTGGTTGTTGAGTTTGAGATGAAAGATCTCAGGATGATGCGTTACTTTTTGGGTCTCGAGGTATGGCAGAGACATGATGAGATCTTTCTTAATCAAAGGAAGTATGCAGTGGAAATCCTGAAGAGGTTTAGGATGTTGGATTGCAAGGAAATGGCTACACCTATGGTATCAATTATGAAGTTGTTGCAGGATATGACTTCAAAGACCGTGGATGTTACTTTATACAGGCATATGATGGGTTCGTTGATGTACTTGACGAACACGAAACCAGACATATGTTTTTCTATGAACACCTTGAGTCGGTATATGGAGCAGCCCAGGCAAGTTCATTTGGTCGTAGCAAAACACGTGATAAGGTACCTTAAGGGTACATTGGATTACAGTGTCAGGTATGTGATAGACCATGATTTCGGGTTATATGGATATTTGAATTCATATTGGGCCGATATTATTCATGATCGGAAGAGTACTTCGACATATTGCTTCAGTCTAGGCTCCAGTATGGTTTCATGGAGCAACAGGAAGCAGTCATGTGTAGCACTCAGTACGGATGAGGTTGAATATGTCACTACATGTGCAACATGTAGAGAAGTAGTGTGGCTTCAGAAGCTGTTGTCTGGGTTATTTGGTCTCAAACTGGAGGTGACCTGCATTTGGTGTGACAACCAGAGTTGCATGAAGTTGTCAGAGAATCTGGTGTTCCATGACAGGCCAAAGCATATCGAGATAAAATATCACTATATCAGGGATATGGTGCAGAGGGGAGCAGTGAAGCTCGAGTACGTGACTGTCGAAGAGAAGGTTGTAGACGTGTTGACTAAGCCATTGTCGAGGACGAAGTTCGAGCACTTCAGGGACAAGCTTGGTGTGGTCCCTCTTTAGAGGGAGTGACGAGGTACATATGCATTGCAGGGTAGTGGATGTCCTGGGGATATGTTGTAGCTATTTGAGAGCTACCCATAGGCCTTGGATGCATTGGCTGTGAAGTCACAGGGGTGCACATGATGAGGTACAGATGCATTGTGGGGTAGTGTATGTCATGGTGACATGTTGAAGTTGTTTGAGAGCTACCCACGGGCCTTGGATGCATTGGTTGTGAAGTCATGTTGTACTATGGATATCCAATGATGTATAGATTCATATGCTCAATAGTCAATGGTCATGAGCTTGTGTGGCAACAAAGAATACCTTCCTAGTTAAAAGGGAGTGTTGATATTTTGATGTAACTACGAAATATATTGTTTTATATTTGTATTGGTCAAACCTCGATAAGGTTTATTGTAATCTTATTGTATAAATCAGCTCAAAATAAATTATTATTTTATTGCTATCCTTATTGTAAAAGTCAAAACAACGCCTCTTAGGATTGCGTCTTTTCAGGAGTCAAGTTATGTGTATCAATAGAGGTCGAGTTCCTCTAATTTGTATACACACACAGCTCACCTTCTTTTGTGTATTTGGAGCATAGCCAAGGAGGTCTAGCGCATGACGTCTTGGTTTCTTGGTCTTTGGTATATTAGTCTTGGTCTATTTGTGGAGAACTATAATGTGACATTGTACTGGTTGAAAGAATCTATATTGAAGAATTGGTTGTCGGGTTTTCTCCCCCACGAGGGTTTCCCAAGATATATCTTGTGTTTTGTGATTGTTTATCTTTCAGTGATCCTATTACATGCAATTGTTAATGAATGTTGAAGAAGATAACTGTAACCTCTAAAATTATAACACTTTGCCATTTCCAAAAATCAAATTCTTCCCCTTCAAAATCGATACATACCACACAAACCAAGTTTTGAAGATGTCATGTGCCTAATGGCTCTTGATCCAAGTAACAACACTTTGGAAAAGACAAGATGGACATGGTTATTGCCAAGAACAATGGTGCTAAAATGACATTTACTTCACCCTTTTTCTTTTTCTTCTTCTAGGCAATATATTTGAAGCAATCTAGCATCATATCATTTACCTTCATATAGGGATTTTGATTTCTATGGGTTTTAATTCAACAAATCACAAACCTTTTCCATTCCAAAAATAACTATGAAGAAAAACCTGTATAACTTTCCAAAATATACAGCGTGAGTGAGCCCAATATACACCCTGAATGGGCCTAATGGTTAAGAACATGTGTTTCCTCCTAAAAAGTCACAAATTCAAATAGATTATTACAAGAAACAAACTTATCTCTTCAAAACATTTTATTTTTTTATTTTTTAATTAATTTCTGTCAAATTCATTTCCAATCATCTTTACATAAACAAAACGCACAAAACAAAATTCCATAATCATAATTCCAAAAATAAAAGAAAATTATAGCTTTTAATAAAATACCAAAAAAAATCTCAACCCCCTCAATGAACAAAACCCAACACACAGTTGTGTTTTTATCAAATTTCCAAAAGAAAAAATTAACCCTGGCAGTGGTGGTGAATTTGTTCACCTGTTAAGTTACTCCGTTGTTTCTCAGCATCATCTCTATTCTCAGTCAGACTTTATCCTGTTATGCCTAATTGGATCCAACAATACTCACAAATAGATAACGCCTCCTCTGACGTACATGACGTAGACAACAGATGAAAGTAGAAGTTTCGCCGAAAGGATTTCAATTAGGTACACAAACGATCGACGGCAATGGGCATAGTTCGGTTTGGCTCTGAGATTAGACTATTGATCACGGCGACTCCATGGAAATGGGATATGCAGTCCAGGCTGTTATTGCGTGTACTGCATATCTCTAATTCCAGCACGAGATTTAATCAATTCATGGGCTTGTCAGAGGAAATATATGCTACCTATTTTATTGGTCTGCCCCGCTAGGCTACAGCTTTTGTTTCCCCAGTTGCAATCAAAACCTCTGTAATCCACCTGTTATGGATGTCACACACCCGCCTTCAATTCCATATTTAAACGTCCAATTCCTTCAAAAACCATCATACCCCTATGTTGCAGCACCCTGCCAGCTTAAATTTCTGTGCAAAAATCTATGGATAAGGAAGCCTCTTGTCTGCCCAAGACTATGGCGTCTTTGTCAACAGATACTGAATTAAGCAGCAAATCTGCTTCTTCAGTTAGGGGTGGGGTCAAGAGGATTCGAACGCAAGACGAGCCTGCCCTTTCACCGCCGCAGGAGACTGCGTTTAAACAGTATCCTGCAGGCAGCTACAGAGGCGTGCGCCGTCGTAGTTGGGAGAAATGGGTCTCTGAAATTAAGGAACCAGTAAAGAAAACCAGAATCTGTCTCGGCTCCTTCGATACACCAGAAATGGCGGCTCGAGCCTATGACGTCGCTGAGGTCTACTTGAAGGGCAAGAAGCATGCCTTGCTTAATTTCCCAGAGCTAATTGATCACATTCCGCGGCCAATTTCCTTGTCTCCGTGCCACATTCAAGCTGCCGCTACAGAAGCAGCTGTTGCGTTCTATTCTGCAAGTGTAGGGAATTCTGGATGGTCAAGCGATTCCAGTAAACGAACAAGTAGAAGCCCAAGAAACCCTCCAATAGGTAAGGAGGAGGCCTCCTCCTCCTCGTCAAATCAACTACGTACGGGAATTAGGTCATACTTCGAGCCAGTAAGTGTCGAGCTATCAGGGCAAACGGACACTAGTAATTCGTCATCAGTTTGTACACCAACAGAAGGTATTGGTGAGTCTGAGTGTGTGGTTGTGCAGGAAGACTTGTTCGAGTCTTTTAACTTATTTACGGACTTGGCAGAAGCTCTTATGCTTTCTCCCCCTCCTCTGTTTAGTACTCATGAAGAGGAGAACAATTTGAAGGACGGATTTCTTTGGTCTGATTTTTGAAAGAGAAAACTGCCAGTTTATATAAAATTACATACTCTGCAGCCATGTTCCTCTAGCTATAAAATTGGTTAAGGGTTACTTAAAAAATATGCAGCTACATGTACAAACCATGAATAAATCTGGAGAGGTATGCTCAATAATCCTCATAAATACTGGAGGAATCACTTTGCTCTGCCTTGCACCCTTCTTGTTTTTAGTTTCATGCTCTATGTATTTATACATGTCAAGCCTATTGGATGAAGGCCATGTGTTACCCTGCATTCCAATAACAAACACCTAAAAATTAGAGGATTTTAACCTCTGTTCTAAGAACCAAACACTGCTGGATAAATAACTATAATTGTACTAGCTTTATTAACTAAATAGAAAATCCTTTAAAAACTGTTTAACTCTCCATTTCTTTTTTACATCCATAATGGTTATGTGCATTTCAAACATGCCCTTCTCAAAAGCTTAGAATATAGATCAACTAAATTAGCATATTTACATGAGAATGTCTATATGGGTTATTATTAGTTAATGTAAATATGAGAATGTCTATATGGGTTATTATTAGTTAATGTAAATATGAGAATGTCTATATGGGTTATTATTAGTTAATGTAAAGACATTTTTCATCTGTCAATTAGAAACAACATTTCTAATTTCATAATTAACAATTAAATAATTAAATTATTATATAATAGTTAATTAAATTATGGGATATTGGAAATTAAAAGAAGATAGGACTATTGGATATATCTCCACCTTACAATCGTGCATACTCCATCTTATTTTCAAAATAAAAATTAGTGGACATTGGAAATTAAAAGAAGACACGACTATTCAATTAACAATTAAATAATTAAATTATTAGATAATGGTTAATTAAATTATTGGACATTGGAAATTAAAAGAAGATAGGACTATTGGATATATCTCCACTTTACAATCTTGCATACTCCATCCTATTTTCAAAATAAAAATTAGTGGACATTGGAAATTAAAAGAAGACACGACTATTGAATATATCTCCACCTTACAATCTCGCATCCTCCATCCTATTTCCAAAATAAAAATACTTATGATTGCAATTATAATTTGTCACAATGCATAAAATTAATTCAACCTCCTTTCTTAAAAAATGAATGGATTACAATATGTTTTAGTGTAGCATGGTACAATGGATTTCTTGCTAATTTTATAGTGTTTTGGTTCTTACATTTGATAGTGTAGGTCCTCTTTACTTTTCTCCCATGTCTTTAAAGATGAGCTTTAGCAAAATAGTCTCATAATTAACATTGCAGAATGTTTATTTTTTAACTTTTATGGAAGACAAATCAATTATAGGTTGTTTCTTAATGCTCTAAACATAAAACTTTAATTCGAACGTGAATGCATATATGCTAAGATTCATAAGAGAGAAGGATCAAATAGAACCACCAACAAACCCTAAACCTTGTAATAAATAGAGAAGATAACAACACAAAGGTAACACACTCTTTAGAGAGAAAAGATGATTTGGCACAAGTGTGTTATAGAGAGAAATCCACAATAACAATGAAGATAACCCCAAAACAACACTGCTAGAGTTGATCATAAGTGCACTAGAAAGATAATCACTAAGGACAAGTGAGAAATTAATACATGAACAATAGATAATGCCAAAGATATAGGCTCCCTTAAGCATAAAACACTTTATAAGAGAGATGGTGTTCGTAAGCTAAAGAATGAGCAAGAAGTTCATAAGATCATGATAAAAATGAATCTTGTGGGTGTATTTACATACAACTCAAGAGGTAGAATGTTTCTGCTAAGAGGGGTTATGGGTCTACATATCAAGTTGAGTAAGTCGGCGTTAAACAAAACCTAGTATTACAACAAAAGATTACATTAATTCCTAACCAAATGAATTAATGACATAATATGAGTCAGTCATCACCAAATGTAAGGATTACACTTTCCCAATACCCCCTGATATGGTAAATAGATCAATACAAAGAGAAATGATGAAATACAAAGGTAAGTGGGTTTGTGGATACTCAACTCAATACAAGGTAAGTCATGGCCAACATATAGAATGGGTGTGGTTTTATAGATACCCAACTCAATACATAGGAGAGTGAGTTTATGGATATCCAATACGATATAGGTTGGTCATGGCCAAGATACAAAGGTAAGTGGTTGTACAAAGACCCATAAAAAAATAGGGTTGACCATATTCACATTATCCCCCCTTAAGCTAAACATGAGACCTTGGAGAGAAGGAATTACATCACAACTTCTCCCTTTAATGATAAACTTGAGTCATTAAAGATATAGATTCCCCCATATGCCACATATCTTCCACACAAACATGATTCCACAACTTGGTGAAGGTGGCCTCTAGTGAGAAGATGGATCCACTAGAGCATGCTAGTTGGCTAAAGGTACAAAGGATGACAGAAGTTGTCCTTGAAACTAATGCTATCGAATGTAGAACATCCAAAAAGGACCAAAATCATAATGTGGAAATAAGAGATCCACTATAATACATTGAGACTCATCCATGGAAGAATCATATGTGAAAAATAGTGGGACAAATCCTACATACTTTTGAATAGAAATTCCCTCAAAGATAACATTTGTACTAGAATGATCATATAGAAAATACTTTGAAATATGGGCTCATGTACTTGATCTAAAAACCTTGAGATTTGAAGCTTATGAAGTCACATCTCACTTCAACAGGGTTTCCTAGAGTTTTAACCCTCCACATATCACTTCAACAACTGATCTAAAAAGCCTAGTTTTAAAGCCCTTAAGGAAATGCCACTCAACAAAAAATCTTAGATCAACTGTAAAGACAGGTGATTAGAAACTCTTGTTCTATAGTGAAATAACTTGGTGACACCACTAAACAAATAGTGTCGAATCAATAGTTGTAGTGATCCCTTGAAGGGGGGTTAAAACCCTAGGAAACCCCTAGAAAATCATTGATCCAAAAACCCTAGTTTTGTTTCCCTTAGGTAAATGACACTAAACAAAAAATATTTTGATCTATTAAGAAGAAGGAGATGGTCTGAAAAATTGGTTTTGTAGTCACACAAAAATATTGAGCTAGCAACTCATACATTTAGATATTTTGTTGAAAACAAGTAAAAATTAATGGTTCAAAACTTTAGTACCAACCCAAATCCACGAATAAACTCAAGAAAAATGGCTAAAAATAGATAAGTTAGTAATCCATAATGTTGGGCACCCAAATCCATCGAAAATATCTCCAAGAAAGTGCACAAAGTGGGATAAAAACAACCCTAAGTTGTCACCCTTCAATAGAAAATACAATCACCATGAAACAACCCCAATACTTCAAAAGTTAGGGACAATCGCTGCTACAAATTGTTCTGAACATTGTTAAAAAAAACCAAGAAGAAACCCTAATTAGTTGTGAAAAGTGTAAGGGAGGTTCACACTTGCTCTAAAATACTATGTTAAGATCCATAAGAGAGAAAATGATCAAATGGAACCACCAACAAATCCTAAAACTTGTAATAAATGGAGAAAATACAAGGGAAACACACTCCTGAGAGAGAAAGGATACTCTAGCACAAGTGCATTGGAGAGAGAAATATGCATTAACATTGAATATAACCATGAACCATTGATGCTAATGATGATCATAATTGTGCTAGAGAGAGAGTCACCAAACACAAGTGAAAATTCAACCCTTGAACAATAGAGAATGCCAAATATATAGTTGACCTTAGACATAAAACACTTTATAAGAGAGATGATGCTTGTATGCTAAAGAATGATCAAGAAGATCACAACATGATGATACAAATGAATCGTGAGTATGTATTTATACACAACTCAAAAGGTAGGGTGGGCTTCCCAAGAGGAGTTATGAACCCACATAACAACTTAACTAGGTCGACCTTAACCAAAACATAATAATAAATTTAAACAATACATTAATGCTTAACCAAATGCATCGAAATAATAAGAGTCGGTCACAACCAAATGTGATAATTACACCATTCTCAATAATATCCTGTAGTGATTTTCTATCAATTGAACAACTAGCCCAATTAAAATCTAAATAAATTGTCAACTCAACAACATACTAATTAGTAAACTCAATACCAAAATCTAAATTTCCTTTTGTGTGTCCAAAATCCTCTTGATTGTTTTCCATTGACTTCCATATAACTTATCCATGAATTTCCTAAATACACTAACTACATATACTATATCTAATTTAGTTGTAGTCTAGTAATTAAAATTGTCCACCATTTGAAAGTGGCATTCACCTCCTTTGATGGTTTTGTTGATAGTGATCCATAATTTTCAATGCAAATCCAACCCCAAGTAAACAATGCAATTAATTGTCTATACTTGGTAGAAATTTGGGAAGGCACATTGTGCATCATGAGCAAGGTCCTGCCATACCTTCCTCAACTAAATCTTCATAACCTTTCTAGCTATCTAAACTGGGCTCGAGCTAGAGCACTCAAAAGGAGAAAGGACCGAATGATAAAATTGTTTGCATGGGCATTATGATAACCTCTAATACCTACTAATGGATTACAAGATTCCATGCAATTTGCCTTGCAATCATAAAAGGGGAGAAATGAGAAGAAATTCTATTTGATGCAATTTTCCTTGCAATCATAAAAGGGAATTTGCCTTGCAATCATAAAAGGGGAGAAACGAGAAGAAATTCTATTTAATGCAATTTTCCTTGCAATCATAAAAGGGGAGAACCGAGAAGAAATTTTATTTGATGTATGGATCTATGGATAAATGTTAATGATTTGCCATCATCTTTTGTTATTATATATTATGAGCATAAGAATAACAATTTTTTTTTCGAACTTAAATTTTATTATTCTTTTCAACTTGAATATGGATTTATGGTATTTATATTTGCTAAAATTATAATAGTTTGATAAAAAAATATTATTCTTTTCAACTTGAATATGGATTTATGGTATTTATATTTGTTAAAAATATAACAGTTTGATAGTTGTTAGTAATATATATATATATATATATATATATATATATATATATATATTCAACAGAATTTACCAAAGGGATTCGAAGTAGGGAATCACTAATACAAAATTAGCCCAATGACATTGGTGGTCATCAATTGAGCTAAGCCCTTGAGTTGTATAACCATGTTTGATATATTATAAAGCAACTAAAATTGTGATACATCAAATTTATGCTTAGCATAGCATCTAATTGCTCCAATGGAAGGAGGAGAATGGGGTGAAGTTATAGTGGTGGCATAGTAGGGATATCAAGGTGGATGGAGGGGCCGAATGTATCCTTTGTCCCACATCTCCTTCAGCTGTAGTTTGATCTCAACTAGCTCTGTTGTACTCATTCTATAGGGTGTTCTAGACATTGACACTGCTCCTAGTACAAGTTCTATTGAAAAATCAATATCCCTTCTTGGAGGTAGACCTGGCATCTCTTTTGGGAATACATCTTTATATTCTCTCAATATGGGATGGTTCTCTATCCTGGGTTTGTCATTCTCAACAGAGTTTAGTACTTGTATTGCATACAAGGGACATCCCTTTCTGCAATACTTCTTCACTTGGAGGGCTGATATTTGTCTCACTGAGACAAGATTTTGAATCCCTTGTAAGGTTACCCTTCTTCCTTCTTCACTCTCACACTCCAAATTTTTACTATAACAATCCAACTTGGTTTTGCGGGCAACCAACTAGTCCATGCCAATCAACGGGTCATAATATCCTAGAGGAAGTATGCTTAGGTTTGCTTGGGTGGATAACCAACTCATGAAAAATTGGCATGCTAGTATGACCTTTGTTACTTGTCTTTTGGTTCCAGTGGCTAATTGTACCAGCCATGATTTAACATGTTTAACTTGATGCAATTTACATTTCTCAACAATTTGAGGGGCAACATAACTCAAATTAGAACCATGGTCAATTAAAATGGAAAAAGGATGGTTTACAATCGTACCTTCCATCTCCACCACTGAAGCTTGGTGGTTAGATTGTTTATTATCCAAGGATGCATAAATTTGTAGCAGGATCCTAGCCACATCATTGGCTTTGGTAGCCTCTTGGATGTGGTAGACCCTCCCAGGGTTCTGTTGCCTATGCGGATAGTCCCTCAGCAGATGTTCCTCTCCACAACCCCAACATTTCAAGGGTTCCTCTTAGTGTTATCGATCTTACTTGGAGTTGTTTTGAATGGTTTATTTCCACTATGGGATGGAAAATTTTGTTGATACACACTTCTGGTAGGAAGGCTCATACTAGAGCACTTACCAGGGCTCTTAAATCTCGAGGGTTTAAACCCCTTCTTCTTGAATCCCGAATTTTTTTTCTTCTTCCAATCTTTATGGGGTTGTGTCTTACTCTTGAATTGCTCATAGCAATACCTTGATTTTTGAATAGTGTCTTCTAAGGTCTTTGGTTCATCAAACTCAATTATGTCTCGGTAGCACTGAGGTAAGCCACTAATAAATCGTTGCATCTTTACCTTTTCATCCTTTATGTAGGGTACATACCTCATCAGCTCAAGAAATTTGTTGATATGTTCATCTATGGTGAGTTGTCCCAGCTTGAGTTCATAGAACTCCTTGGTCTTTCCATCAAAGTAATTTTCTGACAAGTACTTCTTCTTGAAGTATTTCTCAAATTGTTTCCATGATAAGTCCTTCTCATGGACTCCTTTCACATTCCTAAGGTCTTCCCACCAAATGGAATCTTTCCCATTCAGGTTGAAAATGGCTATCCAAGCCTTCAAGTTCTCAGAGTAGTCATGAACTCTAAACTGCTTCCTCAAGATGAGTAGCCAAACCTCTACTTCTTCCCCCTTCTTAATCTCTCCATTGAAGGTGGGCAGTTTGGATTTCTTAAATTCTTCAAGGTCATGACTCTTGGAATGTTTCCTCTTATTTCCTCTTCTCTAAGAATGGGAACTATTTTTTCCACTAGAAGATTCCTTGGAGTTGTCAGTGTCCTCACCATAGGAATCTTCCATTGAATGTATCTTGGCTCCGTGTTCGACCTTCTTTGAGGTGCTCCTCCTGGTATGGCCACTTTCAGGACCATTCTTCTGTATCTCAGGTGGACTTGGATTTTTCTTAGTATGATGCCTATCCACATGACTAGCAGCTGGAACATGTTGCAGTTGCCTTTGTATATCTAATAGACTTTGCAGTAGGACTGCATTAATTTATGTATGCTTTTCCTACTCCTTGATTATCCTTTCATTGTCAACCTTATAACTCTGTAATTCTGCCATGAGGCTTCTCACACTTTCGGCCAAATTTGGAGGGGTTTCCACCACCCTCCTTTCATCATATTATTCCTCTCTATTGTGGGAGCTCTCCCCCAACTCCTGATGTGTCACCATCCTTTACGTTGTAGTTATCCTGTTGTTCACTAACGGCTTGAGTGCTGATAAATTTTTTTATGTTAGTTATTAATCTACCAATTCATGAACAACACATATCATTGCAAGGTGAAGTCAGTTATTTATTTGGAAACATTAGAAACCTACAGTGTAGACTTCCAAAACATATATCAACAGTAGAAGGTGTCGTTCCTCTCTTTAGTATAGGTTCTGACAAGTTTCTTATAGAAGGGGGGTAAGGTAGGGCGTTATCCCATAAGTTCTCTAATAATATTTTTATGTGACTCGTGCATGAACCCAAGTAGGACAAGTGTTGTTTCCATGATCTGATACCAATTTGTAACACACCCAACCCCTAAATACCCTTTCTAGGGATGGGGCATCAATTTTTCGTGTTTCCTTGGTTTATTTTTGGTCCCTTACTAAGAAAAACCCTCTTAATCAGCTCCCCCAATATTTACATCTCTCACTGTGTGCTTGAACTAGTTAGCGGGGTCCTCCTCGTGACCTTGGGCTGAAAATCAGGAGCTAAGAGTCTGCGTTAGCAAAGGTTTTGGCACTTCAGAATTTCCCTAACTTTGGGAGTTCCAATGGTGTTGTCAAATTCTCAAATCATCGAACAACGGAGGGGATCAACGGTCCACATCCTCTGCCAAGATCCTACGGTTAAAAAGGGGCTCGACATTTGGCACAAAACTCTCCTTTTTCCTAATCCCCGAAGCCCTGAAATATCGCCACGTGGCCATAACCCTTTGATGATTAGCATTCAACATTTAGCATTGAACATCCTATGTTTCATCATTTTGATAGTCGGCGGTCGTCCTTGGTCTGTCGAAAATAGACAATTGGTCATCATAGTTGGACCTTCCTGTATCAACCGACACTCAAACCTTCCAAATTATCGCCATGTGGCTTTGGTCCTTCGACGATTGGCAATTTACGTCGAACGTTTCTATATAGTACTACACCCTAAATCTTTCAAATGTCGAAGTTATCCAAACTCTTGTAGTCTCGATTACGTCACCAACCACGTTGGCCTGGAGGGCACAAATTGATAGATGACACGTGGTGAGGGTCGAGGGGTGACACGTGTCCTCAATAGGGGGTGACACATGTCATGTTGTAACAGGCACAATGGGCATGTGAATCTTCAAAATTGGGTGACACATGGCACGCGTAATGCAGATCCAAGTCACATTGAATGATGTCATCATAGGCTGATAACTACTCAATCCTTCAATATAATTATCCATAAGATTCCACGTAGATCCATAGATCTATGATTCTCATTACTTTGTAGCTTCGGCTTCAAAGCTTACCGAATCCTCTCGATGCAAATCCATCAAAGAGCTAAGTCTCCAAACTCTCAGATCTTGTGCCACACATCCTCTTCCTATCAACGGTCGAGATCTATTTCGATGTTCGCGACTTTGACAATTTTCATTCCTTGAAAACCCTTGACCAAATTTCTTCGGAGTATGAAGTCTCTAAACCACATGATTCCTTGCTATGTACCCTTTCATCCAATGGTCCTCGTCACTTTGGAAATTTGACATTCATGAGTTCGACGTGTATCTCTTGGCTTTCCTTCCTAGCCATGCCAGATCTATTGCCACCTGTACCTAGCATCTACGACCAGGGTTTACTCTGGCTTGCATACCTTCGGGGAAAACTCACATGTATCTAAATCGTCGAATACCGAAACTACCAGATAACTGTGGATCTATGGACACGTGTCCCTCCAGTTTCAATTGTCCATATTAAATCCGTGACTCCGACATTCGGGAGTTTCAGTGTTAGACCATCCCTATTCTACCAAAGTAGAATTTCTCTGAAGCGCTTAATGCTTCCCTTCCTATGTCCAATCTAATGGATGAGAGTGATCTATGGTTAATCATCAGATCAACGTCCCTCATTGATTCATGACTTTGAGCTTCAACTATTTTTGAGGATTGTGGAATCACAAGTCCCGAAGTCCCGAAGCCGAAAGAGATAGCTCCTTTCGGACTAGCACATGGTTCCTAGGCCCTAGTCACATGGGTCCTTTGGGAAAACTTACAGGCTAAGAGAAAATCTCTTTTTGTAGCAACAGGGTTAAGAACACGGGCATAAGCCCTCAGTCAAATGGATGGTTAGCTTGAAGGGAAACTCCCATTCCCGCTAAAGTAGACTTCAATGGATTGGCAGGACTTAGACATTTCAATCGATCCTACCCTGACCCTCCTACGGATTCTCATCCCATGAATCTATAGCAAGTGGTCTGAGAAAAATTCAAAGATCATGAAAATATAGTAGTTTGTAGAAGTAAAAAAACCTATCTAATATCTGTTCAAAATACTGAAAGACTTAATCACAAACACCGACATTTCATCATCACATCCAATATATTACATAG
>ML788579.1:357891-374085 GCA_009831015.1 Picea engelmannii | reverse complement strand
GAGAAAAGGATAAATGGAGGGTGGAAATATTTTATGGACTTGAAAACAATTGTAAATTAGCAAACCTTTGTATATGGGATAAGAAAAATCATCTTTTATACTCTCGCCACTCTAATATTTATATGGTTGTGAATTTTTGTGTTGCAATATCTCTAAAGAATCCTAAATAAATATAGAACATATTCAAAATAATTTTATCAATTATAATCTAAAAAATTAAGGCAATACACTCTATTCTATCCTCCTCATAGAAGCGATCACTTCCCCCATTGAGAGCATAACTATGATTAGGTACTTAATGTACAAAAACAAGATAAACAAAATGGACAAAAAGAGAATCCCCAAAATTGCTTCTAACTATAGCCAAAACCACTAGTGCCTACAACAGGGATGGCATAAAGATGCCCGGTCTTGGCCAAGTCATTGTGGAATAAAAGAAGAAGCCATTCTATAGAATACTGATAATATTAAAAATATTATTGCATAAATTTAAGGAGAATATATGGTACGATAATAAAAATTAGAGGACAAAAGAAAATTAAGATAACATAAGGAGGTGGTCAACCATAATCTAGGAGATCAAAAGTATATCTCTATTTTTCCTAACATAAATAAGGAAATCAACATTCCTAAAATAAGAACAAACTCTAACACTTTTCATAGTAAAACTAGATGATGAACTGCCAAAACACCATGGGAAAAATGGATATGTCATCTTTGAGGCACTAAAAGGTTTGAAGATGAAAATAATTTTCTCTTAGAGTGCCATGTGTATACCCAAATTAGATCACAATTTCAAAATATTTTTCACAATACCAACCTTTCTAATCTTCTAAGTCATCAAAAAAATGGTGACCTTCGAACACTTCTCTTAATTATTTTCAAGCACATAATTGAAATTCTAAAAACTCACTTTAACAACCTCACTCAATCCAAGAAAATAAGGGAAAGAGAAATGGAGTTAGCCACAAAGTCTTAGGCCTTTTGAATTTCTCCACAACACTAACCAACAGCCTTCTGGAAAAAAATGTTGTTTAGTAACTATACAAATTAAGATTCTTTAAAAGAGATATAAATTGCCCATAAGACACAAGTTTGACAAATTATATTTGGATAAATTCGATTTTTCCAATGAATTATTTTTGGTAAAAATAAAGTTCTTTTTATTTGCTCATATTTTAGAAATTTCAATGATTTTGGTAGTTTTACTTTTCATGGAAAAAAAATTATAAACAAAATAAAATTATAAAAAAATTAGATAGCATGGGTACAACTCTAATTGGGAATAATTTCCACCATAAAATTGAGTTTGTCCATTTATTCCTTTTAAATCTCCTTTAATTTCACACTCGTATAATGTAATATATAACTAGAGAGTGGACATACATTTTATCCTTGAATTGGAAAAAATCTTGCTTTGCACATACAATTTCTCCTTGAGCTGAAAAAGAGTTAGGTCTAGGGATACATGCTTTTAACAATCATGCATGTAGATTTATCATTAAATTTAAATAAAAATAAAATATTTTATAATAACTTATTACTTGGTTTTCACTCTTGTTAAACACCTCTTTTCATGGTCTCTTATTCAGAAGGATCTAGGAAACTCTATTGTAAAACCAACAAACCAAAGGTAGTTTTCCCCTGGAACAATATCCACTAGATACCCATTATCCTTATATAATCATCTTTCAGAATACAAGAGGAGTGATGGTGTGATATCTATAACACCTAACAATCAACCTTATAGAACAAAGTTTAGCATTTTTTTAGAAGGTGGAAAAAACTAGCATAACTCAGTGGTCAATCACTAGTGAGCACCTCTTTCACTTATTGTGATTTGCAAATTTTCACTTACTCATCACTCTTATTCAAAGGAAAACCATGCCACCTGAAATATAAACGATCAATGATCCATAAGGAGGATTGTGGAAGACTTTCACTCTTGCCAAATAACTTTAGGTATTTTATAGTGTTCCTTGTGGCCTCTAGTGAGGTCATGTGCTTCATAATGCCATTTAAACTTATTTCCATATATGAAATCAAATATTACCACTAATTGCAATTTAGTTGCATATCCAAAAAAAAAAATTCATCTTTTTTGTATTTATAATTCTTAAAAAAATAAAATTAAAATACCCAAAAGTGTTTGAAAAAACAGGTGTTCCAACAGAGGACAAACTCCTTCAATAGCCACTCACAAAACCATAACAAATATCAACACCAATTTTTTGAAGTGGTAAAACCCCTACAAGGAAACATCCACGACCCCAGCCAACGCGACCACTTGGAGAAATTTATTAATGCAAATGAAAAATATTATAGAGATATTTTACAAGAGAGTTTCTCACAATCGATCATCGAAAAATGGCCTTCCATGCTTCTTAAATAGATATCATGGACCAATCGGGTGTTAATCCATAGATCAATGGTCATTAAGATCGAGGAGAATATGAATTGTCAGATAACTCTATGTCAGGAACATATCATGATTGTCGGATTTCCTAACTACAAATGCATACTAATGCATACTAAAGAAACACACTTTTACCTAACGAAACATTAGACCAACTAGAACTTAACTAACTCTTAAGTGTCTAAATATCCTAACATCCCCCCTTAGAACAACTTGGGATAAGATCGAAGTATTTACAATATGGGCACAATAGGAGAAGGAAGGAGGTATTAGAACCTATCCCCCCTTGATGAGAACTTCCTGAACTCCTAAAATAGATTGAAGTTTGGAAAAATTTGCTTCTATAAGAGACTTTGTGAAAATGTCTGCAACTTGATCTTCTGTAGGGAAAAATAACACTTCAATAAATTGATCATGAATGAGCTTTCTGATGAAGTGCATGTGTATCTAGATGTGTTTGTTTCACTGATGGTTAAATGGGTCTTTGGCGAGCTTGATGGAACTATGATTGTCGCACCAAAGGATGGTTGGATGTTGATGCTAGAATCCAAACTTTGAAAGAATTTGTCGAAGCCACAAGGCTTCCTAACTTGAATTTACCACTGCTCATTACTCTGCTTCTGCTAAAGAAAGTTCAACAACATGTTGTTTCTTATAGACCCAAGTGACAGGTCTTGAACCAAGGCTGAAAACATAACCTACAGTAGACTTCAGATCATCAGGGTCACAAACCTAATATGAATCAGTGAAACCAACCAATAAAGGAGTCCCCTGAACTGTAATGTATCTCGAACTAAACTATACCATGGACATAGTGAAGTATCATTTTAGTTTCTTTCCAATGGATTTCATGGGGTGTTTTTATATACCGAAAACAAGACCAACAACAAAGGAACTATCAGGACGAGTATGAGTCAAGTATATGAGGCTACCAACTAACTGAAGGTATAGGGTAGAATCAACTTTGGGAGAAGTGTAGGTGGAATTAAGCTTGACTCTTTACTGCAATGGATAAGGGGTTGGTTTACAATCATCCATGTCAAAATGACGAAGAAGGTCACAAGAATACTTATATTGGGAAAGAAAAATTCCTTCACTAGTTTGCAAAACTTGAAGGCTAAGGAAATAGTGCAAAAATCCTAAGTATGTCATTTCAAATTTTATCTTAAGGCTGGTTTTCACATGGTTTAAATTTTTTGATTCACCACTAGTAAGGATAAGGTCATCAACATAAAGGACAAGGATGATGTAATGGCTTCCTACTTTCTTGGTATAAACATTAGGATAACAATGGCATCTAGATAATCTGGTGTCAATAAGAAAGTTTTCCATTTTGGCATACCAAGCTCGGGGAGCTTCCTTAATACCATAAAGAGATTTCTTAAGGCAACAAACAAGGCTAGAGTCATTATGTACACAGCTAGGAGGTTGTTCCATGTATATTTCTTCTTGCAAATCTTCGTGTGAGAAGGTGGATTTAACATCCATCTAATGGAACTCCCATTTATGTGAGGCAACAAGGGTAAGAACAAGGCACATGGAATTCATTTTGGCTACAGGAAAAGGTTTCATTATAGTCTTGATTCCTTCAACTTGGGAAAATCCTTTGGAAACTAATCAAACCTTGTGTCTTTCAACACTTCCATCTAATGTACACTTAGTTCCATAGACCCATTTACATATGACAATTTTTCTTCCTTTTGGAAGAGGTACCAGATCTGAAGTATCATTTTCCATTAAAGAACAATACTCTTCATTCATTGTTGTATCCCAATCTAGATGACCCGAAGCTTCTGTAAATGTCTTTGGATCATGAGTCTCTAAAACTTGAGCCAAAAGAGAATAGGCCCACTGGAATTGTGAACGTGTTAGATGTTGATCTGAAGGATCACTGACAAGATCACCAGTTTCTTCTCATGTTGAATAGACCCATCTAGGAAGTGGTGGAGATGGTGTTGGTTCAGTTTCAAAGGACTCATATGGAGGAAGGTGAGCAGGAAGAGGTGGATTTTCATCCTCACTATCATCATTTGAAGAAGAAACCATAATAGGAAAAAAAAAGGCACAAACGTCAAAGATGGCTTGCAAGCCAAAGAAGGCACAAACACTGAAGATGTCTCACAGGTCGAATATGGCACAATCGTCGAATTAGGCTCGTAGGCCAATATATTTTCATCAAATTTAACATCTCTTATAATAATAATTTCATTATAATGTGGTTGAATAAGTCTATAAGCTTTGACATCTTTAGAATAACCAACAAATGTACACTTCTCACTTTTAAGCTGTAATGTTTTACTTTTATCATCAGGAATGTGAGCCCATGCTATACTACCAAATACATAGAAGTGACTTACATCTAGTTTAATTTTAGTCCAATCTTCTTCTGGTGTTATACTTTTAAGAGCCTTTTTGGGAGTGTGATTTACTATGTAATGTTCACAGTTGAAACATATCGTGATCATTAGATTTCCTAACTACAAATGCATACTAATGCATACTAAAGAAACACACTTTTACCTAATGACACATTAGACCAAGTAGATATTAACTAACTCCTAAGTGTCTAAATATCCTAACAAAAATAAATTCTCAAATAACATTTTTCATTCTTCACATTTAAAATTTAAAGGAATATGGACACCCTCTCATCAAAACCAACGCGAGCCTTTATTAAAAATCATGACTCATTAAAAGCCCCCTCTTATCTACATTTTTCACCTAACAGGTCCTCTTGTAGGTGTATCTGTTTATGGTGGGGTTGGTTAGGTCTAGTGAACAATGACATCATCAAATACCATAAATATCATCACCAAGTATGATTTTTCAAATATGGAATTCAACTCCATACTTATAATTCTAATTTTGCAAATATGGAAATCCACTAACCTCATATTCAAATCAACTAAGTTGACATAAACAATAATGTTTTCAAATATCATAAATATCATCACCAAGTATAATATTACAAATATAGAATTCAACTCCACACTTACAAGTACTGATAACCCAACGTTTACAAATATGGAATTCCTCTAAACTCTTATTCAAATCAAATCATCTTAGAGTGAGAGTGTAGATTCAACTATTGGAAAAATGTTAGCAACTACTAGAAGTAGATAACGTCCTTGATGTATATTTGAGTTCCAACCATGGGACCAAATAAATAAGGTACCCCAAGTGTAACCCATTGAGACAGAAACTCCTTTGGATGGACAATTGTCCATTTTTTCCCATCGTCGTTATTCTAAGATCTATAACACACGGTATAAATCTGTGCGACACAATTACAAAAACTATGCATTTTACTCCTTTTTCATGGACCTCACAAACACTTGATGCACAGTGACAATAAAGCACTATAAACTACATGTTATGAATATAGAATAATGTGTTGTGTGATTTATGTGTGCTATAATTAAAACACTTATAAGGCAATTTCTTTTAACACTAAGCTACATGTATCATTTTGAGTTCTGTGTTGTGTGACAGAACTCAGAACTCAAAATGATACATGTATAAAATGTATCAATACACAATTACTTGATATATTACCAAATTGAATGTTGCATGTTGTATCACAGATTTGGATGTTGCACGCAGTGACAAAATACACTGATATGTAGAGCTTCAGCTCCAATGACTTATGCAAACTTACAAACATAGAGCTTGTGCTCTCAGACTTCTCTGACACACTTCACAACTATTGCTACTTCTTCTACCTATTCTTTCTTATATTATATATTGTTTTCTTACATACTCTAAAATAAAAAGACTAAGACTAAAACCTTTTGTAGGACATAACCAAATTAACATTTAGGACAAGAATAATTTTGACTGACTTTATCTACTTAATAGAGCTCGAGAAATATTAAAGATCAAATTCATTTATTAAGACCCCTTCTTTCTGAATGAAAAACAGAGTTTGTGTAAATGTAGAGCTCACGAACTGTAACTTGCATATTTATTAATTGAGTGAGTCGGTAGATACGTAAATCTCACTGACTTGTAATTAATATTTCCAACACTCCCCCTTAATTATAAGTAGGTGGGAATTACATGACACAAAAATTTTACATCAAAATTGGATTTACTTGAACTGTCAAAAAATTATCACTGCATAAACTCCTAGACTACTGCATAGATGTTTAAATGCATCTCTTTCCAAAGATTTTGTAAATATATATGGAATTTGTTCTTTAGACCTACAAAATTCTAAACAAAATTATTTTTTATTCACCAATTCTCTGATAAAATGATACCTTGTATCAATGTGTTTGGTATTATTGTGCAACACATGGTTCTTGGACAACATGATGGAACAATTGTTATCACAAAATATTGTAGTTGGTTCCTCTTGTTCCTGGCAAAAAATCTTTTAACATTTTTCTCATCCAAAAAACTTGAGAAGATGCGCTTGTAGTTGTGACATATTCATCTTCAACTGAAGAAAGAGTCACAATAGGATGCTTAATTGATTCCCATTAAATTATACTTGTTTCAAAATGAAATGTGTATCCAGAGGTACTTTTCCTATCATTTATGTTGCCTCCACGGTCACTATCAGTATATCCAACAAGTCTGAAATATTTTGAAGCAGAATACATAATGCCAAAGTCTTTTGTTCCATTCACATATCTTAGAATTATTTTACCTACTTTCCAATGGGATTCTTTTGGAGTTTCCATGAAAATTGAAATTAGGCTCATTCCATACATAATATCAGGCCTTTTTGTTGTCAGATACATAAGACTACCTACTAACCTTTGAAACATAGTGGGATCCACTTTAGATACTTCATCTTTGTTGCTTAATTTCAATCCTGTTATGACAAGTGTTGGAGCTGCTTTGGAATTTATCATGTTGAATATTTTTAGAATTTCATGTGCATATTTAGATTGTGAAATAAATGTACCATATTTGGGCTCATGAACTGCAATGCCTAGGAAATATTTCATAAGCCTTGGATCATTCATTTCAAACTTCTCCTTCATGATCGACTTAAATTCTTCTATGCCAAAATCACCTGTAAAAATCAAATCATTTACATATAAACAAAAAATCAACATATTACCTTGTTGATTGTATTTTATGTACATATTTGTCTCAAATGGAACAAGTGAATATGCATATGTGATGCAACCAAAAAAATTTAAGTGCGCAACACTATGCTTCATACCTGTCTAGGCTTCCTGAGGAACTTTTTTTTTCACACTTTTTGTCGAACATCTGTTCAGAATGTATACTACAATTGCTATTTCTTCAGCCCAATACTCTTTTGATAGATGTTTGGTTGTTAACATACTGCACTCCATCTCCATGATGGTGCAATTCTTCCTTTCTATGACACCATTCTGAAGTGGTGTATATCGCATGGTAAATTGCTTGTGAATGTCATGAACTTTACAAAAGTTCTGAAAAATCTCTTGAAACATATTAACCACATCTGCTAATTCTTAGGACCTTGATGTAATAACCACTTTACTTCTCTACAATTTCCTTGAACTTCTGAAAACAACCCAAAACACATGCTAATGTGTCTCAATATGGGGAAAAAATAACAAAACATTGAAATAAAACAACCATAAAAAAAAGTTTCAAATGAACGTATTAATCAATTTAACAAGCCAGAAAATAAAAAATTACACATAGGATTCGGATTTTGGGCAGAGGTATATTCGCAAAAAAAAAATGTTCATGTGAATCTATATACACCAAAAATTCTGGCGAAAATGTGTTGAATATATATTGTATACACCACAAATTTGGGAGAACATGACTTCGATCGAATAATCCATGTGGATGAATTGAATATAAAATCTATACACCAGAAGTTCAAGTGAATATGAAGTCCATCAAACAATCCATGTGGATGAAAGACAAAAATTTAACTCTCTTTCAAAAATTTAGTAATATAACTTAGTATAATATGTTCTACATTTTTGCTGCAATAATCACAATAATCACGGTGAAGCATAATTAGTAATATATTTACATAATATATTTTACTGCGATAAACACATTACTCTTCTTTATATATGGATTTATTTTACCCTACAAGATCTACATCCTTACTTTGCTAAGAAAACCCAAGACTAATTCAAATTTGTTTCGAGATCGTGTTCGTCGAAGTCTCGTTTTCACAGGTTAACTTAAACTATGATATTCGCACTCTGATAACTCTGAATCTCATGTTGTTTTCCTTTCACAAAGCCCCAAGGCTCATTATGACCTGTCGAACGAACACCTCCCCAAGTGGCATCCCAATATTGGACTTTTGACTTCCCATTTTGTTGGATCATGTTGTCATTGATGCCAATGGTTTGCATGTTGTCATTGATGCCAATGCTTTGATTTATTGATGTCATTGATTGATGTCAAGTGATGGATTGATTGATAGGCTTCATGGGTTGTTGATAATGAATTATCCTTGATGAGCATTATATATTTCAAGTGGAAATGAATCGATAAATATTGATCAATGAGTTTTCATTGTATATGATGAATTGTCCTTGATAAGAATGATAGATGTCAAGTGGAAACCAAATGATGAAGATGAATCAATGAGTTGACATAATGCATAGTTGATGTATATGATGCAGTGGTGGATTGATGCAAATATGAATCATTATAATCTTATCATGGTTGATAAGGTACACAAATGGATGAACTCCAAAGTGGTCTCCTTATGGTGAAAGGCCTCATGGGAAGACGCTTTACGGATTGAGTTATCCTAGAAGAATGGTTGGAGGACACATGCTTGTATGTGGAATAATGAGATGAAGATCAATGAAGTTGTCGATGAAACTATCCCATATGAATAGTGCTATTCATGCCATTTTTGGTGCTATGTGGAATGTCACATAGCTCCTCATGGTTTTAAAGTTATGGCCTTACGAAGATGAAGGACCCCCATATGTTGGCTTGAAGCCCACAAGATCAAAGAAGTCAAAGTGACCTAAAAGAATAAATCATTATTTAAATAATAAAGAGAAGTGAAAAAATCAAAAAGGAATATTTAAATGATAAAGTATTGGAGAACTTTCTATTCATGGAAAGTGTTTAACCCAAAAATAAGGAAAATAGGTTAAGTGACCTAGAAATGGGTTAAGTAACCTAAAAATGGGTTAAGTGACCTAGAGGATGAAAGTATAAATAAGATATCTATGGACTCTTGCAAATAATCTTTTTTTGTGGATCAATGGAGAGCTTCTTGTGAGATTACCTTGTCGATCAATGGAGAGCTTCTTGTGACATTATCTTGTGGAGTATTGATGGAGAGATTCTTGTGAGAGCATATTTGGTGTGGATCTCTTGAGCATGATTGAAGATATATTTTGAGGAAGAAAGTGAGAGGAGGATCTTATGGACGCATCAAAGTTTCAGAAATGTCGGAGATCTTGATGGCAAAAGTCTCGGAGCTTCAAAAACCCTAGTTTTTGAGGCATAGGTGGGTTGTAATGGGCCAGGGCACGTACACACGTGGGATGTATGAGGACAGGGTGCATACAATGGATGGAATGATGAAGACTTGGGTTTGATATGCTGCCAAGCTCTTCGATTATGAAGCAGGTTCCAGATCTACATTCTATGGGCTCAGATCTATCATTGAGAAACTGGTATGGTTACATTATTGTCTTGATGGATAGTATGGTTTGATGTGTTGTGAATGCTTAGGGAATTCTTGGTATGGATTCTATGATATGGTTCAGTTTGGATGATTTGGTTGATGGAGTGAACAATACTCTTGTGATTCAGTGGTGACATGATTGTTATGGTATACTAGTTGTTTATACATGTTGAGATAGCATTTGTATTGATTTGTAGTGGAGCATGAACAACCTATTGTAAATCTTGGATATGTTGTGACTAGGTGGTGGTCAAACTGAACAGTCAAAGACAAAAGTGAATGATATATTGATTGCAGAGAATTTGAGTTGATCTTGAAGGACAAACCCTAACATTTGAGAAGGTATATGCAGGTTGTTGTATACATTGGTCGCATTCATATGCGGGCTATAGTGAGCCAGGGCACGTACACACATGGGATGCACTACTGACAGGTCACGTACCTGTTGATAGATTGATATCTATTGAGGATTGTTGCTTCATCTCAGTTGGTGTTGAGTATGTAAGTTGAGTCTTGCATAATGGAGTTGGTGCTCTTAAAGAGTTGTACTCTATTCAATTGTTGCTGAAAAACCCTCGGATTGTTGTCCATAATAAAAAGAAAAAATTATACATACATCTTGTGTTCTTTGTGTTCCTTGTGGTCATGACTTGTTGATGATATTTTTCTGATATATGCTCACATCTAACTGGTAATAAATGACAACAAAGGGTAATGAATAAATGTTGAATGTTAACTAAGAATTTTTGTTTAAGAGGGAAGATTTGGGAAAAAGAACCCCACACTCATTCACCCCCCCTCTAAGTGTGGTAGGTGTGTCCAACAATTGGTATCAGAGTCGGCCTTCACTACAAGCCTTAACAAGCTTGAAGGAGATCCATAGACACACAAATGGATGAAGAAGTTCCAATCCTTGATGAGGAAAACTATTCTTCTTGGAGAATAGAGATGAGAATACATTTGAAGGAAATGGGAGCAGCTATTTGGAAGGCAACCATTGGTGGATCAATTTCATTGAAGAACAAGTCAAAGTTTGCATCTCAAAGGGATGGAAATAATAATGATGCATTGGCTCTCAAGACCATTCTTAGTGGACTCGCAAGCCCTATCAAAGAGAGCATGGGACAATGCACCTCTGCCAAGGATCTATGGCTAAAGGTAGAGGAAACATATCAAAGAAAGAAGGAGAAAGAAGATATTGAAGATCACTCCATCACTATCACTAAAGGTAAAGAATATCCAAAAACTCTTGAATGCATTATTTGTAAATGTGACTTTGAAAACATTTCAAGTGAAGATAAAGAATCAAGTGACCATAGCACAAAGGTAGATCTTGAAGACATTTCAAATGAAGGCAAAGAATTATGTGTTGGTATTGGCAAAAAGGAAGATAGTGAAGATATTTCAAATGAAGGTAAAGAACCCTCAAAAACCCTTGATTGCAATGATGATGATGAATTTTTCTCTACAAGTGAAGAAGAAGATGTAGAAACAGTTTGTGTAAAGCTTGATGGTAATTATCCCATGAAAAGAATAGAAGAAAATCTATTAAAACTTCTAAAGGAAGTTGAAGAGGGTTTATATATATATATAGAAGTGATCATTATTATATAGACTATAACTATCTTTAAGATAACACTAAGAAGTTTCTTAGGAGAATTCTAAGGCACATCTTGAAGTTAAAAGAAATGATCAAGGAACAAGAAGAGAGAAATAAGACTCAATTAGAAGAAAAGGAAGAAGAGATTACAAGACTAAAGAATGGAAAAGAAGATATAAATGTAGATGATGAGATTAGCAAAAGTTTTGAAACTATTGTCCATCTCAAGACCAAAATTGAAGAAGCCAAAATAATAGAGGAACTATTGAAGATTCAAATAAATGAAAAGAAAGAGTCATGTTGTAAGTTAGAAGATGAAATTTTTGACCTTAGAAAGAAGTTGGAAAAGTCAAACAAATTCTTGAATAGCTCACGAATCTTGGATGAGATCTTGGAAAGTCAAAGATCATCATATGATAAATCAAGTCTTGGATACAAAGGAGAAGATACACATGTTGAAGAAAGCACCTCAAAGAAGCATGAGGTAAGTCCATCAAACAAGGAAGACAATGCTACAAAACAACCATCTACACAAGGCAAAGAAAACTTCAAACGAACAAATCAAGGAAGACATCAAGAAGCCATTCTTGGGACACCAAAGAAAAGGTATGAATGTATTTTTCATGGGCATTGTTATTCATGTAATGGATATGTTCACAAATCTTTTGAGTGTAGATCTTATGAAAGGACATATAATAGAAGATTTTATAACATCATGAGGTGTTGGAGATGTGATCAAGTAGGACAAATTCGTGTTCACTGTAACACCATGAGATGCTACAGATGTAGTGGATTTGGGAACAAATCCCAGGAGTACTGGAAAACAAGAAGAAATTCCATAATGAGGACTTCACATAGCATGTCTAGAAGAAGGAATGAAGCAAGAAAGGGAGACATATTTGAAAAGATGGATGCTCAGAGTTGAAGTTCTGAGAAGCAGGAACCTCTACAAGAGTGGGTGAAGAAGATAGAATAGCCAGAACATGATGTGTTAACGCTCTGTAAATTCCTAGAGGTTGTTAGGAAAGAAGAAATCTATGAGAGGTAACTTTATCCAACCACTTCGAAAACTGGAATCTAGCCCTACCAACTTCAGAGAGGGATCTCTCTGTATGATTTAGATGTGTTTTGAACTTAAGATATTAGGCTAGTTAAATAAACAAGATTGAAAAGGTTTGTTTTTTTTGTTGAGTTGGCTAAAAGGGCTTTACGTGTCCATTGGGCTACGGGGTCTGTGTTATAGAGATAAAAATTTAAACCAGAAAACAAAAGATTCTTTTCACAGGGTAGGATAATGCATTCGTTAGATTCTTTTAGCAGTAAAATGATGAAAAGCAGAAAAGATGAGAATATCAATTAAAGTAAAGAAGCAGTTAAGAATTTCTTTACTATAATATCAGAAGATAAACATTAAGATATTTCAAAGTCTGAAACATGGTATACAAAGATAAATTCTGCAACATGTGTTACTTTTAAATATTTAGATTAGAAAACAATATGACAACTGAGCAAGAAAACATTCAACATAGAAAAGAAAACATCACCAATGAATAACATGCGAGAATCCTATGAAAATGTCTCTTTGTATTAATGGAAGATCTCTTGAAAAAGATTACAGTCTTGCAGCTTGCAGGGCATAAAGATCAACCCTCAATACTTCAAAGTGTGAAGTATTTATAACCAAAAATTACAAACGATCATGTCATTAAAGATCAGGACGTGGCTAATCTAAATTTAGCTAACTAACTTAACAAGATACAAAAATCTAGGAAACTCTTTGATGATGTGTCGAAACTTCATGTTGTTTTCTGGGTGAACCATTGGTGAGGCCTCTGCACGACCTCTTCTGACTAGATATCTTACTGGGCTTGGACAACTCATCAACTAATCGATCAAATTGCAAAGCTCTTCCCATCGAAGGTGACTAGGAATGCTGACTTTGAGCAATCTACGATATACTTCATCCATCGTCGTGTACTTGGAAAAAGTTGGCTTGGTGATGAAGAGGTACTGGATCTCATGTTGTATGCTGATGTCCAACTCTAAAGAATCCAAGAATGCCTTACCAATGATACTACCTTGTATTCCTGAGAATTTTGAGCTATCCTTAGCCACAGTGGCTAATCTCTTTTTATAATCGGGGAGTGTCATCAATTTATCATTTATAACTCTCATACCAAGAAATCCTTTCTTCTGCAAAGCTTTGATCTTGCTAAAGAATATTTGTATTACTACATCCATGGTCTAGACATTTTCCTCCAACTATAGCATCAGTCCTCTCTTGGTCAGGACCCTCTTGACATTGAGGATGGTCTCCGTCCTATCTTCAATTTTCAACTCTTCTAGCTCCTCTCTAGTTTTGGAATTTAGAAATTTGATGATCTCAGTAGCTTCTGTGGGCATCTCTCCCAGTTCTTCTCTTATCTTCTCGATGGCCTGCTGACTTCTTTGCACCAGCTCATTTTGTTCGAACATGATTTGTATCATCGGCTATATTTCATTCATGGACTTGGTGATGTCCATCCAGACACTTTCTTTGACCTCAGCTAGTGTCTTGCCTGCCACTGTTTGCTTCTGAAGCTGTTGCAATTCCTGTTTGAGCTGGTCTGAGGTTTGTTTTTCCTTGGAGAAGTTGGTTTGGTAAGAAGACTTGAGTTCCTGAAGATTCTCAATCTCCTTTTTTAATATGCTAATCTCTGTCTCTTGTAAATTCATTTCTTCCATGGATTTAGCTAGTTCAACGGTCTTTTCCAGGGTTGTCAGTGGAGTTGCCAAAGGAATTTCTGCAACAGACATTGTGCTCACTCCTATGAGTGGAACTGCGCTCAGTGGAATGACCTCCATGGGCTTTGACTGCTCCTTCTCTTTTACTAGATTTTCCAATTCCGCTTCCATTTCTTTCAACTGTGCATTCTGCTCCATGATGAGCTTGAGCATCTCATCCTTCTCCCCTTCTGTCTCCACTATTTCCTTTTCCTGTGAATCTTCTTTTGGAGGAAATTTCAATTGTTTCCTTAGAGATGCTATATCAGTATTTTTCTTTTTGAGCATCTCCTCGACTACTTTCACGCTCGAGGGATCATATCCGATCTTGAGGACCAGTTCCTCCAATGTCTTAATCATGTTATCCTTGGAAAAGGATGATATTTTTTCTAACTTCAACTGTGTCTGGACATTATTCAGAGATACTTGTAACTTGGAGGCAGTAGTGGAAGCATGTGCCAATGTGGAGAAAACCATTTCTCCAGTTTGCCTGTGCAAATCCATTTGATCCAATGGATGCACATCTTTAGTCTGAAATTCAAACATTGCCCTTTTGTAATCGGTGATTACTTTCGGGTCTGGCACCTATGCTTGCAGAAATGCCATGTGCATTCTACCCTTATCAGTGTCAAATGAAGATAGCAGTCGGTGTTGTGCAGTGGATGTTTGCTTCCAAAACTGAGCATACGTGTTGTTGGTCAACATCTGATTTTTCTTCTTGATCAAATCATACTTCTCAAAAATACTCAATTTGGGTCCTATTTTTCTCGGTTGGCTGGCTGGCGGAGTATCTGTAGGCTTTCTGGGAAACACTGTAGTCATGATTTGTTTGTTGCTAGTACCAAGGAGCGACCGATCAACCTCCAATATGGTAGTGGATTGTATTCCCTTTTCACCAGCTGTGTTGGGTGCCATACTAGTTTTTGGCCTCTTGGTATGTAGTTGAAATTCTTCAGATGATACTTCAGTGACAGAAGGTGAAACATATTTCCTAGGCCTTTTCTCCTTGGGAGCCTGTGGTGTAGTCATCTGTGAAACAGTGACCGGGGGGTCCTGTTGTTCTGTCTCAACCAGAGTGTCGGGATCCCATTCTGTCTGGTTGGCAAACTTCTCTACCTCAGGCCTGGATGTGTGAACATACATGATATTCTTATTTTTGACCCTTATCTCAGAAATTATCCCACACAGATCATAGTGCCATGCAAAACTAACAAAAAACTTCATTTATTTTAGTAGTTTCTCTGCTTCATCCCCGGTGCCTCGGCTATTGCAAAAGAAAGACCCAATCTGCCCTTTGATTCTGAGTTGCTACTTCTTTTTCAGAGACACAAAATGTATGTCGTCTGAATTGATCATCTGCCTTATGTATTCCAGGGAAAAAATCCTCACGGGTAAATACCTGGGAAATTTATATGGGGCCAACTCGCACCCATAAACTCTGATCTCAGTGTGGTTTTTGTTGGTTGTGGAGCCTGATTATCTTCCTGATGCAGAGGTCCTTTGCTTTCAGCTGTGTCTATACCCCATGAAGTATTTACACCCCAGAAGTATGTACACTCTTCCACGCGGGGGAGTGCAGAGGGGGGGTACCCCCTCTGCGGGGTCTGGGGGGTCCATCCCCCCGGCTGGGGGGTCTGGGGGAAAGCAGGCCCCCAGCGGGGGTTCGAGGGCGAAGCCCCCGAAGCAAAAATTGCCTTATAAAAGTATATTGTAATTTCATTGTAAATCTGGACCGTTCATTATAAGGTCGCAGATCTAACGGTAGAGATTATGTTAGGGTTTTTT
>ML788579.1:326309-348708 GCA_009831015.1 Picea engelmannii | reverse complement strand
TGGCCTGATGTTAGGAGGAACACTCCCAGGAATTAGGTGAATATCATGATCATGATTTCAAGTGGGTGGAAGACCTTTGGGAATATCTTCAAATACTTTGGAATGCTTATCAATGATCCCTTGGAGATCTAGAGGAATAGATGTCTTAGATGTTTGAACATCTAGTGAGAATAGTTGTGCAATAACACCTTGATGCCCCCTTTTCAATAATTTTGTCATGCCATTAGAGCTTATCACCTTACCGAGTTTCCCTGTGATACCTCTTAACTCAATTTATTTTCCTTCCAATGCAAATTTCATGAAAATTTCTTGAAAATTAAAAGCCACTGTTCCTAATGATTGTAACCATTGGATTCCTAGTACAACATCATCACCACCCATGGGTATAGCAATCATTGGACTATTCATTACATATTCCCCCATAGTAAGATTGATCTTATTGCATTTTCCTGAGCAATTGATAGTTCATCCATCTACAATCATTACTTGAAACTTTGGTGTTGGATATACAAAGCAATTGAGATCTTTGGCTAATTTATAGTGAATGAAATTATGAGTACTGCCAGAATCAATTAGGACTATTACCTTTTTATTTTTTATATATCCTTCGATCTTGAGAGTTTGAGGAGTGCTAATTCCATCCAATGCATTTCACGATATCGTGGGAGTCAACTCTTCAGACGAAATTGATTCTAGGTTTTCATATTGAGATGGTTCTTGTTCTTTCTCTTGTTCTTCTCCTCTTCACAATATATGTAGAATAATTTCTTCTCACCACACTTATGTCACTTATTGTTCTTGTTGTCACAATTAAAGAATAAACCTTTTTCTTTTCTTTCCTCCAATTGTTGAGGTGTCAACCTTGTAGGTTGAGGTGTTTTAGAAGAAGGAGCATTATTCTCTCTATAGATGTTAGGATTGGTCCTTCTTGTAGCCATAGCCATATTTTTACTTTCAACATTTATTGCCACCCTAAATGCATTCTCCAATGATTTGTGTTCCCAAAGGAGAACCTCGTGTTGAATGTTATCTCTTAAAGTTCCTATGAATACATCAATCAAGTGCTCATCTGGAATATATGTTACCTTTATATTCAATCTTTGGAAGTTCTCAATGTGCTATGTAACTGAACCCTTTTGCTTGATATTTATCAATTGGATAAGAAGGTATTGCTCCCTGTATCTTCATAGTGTGTTATCATTTATTCCGTGAAAATTGTCCAAGTGAAGAGTGATTTGCGAGAACAAAGCCATCTATACCATACAAATTGATTGGGTTCTAAATATAAAGAAGAAATTCATACCTTTTGTGTATGTGGCACATTATGTAGATCAAAGAATTGCTCCATTTGAAGTATCCATGTGATATGGTCCTTTCCATGAAACTTCCTCATATTGATCTTAGGAACGTGGTTGGTCTTCAACCCAAAGTTGGAGTTTCTAAATTATTGATTCACCTTCCTTGTGTCCTCACCATGAATTTCATGGGATACATTTTCACTTTCAGGTCTCCTCTCTATTACAAGATTTTTCATTACTTCCAAGATCTCCTCTTTTAAACCATCCATCTTTGCCTCCAACTTAGCTTCCATCTCTTGCAGTTCATCTTTTTTTACTGTCTTCTTTTGTAAATCATTGATGTCCCTACACATTTCTTCACCTTCATCAAGAGTCCAAGTAGGATTGTCTGGAGGATTATTTGGAGTAGAAGTTCCCTTTTTTTGTGGCATGTTGGCCAAGTATCACTTTAAACCTTGATTTTGAGGTGGTTGTGCTAGACAATCTTCCTTTTATTGTATATCAAAAATTTTATCCCTTCTGAGTATGAAATTTTCTTTTTTGTATGTCTATGATATTTCTTCTCTGCAATACCATAGGTCTGATCAAAATTGGATGTGCCAAGTGGAATTTACAGTAACTTCCCCACAACTTGATGATTTTTTGGCTTTCCCGGAGATCTCACTTGTATAGCATGGCCCACACAAAATAATTGATATAAAATTTTGAAACTCATACCAAAAATAATAAATACTACCCACTATCTAATGCAACCAGTGTCACTCAATTTGGATACTCTAGGAAGAAGTTATGATTGTTTTACCTGGAATACCTTCTTGAGACTAGTCAATAGTACTAGTCAAATACCCTATCTTCCACAGGGTGTATCTACAAATGTAAGATGACCCAAAAGCTAAAATTTTTACCATAGATACCTTACTAATTTCTCTGAATAGCCTCCAAATTTTAGGGTCTGAAACATTACAAAAAAAAAAATTATAGCAAAAATTCCGCAATGAATCAGTTTAGGATGATTCCAGAACCCTGTCTTGCACAGTCTATATCTCTGAAAGTATAGTGCCTCAGAAGATGCAATGTTAACCCAACGTACCTTGATCTGTCTAATAAATATCCTCCAAGTTGTTCCTTCTAAAATGTCGTAGAAAAAAAAGTTATAGCGAAAATTCCAAGGTGTATCATATGTAGCAGCGAAACCCCAAGACCTTGAGCTCTGATACCATATGTTAGGAACCAAATATCAATATATCATAGAAAAACCTCAGAATAATTACTCAACACCTTGAAAAAGAGAGAAATTCAGATAATAAGAATCTTCAAGGGGGAAACCTCCTTATGCCCACATAAATGTTCAATTACAAGATGATTCAAAATAAAAATGTCTCCTTGGTATATATAGGAGACTAGGAGGTATAATTACAATTAGTGGAATAAATCCAACATAAATAAAATAACATCACTAATGTAATATGCCCCAATTAAGGGGTAATGAGACACTATTTAGGGCTTAATACTCAAGTAAGTCATCTATTGAAGCATACGTCGGTGATAGTGGTATCAGTCACGTACATATGCAAGATGACCTTCTATAGGTCACATACATACATGAGCTATTGTGCAACAGGATACGTATATGTTGTAAAGCCTTGGGAAAAAGGAAATGCACATAGGTTGCATCTTGATGTGATGGTACAACTCTGTGTTGATGGGTCTGACATTGTTTATTGCAGGTTCTGATATTGTTTGTTGCAGGTTTTTCATGGTTCTATGTTAGATCATGTAAGGTGACGATATAAAATAAATCTTGGGTACATGGCACCAACCCATTAGTATGGATTGATGCTGATTTGTTGGGGTACATGGATGGTACATATTTGAGTTTCATTGATATGTCTTAGGATGTATTATTGGAAGCATACTTTAGATATCATGGTGCATACACTTGGCATAAGATTCATCATTTTGTGGTATTGGTACATGGTGGTGTACATGTTTTGGTACACTAATATATGGCATATGTTTGATTATATTATGTTGTTGGTACTACTTGATTAGCACAACAATTGGTATTTGTTTGATACATGGTTATGGTACTTGGTTCATGATGGAGACATATCATGAGTGATATAACACATGGTTGGCATATTGGTGGATGCACATGGTTGGGATATTGGTAGATGCACATTTTGGCATGTTGATAGAGGCATATGATTGATACATTACATGGATGATATCTTTTGGCACATTTCTTGATGTTCATATACATGGTTGATGTACATAAGTGTTGTGCATGATGAGCACACATTCTAGCACATGATGTACTTGGTTGATATTTTACTCATGATTCTCTATTTTTTTGACATATATTTTTCTTCATGATGGTTGGTATGGCATGAGTTTGATGCATGAATAGGTCCAAGGATCATTATATGGTAGCATATTGTTGATATTGAAGAGAAGATAGGGGGAGACATACCCATAGGGGGATTCATTCTTCCCATTATTCTAGGAGAAGATATTTATCAGATGCACATCTAAAAAAGATCCCTATATTTGAAGAAAGAGAAAAAAGGAGTGATTCCAGGAGGAGCGATGGTCACAGGGGGAGTATAAGCAATGTATTTTCATCATTACATGAGAGTGATATCCCTTGTTAAAAAAGGGAGAGATTATTTAGAGGCAGATAAAAGGCATTCAGATAGAGGGAGAAGCTCCAAGGAGAGTTCAAGCAGGGGGAGCACCCCAAGAGGAGAATGGTCATTTTCCATTGATGTCAAAGGGGGAGAGATAGTCACATTGATGTGATTTATGATTATTTATTGGGAGAGATAATCACAATTGGGAGAGATAGTCACATTGACTATTGCTGATGTGATTGATGTTTACTAATGGGGAGAGATAGTCATCTTGATATGATTGATGACTATTGATGTAGAACATGCCTTGTCTACATGTTTGACATCAATAATTTGTAATTGGTGTTGACATCAATGTTGCTATTTCCATCAATTCCAAAGGGGGATATTAATGGATCATGTTCTCATTGATGCCAATGGTTTTCTTGTTGTCATTGATGCCAATGCTTTGATTTATTGATGTCATTGATTGATGTCAAGTGATGGATTGATTGATATGCTTCATGGGTTGTTGATGATGAATTTTCCTTGATGAGAATGATATATGTCAAGTGGAAACCAATTGATAAATATTGATCAATGAGTTGTCATTGTATATGATGAATTGTCCTTGATAAGAATGATAGATGTCAAGTGGAAACCAATTAATGAAGATGAATCAATGAGTTGACATAATGCATAGTTGATGTATATGATGTAGTGGTGGATTGATGCAAAGATGAATCATTATAATCTTATCATGGTTGATAAGGTACACAAATGGATGAAATCCAAAGTGGTCCCCTTATGGTGAAAGCCCTCACGGGAAGACTCTTTGTGGATTGAGTTATCCTAGAAGAATGGTTGGAGAACACATGCTTGTATGTGTAATAATGAGATGAAGATCAATTAAGTTGTTGGTGAAACTATCCCTGATGAATAGTGTTAGTCATGCCATTTCCAGTGGTATGTGGAATGTCACATAACTCCTCCTGGTTTGAGAGTTATGGCCTTATGAAGATGAAGGACTCCCATATGTTGGCTCAAAGCCCACAAGGTCAAAGAAGTCAAAGTGACCTAAAAGAAGAAATCATTATTTAAATAATAAAGAGAAGTGACAAAATCAAAATGGAATATTTAAATGATAAAGTATTGGAGAACTTTCTATTCGTGGAAAGTGGTTAACCCTAAAATAAGGAAAATAGGTTAAGTGACCTAGAAATGGGTTAAGTAACCTAAAATGGGTTAACTAACCTAGAGGATGAAAGTATAAATAAGATAGCTATGGATTCTTGCAAATAATATTTTTTGTGGATCAATGGAGAGCTTCTTGTGACATTATCTTGTGGAGTATTGATGGAGAGCTTCTTGTGAGAGCATCTCTGGTGTGGATCTCTTGAGCATGATTGAAGATCTATTTTGAGGAAGAAAGTGAGAGGAAGATCTCATGGACGCATCAAATTTTCAGCAATGTCAGAGATCTTGACGGAAAAAGTCTCTGAGCTTCAAAAACCCTAGTTTTCAAGGCATACGCGGGTTGTAATGGGACAGGGCGTGTACACATGTGGGCTATATGAGGATAGGGTGCATAAAATGGATGGAATGATGAAGAGTTGGGTTTGATCTAGTGCCAAGCTCTTGGATGATGAGGCAGGTTCCAAATCTGCATTCTATGGGCTCATATCTATCATTGAGACACTAGTATAGTTACATTATTGTCTTGATGGATACTATTGTTTGATGTGCTGTGAATGCTTAGGGCATTCTTGGTATGGCTTCTATGATATGGTTCAGTTTGGATGATTTTGGTTGATGGAGTAAGCAGTACTCTTGTGATTCAATGGTGACATGATTTCTATGGTATGCTAGTTGTTTATACATGTTGAGATAGAATTCTTATTTATTTGTTGTGGAGAATGAGAAAGCTATTGGAAATCTTGGATGTGTTGTGACTGGCTGGTGGTCAGATTGAACAGTCAGAGACATAAGAGGATTATATATTGATTGTAGAGAATCTGAGTTGATCTTGAAGGAAAAAACTTAACAGCTCAGAAGGTATACGTAGGTTATTGTATACATTGGCCGCATGCATAGATGGGTTGTAGTGCGCTAGGGCACGTACACACGCAGATTGCACTACTGACAGGTTGTGTACCTGTTGACATATTGATATCTATTGAGGATTGTTGCCTCATCTTAGTTGGTGCTGAGTATGTAAGTTGAGTCTTTCATAATGGAATTGGTGCTCTTGAAGAGTTGTACTCTATTCAGTTGTTGCTGAAAACCCCCTAGATTGTAGTCCATAATAAAAAGAGAAAATTGTACATACATCTTGCGTTCTTTGTGTTCCTTGTGGTGATGACTTGTTGATGATATTTTGCTGATATATGTTCACATCTAACTGGTTATAAATGACAGCAAAGGGTAATGAATAAATGTTGAATGTTAACTAAGAAGTTTTTTTGTAAGCAGGAAGATTTGGGAAAAAGAGCCCCACACTCATTCACCCCCCACCAGTAAGTGTGGTATGTGTGTCCAACACATTTGATCATTCTCCAATGATTTTTTTTTATTTCTTTCGAGACATAACGATGTTTCTAAAGTATCGAACGAATATTACCTTCGATGCCATCCTCGTTGGGAGCATTTTTAAGCCTCATCTTATCAAACTTCGTAGATAAAACTCCGATGGAGCCTTGACCCTTCTCACATGTTTATCCCTCACATTCTCGTAGGCTGAAATTATATTCTTCGATACCAATTTCGTCAAAGCTCAAGCATTTACCCGTCCTTCAAACCTTTGACAACCATGTTCTGAAATCTTAAAAGCACATAATTTAATGTGCCTTTATAAAAATAAACAAATATTATGTCGATACAATTTCTCCCTAATCTTGATTTACCCTGATTCCAATACTGCGACGAGTCCTACCTCTTTCTGTATCACTATTTATTGGTTGATGTGTCATGCCCACCCACTACTTCACATATAAGGGAATATGCATTCGATACCATTCCCTTCGAATTTAAAAAAATGTGATCTCTTATACTCTGAAGGCGCGACCCCTATAATGGTATTATTCGAAGATATGGTTTAGAATTAGCCGCCCCCCCTGCAATGCATGAATCAATGTGTTTATCCATCTTAATAAGATTTAATTATAGAGATGACACGCATTAACTCAAAAATTTAAGACTAGATTTAGAAAGATACATGTACACACCTGAGTTATGGCATACTCATTCTAGGTGGATGTGCATTGCGAGTTATAAAAATACCCTTACAGGACACATCTTGCACCGTAAGTTTTCAAAACATAGTTTGCAATTTTTCGTGTTTCATCTCGACTCCTTCGCTTAATGAGATGTCCTACTCTATTACTGAAACTACTTGTTTATGGGTAACCTTCTTTTTCTATCGATTAACCAGTATTTCATTATTATAGATGATGTGTTATACTTAAGATAAGAGGATACTCTTTTCAACATGTTATTACAGAATAATTTGATTATTCTTCATGGCAAGCCAGAAACCCAAAAGATCTGAAATTTTTGTGTACTTCCAGGGTGTCACAGGGCTTGAATCATCATCTCGACCAGTCAAAACTCTAATGATTGACACTATCCCTCACACAGGAGAGGACCATTTCCTCTACTTTGAATATATCTATAGGATATTTGAATTCACATATTTTCATGAAGATGACGAAGTTTTAGAGGTGTACTAGAATGTCATGAAAAGCAGTATCCACTTGGTAGCTGCCAAGACACATTTATTCCCATGCAACAAGGTAGGATAGTGGTGTCTCAAGAAATTCGACGCTTCCACGGTGAAGATCATGAGAAAGAAAGGGAAGCAAGTAGCTTCTCTCAAACTAGAGGACATTAGCTTCAAATATCACATTCTCGCTCCCACTTGATCATTGAACGAGCCATTCTCAAAAGGGTTCGCCCAGTCAAGCAAAAGAATGGAAAAAACAGATGAACAACTAGTGGGTGGATGAATATGAAACCCTTAAACAAATTCAAAAATTGGTCCCCACCCACAGGATTAAAAATCCTTACAAGTTGTTGGTGACCATGCTCTGTTGTTTATATGGGGAAGAAAAGAGTACACACTTCCAAATTGGATGGTTACCTTTGGCACACACCATCATCAGAATGAGACAAATATTCAATTGGTTAGATATCTTATCCTTTAACATATGCATACATGCAAAGAATATCCCACATATGAAGAAACCATGCTTTTATATTTCTTCTTATATGATCGACGCCATTTGTTCTTTGGTATAGTTTCCTGAATTGGGATGGAATTAGGACCGAAGTCAGCCCCCCATTCATGTTTATTGCTCCCAATTACGGAGAATAAATTTTAGACAACATTTTTATGATATTTTCAATTTATTTCTTTCCCCTCTGCGTTCTGTCCTTTTCAGATTCCATAGACACATCATCTCCTTTGAGGCTAGAAATGGGATGAAAGGGGTGGATGATTGGTTCTTTTACCAGTGCTATTGATTTATCAGGATTTATGGGACCACCAAAGCCCCACATATCTTACCATATTTAATCCCAGACCGATTATTAATGATGGAAATAGCATACCAAATGATGGGGTCTGGCGTCACCACACTTTTGCAAACTAGCGGTAAAATACTGTGGCCAATCTTCCCTCTCCACATTGGAAAATATTCTATTTCCAACGCTCAACATGCAAGGAAGATGAGACCTTACATGAGTTAATCCTATGCTTGGGTGAGCCTAAAGGCCACGATCCTCATGAACTGGCTATCATTCATGTCAAGTCTATCAGCCTCACTCATCCAAATATCCACGTTGTTGATTTTGAGGAGGATTAATTTAAAGAAGTACTCTTATATGATGAAGTCTTGCACCAGTTGCCCCATGACACTGCAAAGAAAGATCTTGATCTCAAACAAGAAGAATTCAAGATGGAAAATTTATTTGAAATATTATAACCTCTAAGAATATTCTACCTAAGAAGGTGTGTTGAATAATATTGTTATATTATATTTGTTAATTAGGCCCTATTGTGACTTTGTAAAAGTCGTCCCTATTGTGCCTTGACAATTTAAATGCAAATTAAGAGGGTAAAGTGACAGGTTGGCCTAGACGTAATTTTAGGCTAGCAAGACCACTATTTATAAGGGAGTCCAATGCCTCATTTGTACACTCACTCATTGATCCAGGTGGATATTGGTGGCCACCAACCTATTCCAACTGGCTCCTCTTTACAGTTTTTAGTTCAACACGGTCTTCTGTAATTATTTGTAATTGTGGGTTCTACACTTTCAAGGATATCTGAATCCCTACATAGCTTCCAGGTGGATATTGGTGGCCACCCACCTAATCCAACTGGCATATTTTGGAATTTTTCATGTTAGTACATATTTATGTAATTCTAGGGTCGTTTTGGGGCACTAAACAATGTTTTTTTTCTTGCCCCAGTCAAATTGTAGATAGAGTTAGAGTTTTATGGAATAATGTGTATTTATCGAAAATACATTTCCAAAGGGCTATCACGCACCTAAAACAGAGGTCCTATGCAAAATTTACGACCACGGGAAGTTGAGGTACCAACTTACCCATTGGGGTTCACATAAATTTTGGTGTTTCATATCTTAGGTTTAGGCTTTTGGAAGTATAGGGTTTTGGCATTCATGAGTAATGTTAAAAATTCCTATAGAGCCTCATTTTGATCATTCTTCTCGGACAAATGTGTGTAGAAGTAACATCTCTTCTCAAAGATAGCTACCACCATTTGATCAAGTTGTTTCAGTTCTGCAGTTTTACAATTTCATCATATTTTATTTATTCAATAGAATTAAGTGTTCATTGGATATTTGTTGTTGTTCTCCATATGTTTGTGTTATGGTATTCAATTTGTTATTCATTTCATTTCCCTCATAAATACTGAGCATTGGTATCAACGCAATCTGCTCTTCATTTGTTTTTCTTTGTGCATGTCCTCGACAAGATCTAGGTACAAGAAGTTGGGACTCGAACCAGACGAGTGTTTTCAAGATCATTCGTGTTGAACCCAACCACAACTCATGGGGTATGAGAAGAAAGATGATGGAGCAGGAGATCCTTTTAAAATGTTTCTTAAGGAATCCCTTGCGTGAAAAAGGAACATGATGATGGAAAACTTTGCATAGATCCTTTGGTGGTTTTCCATAAGAGACACATATTCATCAAGAAACCACACAACTTCATTCCAAGTACAAGTAAATTTTTCTATTCCATTATTTGAAGGACTGATAGATGCGGATGTTGTAGATAAATGGTTGAATCCACTCGAAGGGTATTTTTCGGTCAACAATTTTTCCTATAGGGAAAATATTACTTTTACACTCCTTAAGGTCACCCCCCATGTTAAGGACTGGTGGGATATGTACTCTGAGATAAGGGCCACAGAGGAATCTGCAATATTTGCGGTCGACCCCACCTGAGATTCCTTCATGGAGGCCATTAAAGAACAATACTACCCTGTTGGAAGCTAGTAGTGTTATAACCCTAAATTGCACCACACATGCTTACCTGGCATCAGGCCAACTCATATCTCTTCTTTGCCAAAAATCTGCTGAACAACTCTTTGAAAATCCTCTTGTGTCAAGGCCCACGCACCCTAACCCATTATTGCACGCGTGTACATGCTAGCTGACTCACAAAAGCCTGCGTGTACCTAACAAAGCATGAAAAAAGGAAAGTTGCCAACGAAACAAAAAGCTATGGGTCAGTTAATTGAAACTCCCAGCCATGCATGGCCGAGGGTTCATCCAAAAACCTAGCTCCTTCTAACCTATAAAAGAAGGGGTAGGGGTACCATTTGGAGAAGGAAAAAAATATAGCAAAGAAACTCTGCCCATTTACGTAATCCATTGTACCAACCCTTTAGCCTTTCCTCATGCCAAAGGAGATTTAATGCAAAGCAGTTGAAGGACAAAAGAAGAGGAGCCCACGATCAGGTTCAAGGAGTGGTGGCCGGTCTCAGATTTTGTAAGTTGATTCACTTTCAGTAATAAAAATAATGCTTTTCCCATCCCAATTCATGAATTGTCTATGGTTTGATTAATTTATTCTCGATTTCTAACCCTTGAGTATAGAAGTAGCATGCATGCATAGTTTTTTTTTGTCTTGAGCGCAGGTCATCCGTGGAAGGAGAAGCGCAAGCAAGTAATCAAAGCACAACGGAGGATCTACATTGAACGCCAGTAATAAGGTAGGTGGTCCTTTTCCATGCATTTACTGAGAAAAAGGGGTTTAAATCTTGGGATGTAGGTAAAAAAGTAGTTTCTATTCGGTCAAATCTACATGTAAGTCTGACCCTAGTTTGCTAGTTCGTAGGGTGTTTTTCCCAACAACAGAATTGGTGACCATACTGGGGAGAATACTCTTTAGGGTTCCTGGATTTATTTAAGTTTGTGGGTAGTTTAAAGACTAGGTTTTCTGTTTTTTCTTTTCCTGTCTTTTATTTTTCTGTAAGATCTGAGCTAGTAGGGAGTCTGGTTTTCCATACCAGCTTTCCCTAACTTTTGCTTGACTGTATTTTTTGGGACACACAGAGGTACACGTGGCCTGCAGAAGGCCTGAACGCGTGTACCCGTTCCCTATCCTCTGACAGATCACATGTGAATGCTATCTGTAGAGATAGCAGTAGCGTGTAGGAGTTCAGAGAACTTTAGAGGCAGTCCTGCTCTTCCCTGTCAGAATTACACATTCTCAGGGGGTTTTCTGGAATCCTGTCCGAGTCTTGTTGGTTCACAGTCCTATCTCAGATTGTTTTTTTTTTCACTTTATTATTCCTTGCATTATTCCTTGCATTATTTGTCTTTTCTGTTAGAAAGAGCATCCAAGACATCAAGGGATCCTAGTTATCAATACTAGAGGCCTCTTCCTGGTTTGGATTGTCTGTTTTCATATTTTTCCTTAGAATTTAGATATACACGTGGCCTGTACAAGGTCAGCCCGCATGCACACGCTTTCTGTCTCTGTTCAGCACGTGTTTGCAGGCGTGTTGTTTTAGTGACAGTCGCGTGCCTATACAGGCTACTTTTTGCTCAGGGTGGGGCAGTCATCCCCTCCTTTGATAAGAAGTATTCCTCTCAAGTGTTTGAATCTAGGTTTGAACAGTCAGTAGCTTAGGATTCATCTTACCCTTAGCCTGCTTTTTCTCAATTAATAGTTGACAGAAAAATTAAAAAAAAAAATGTTTTATGGTTTTTAGACAAGCGTGAGAGTCATTGTTTGTTCAATTTCCTTTGTGTGATTCTTTACTCTGATTCTTTGCGATCTGCGTTTTAAGCCAGAATTGTCTTTCTTGGTTTTTTGCTTGTCGGTATTTTCCCTTTCTTGCTTTCCTAGCATTTAAATAAATAAATAAATCTCTTTTCATTTTCTTCTTTGGTTAAAGAGTGTGTTTCTGCATCATTAGCTAGGGAAAAGTCTTTTATTTCGTAATTTTTTTGCAGTTCACTTAGATCATAAGTAGCTCGTAGTCGAGCAAAATTCCTTTGAGTTGGTTGTATAAAATATTAGAAAAAAAAAAAAATCTTTCTTTGTAAAAAGTTGTTGAAATTTTGCATTTAGTAAAAGTCTTTTGTTTCCATCTTTTTTCATTCATTTTTTCTTTCGTCTTTACACATCATCAGTTTCACCCTCATACCCCTTGACGTAAGACAAATCCATAAAAGAAACGTTAATTTTAAAATCTATTAGACTTTTATGTTTGTAGGGTTCACAAACTAGTTCAGGACTAGGGCCTTGGATTAGGTTGGAGAGGAAACTCTTCAAGGCCATTCAAAACCAAACATTAGAGTCTGAGATAGGGAGTGTCTAAGTCCAGTTTTGTGGAATTTATCTGGGACCCCCCTTTAACACAGGGGATAAAAATGAGGTCGTGTGCGGAAAGGTAACGGAGATAACCCCTCCAAAGTCGGACCAATCGTACTGAAGAACACATATAGAGGGCTTGTTTTGGGATTCCATCGTTTTCATTTGCCACGGGGCTTCGTGGGTCTTAAATCCGTTCGAGGTCCTCATTTTTCTTCCATACCATTTTCTCTCGATACCCTTGACAGGTTTCGGGATCGATACCCTGCTCATTGTGGTCTACCCGACTTTCGACTGTACTCGCCTGGTGACTGTTCGCGTGCTGGCAACCTAGTTTCCAATCTTTTTAGGGACATACACAAGTGACTACGGGGGTATACCATGGTACCTAGGATAGACATCGGGCCATTTTTTGCAGAGTATACCTATAGGGTGGTTGCGTGTTTGAGTTGCACTTGCACTGGTAAGTTGCTCTAGTGTTGGTTGTTGTAATTTTTCTTCCAACTAGTTTAGTGATTGCTTGTCTTATCTCTTAGGGGATTCTTTTTTTAGTGTGTGTTACTTTTGAACATTTATAATACCTTAGCATGTCTTGGATCTTCTCACACAGTGGAGGATCCTAAGCTCCACTAGTCACGAAGGCTTCTTGGCCTGTCGCCGGTTACACTGGAGCCACCCCCGCAATCATTAAGGCAGAAGCTAGACCAACAAGGGTCTTTTGAAGTGACCGGGTTGCAAACCTTTGTGCCTGAACAACTCCTAGAGAAATCAACCGTTTTGAACCTTGAAGTAGTCGCTCTTGGCTCGGTTGAAACCCCATCCACTAATATCATGGCACCATTTATTATACCAATCCAATTTCACGAACGCCAGACAGTGCCTCACACAACAATGGAAACAAATGATGTTACTTCTTCTGGGAATTCTTCAATTCCCACCACAATTGCTACCACAGGAGAGTCATCTCCTAACTTACCATCATCGGTCTGAGCCACTATGGTCTCGGTCGCAACTATGTCGCACAGTGGACCGAACCCATTTATGGAGGCAGCCACAACCCCCTTCACACCTAGTGCGACAGGCCCTTCATTTTCATACAGTATGCCTAGTTCGGGTACAAGTCCTGTACTAACCTACTCCACTTTATAGACTTTGGGTCTAGGGGTAGGGAGCTCTATCGCTCCTCTACAAGGTCACCTTGGGGGCACTCCTGTCCCCTTTAATGCTTTTCCTTATGCAGGAGGTCATATACCTCCTTCTTCCCCTTCGCTTGGTGGTCTGCATCAGCAATCCGCCGGGCAGCCTGCACACACTAGTTTATTTGGAGCAGGGAGTCAAGGAACACCTTCTCACAGTATGCCAGTAGGTTCGACACCGTTTTCTTGGAATGGGACGTTTGGTAACAACACTTTCTCATCAGTCGCTTTCCCGTCTGGGGGCAACCCTGTTTTTGGACAATCTACTCCTGCGCAGGGTATTATTCCTGCACAGGGGGCACAGATAGTAGGACCTTGGAATTCAGGACAAGGATCTGTTCCCTCCTCTGAAATTTCATTCTGGGGTAATTCTTTCCACAGTCAATGGAACCCTAGACAGACTACTATGCCTCTCCCAGCAAGACTGGCATGGGGTAATCCTTCCCAAAGTCCTTCGAATACAATGCATGCCCAACACTCTATGTCCTTTATGGGAAATCAACCAATGATGTCTCCAAAGATGCAAAATCCTTACTCTGGTCAGGGCCATGGTTTCTACCAGAATCCGGGCCAGCAGCTAAACTTTTCCTGGCAACCTAGTGCCAGTCAAACTTTAGGACACTTTTTCCCAGGTTATCAGCAACAACCCAAACTACCATTCCTGGTGACTTTACACTTGCCAGATTTGACAAGGTTGTTAAATGATCCTATTTGTCATGATCCACGTTGGCCTCCTATGCTGACGAAGTTGCCTTCGTACATTCCAAAGTTTGAGGCCAAACCTAATGAAGATCCAGGTGATCATGTGACAACCTTTCATCTTTGGTGCTCATCTAACTCATTGAAATATGACTCCATATAGTTGCAATTGTTTCAACGTACTCTTATTGGGAGTGTCACAAAATGGTACATCAAGGTCGATCACTCAAGATACTCTTCTTTTGGAGAATTGGCGATGGCCTTCCTTAACCATTTCCAGTTACCTATGAGATACAACGCTGGCACAGAGCTTCTCGCCAATTTTGAACAGACAACAACGAACCATATCTTTGATCATATCTGAGAATGGAGACACCGGAAGAGTCTAATCAAAGTACTAGTCCCACCAGCATTCCTGCTTGAGTGGTTCCTTAAGTATTTGGTCCCACAGTTATCCAAAGATGTCGCAACCTCCAGAGTTTTCTCTGAAGATGATGCCATCATGAGTGCTCAATAGTTTGAGCTCATCTATTCTCAGTCTGGTTTATTATACAACATCTTGCCAGATGCACCACATTCAATACTGGATAAAACTAGACAGAGAGTTGGACCACATGCCGATGGTATTGTTGGTTCAGCACAAACCAAGCCCGTTGAGCAATTGACAAAACAGTTGCAACAGTTATCCATACAACACACAGTGGCTAGCCAAACTACTGCTTTGGCTGCTCCCCCTACCCAAACGTTGGAAGTACACTCCGTGCAGTCGACTAACCCAAAGGCCACCCAGCAGCTTGAAGGGAAGAAAAAACAACGAAATAAGGGTAAGGGGGATAAAAAACCCACTGATAATGCTGGCAGGGACAACACGGAAAAATGGAAGGCGAGGTATCCATGCAACTTGTGCGCAGAAGACCACCTGACCCATATTTGTCCTCGACTTGCAGAGGCCCAAAAGTTCGTCACACAACAACAACAAGCAGTGTTGACTAATCCCTTTCAACATGGGCAAAATCTCACTCAAGCCTCTACAAGCATAGAAGGGGGCAGCCAAGAAAATTGCCCGCCTCCAAACAATCCCTCATCCATGGACGTATATATGGTTAGGGGTGATGCTTTCATATCAACTAGAGCGCACGACTATAGTAAACCAAGCGCTTCTAAGAAGGGTAAAGAAGTTGTTCTCCCATCTCTTCCTCTACAGATTGAGAAGACGTTGGGAGAAACAATGACACACATTCCAAAGGGTGCATTTAAAAAATCTTTTCACAACCCAAACGCAAGGGCCGCCCAGAATTACTCTATGGAAGATTTATCGCAAACCCCTTGTGCGATGTCTGCTTTGGAGGTCCTCCAAAGATGCCCTACTCAGAGAAAATCCTTGTTAACCACTTTGGGCTCTACTGAGACTTGTAATCCAGACACCATCATGTTAGATACAACTGACTTAAAACCTCATCTGCCTTACCACGTAGCGTTTCAGATAGTAGTGGCTCATCCCATGAAAACTTTTACACGGAATATCTTCTGCACGGTGGTCAATGAGGGCACCTCGACATGTGTTATGTCATTAGCATGTTGGAAGGCCATTGGCTAGCCTTCTTTGTCTCCATCACCTACTCTCCTCACTTCTTTCGACGGTCATTCTTTCCGACCACATGGCATTGTTCCTTCTTTCCCTATGTAGTTAGGAGGGAAAACCATGTGTGTCAAAGTAGAGGTAGTTGATGCTCCCCTCGAATATAACCTCTTGTTAGGACTTAGTTGGACTTATGCTATGCAAGCTGTGGTTGCTACAGTTTTTCGAGTCTTGTTGTTTCCACACGAGGGTTAGATAGTGACCATCAATCAACTGTCTTTCTCCAGACCTAACCCAGCCTTGAGGGCATCCACGGTCCCGATGATTGATAATCCTCAACTAGGTTTCGTTAACATAGGAGTTGGTTTGTGCCCATCCTTGATGGGTACCTTCGATTACCCACCTCCTCACGACGATATCAAGTTTATATCTAATCACCATAAGGTTGAGATTTTTCAAGTTTCGTCATTCCACACAACTTACTTTGAGGATCCTTGGATTCTTCCTTCCCCGTCAGCCACGATGGATGAGACAGAGCACTCATGCATGTCCATGCCCTTATCGGTCACTGAGGTAGCGTACTCTTTAGTCCAGCAATCCTTAGCTAACCCTGATCTGACTCCTGCACAAGAGTTAGATCCACTTCTAGAGCCTATTTGGGCTCAGGGTTCTCTTGCTAACGTCGATTCGTTAGAGTTAGTATTGCCTTCTGACAAAGAAGTAATCGAAGCAATGACTAGTCCAGAAAAACCTTGGGAAGATCTTCATCACAGATCATATTTTCTCCCAGAGTTAAGCCAAATTGAAGCAGGAGAATTCACCATTACCATGATGGGAGATCAGCTATGTCCTATTAATCTCTTGGCTATGCAGGAAATTTATGCTGAGGGAAATATGGTGACTATCGTTGAAACTATACCCATCAACATCTCCCGAAACCATGGCGTTGTGGAGAATGTCTTCGTCGGAGCAGATTGCTCCCCCGAAGAGATTCAAATTTACACAGATCTTTTCAAATAATTCCGCGACATTTTTGTCTAGTCTTATGAGGAAATGTCAGTTATCGATCCAAAAATAGTTGAACATGAAATCACAACGTATCCTAATGCCAAGCCTGTTCAACAAAAAATTCATCCAGTTAATCCCAAGAAAGAAGCAGCCATCAAGATTGAGGTTGAGAAATTGCTAAAGGCAGGTTTTATTTATCCTATCCATTTGACTCAATGGGTGTCAAATCCTATGTCGGTCAATAAAAAACAAGGCACGATTCATGTATGTACTGATTTCCATGATTTGAACAAGGCATGTCCCAAAGATAATTTTCCAACACCATTCATTGACCAGATCATTGATGAATGTGCCAGTTGTGAATCCTTTTCATTCATGGATGATTTTTCGGGATATAATCAAATCCAAATCAAACTTGAAGACCAACACAAGACGACATTCATTTGTCCGTGGGGTACATTCGCATAACGTAAGATGCCTTTTGGCCTTAAAAATGTTGGAGCCACATTCCAGTAGGCCATGTATTTTGCTTTTCATGACCTCAAGCATATAGTCGAGGCCTATCTAGATGATTTAGCATCACGCTCTCGCAAGAGAACGGATCATCCCACACACCTTAGACTAATCTTCGAACGCTGTCGTTACTTTAGGATTCGCTTGAATCCAAACAAGTGCATCTTCTGCATAACATCAGGACGTTTGTTAGGTTTCATCGTGTCAACAATAGGGATCATGGTCGATCCTCTTAAGGTGGAGGCAATAATCTAGTTTCCCCCCCCCCCCACGCACAATCCTACAACTTCAGAGTCTACAAGGCAGGGAGAACTTCTTATGATGCTTCATCGCCAACTATGCCGAAATCACCAAGGGATTTATGTGTTTACTAAAGAAAGATGTTCCTTTTTTCTGGGACGAAGCAACTCAATTCTCTTCCAACGCATTAAAACATGCCCTCACAACCGCACCTTTGCTACGGCCACCTAACTATAACAAGGATTTCTTATTATATCTAGCTCTCGCAGAGTCAACCATTGGCATGGTTTTAGTTCAGGAAGATGATTCATTCTCAGAATACGTGATCTATTACCTGATCCGAGGCCTCTTAGGACCGGAACTCAATTATTCTCATATCGAAAAACTTGCGTTGGTAGCAGTTCATGCTATTCAACGGTTCCATCACTATGTTCTGTTTCGCAAGACCACCGCCATTGTTGTCGTGAATCCATTCCAATACATGTTAACACGACGAGTTATAGGTAGAAAAATTAGTATATGGATAGTCATCCTCCAAGAATTTGACTTAGACTTCGTTTCAGCAAAGTCCAAGAAGTCATTGGTCTTCGCAGAGCTTATTTCGGAACTTCCGGTTGAGGCAGGTGACATTGTGCCTGAGGAATCGCCTATCCGGGGAGATATGTTTTTTATTGCATCTTCAGATCCCTGGTACAGAGATATACTTATCTATCTCCAGACTTTGAAATTCCCCACCTCTGCTTCTCGTGATGAGTGTCGGCGGATACGCCATCAAGCTAAGAATTATCTCATACTCGATGATACATTGTATTGGAGAGGTTTAGACTGCATCTTGCGTAGATGTCTCACTCATGAGGAGGCCATCATCGTGCTCAATGATTTCCATACTAGAGCTTGTGGCGGTCATTTATCTGGGTTGGCAACAACCCAAAAGATTCTACGAGCAGGTTACTTCTGGCCGACACTTATCAAAGATTGTATCGAATCGGTCAAGAAGTTCCATCCATGCCAAATCTTCTCTTGGAATATGAGGGCACATCCCGCTCTTATGTTTCCTGTCATCACAGTTGGTCCCTTCACTAAGTGGGGGATTGATTACACTACATGCAACCCCCCGTCAGCAAGGGGGCACCGCTATATCATCATAGCTATCGACTACTTCACTAAGTGGGTCAAAGCTATGCCAACGTTTAAAGATGATGGAGAGACTACAACTCTCTTCTTATTCAACCAAATAATAGCAAGGTTCGGTGTCCTAAGAGAGATTGTCACTGATCATGGCAGTCACTTTCAGAACCAAATGATGATAGAATTAACATCAAATCTTGGGTTACGACAGGAGCATTCATCACCTTACTACCCCCAAGCCAATGGGCAGGTGGAAGCTGTAAACAAAACTCTTAAGACTATTCTATAGCGAACTATCAACTCAGCCAAGTCAAATTGGCATTTGATGTTATACTTAGCATTATGGGCTTACCGAACATCTATTAAGAATGCAATCGGTTTCTTACCTTTTCAACTCATTTACGAGCTGGAGGCAATCTTTCTCATCGAATGTCAAATCTCATCTCTAAAATTTGCAGTACAATTATTACCAGACACTTCTCCGCTTGAAGAATGGTTAGTACACCTTGAGAAGCTCGATGAGAAGCGTCACGATGCGGCCCTGGCCAACGAGGCTCACAAACATAAGGTCAAGTGTCAATATGATAGGTCCGTTCATCCTCAGATTTTTTCTGAGGGTGACCTTGTCTCGGTCTATGACCAACAAAATGACCCCCTGGGGGCAGGAAAGTTTAAACCCATGTGGTTCGGACCCTTCATCGTAAAAGAGGTATTTAAAAAGGGCTCTTATCATTTGGTTGATTTTGAAGGGAATGCTTTGGCAGAGCCTAGAAATGGGCTCTACCTCAAGAATTATTACTCATAGATAGGTCACTTTGGGTAACTTTCTGTAACATATGTATAGTCTTTCTACTATTACTTTTTAAGTTTCTTTTAAGTGTTATGGACGTGTCATTGATGTTATCTTTCGTCAATATGGCAGATGTCAAGTGATTCCAAGGTGTTCGTTGGGTATGCAGATGGTTCTAGTCAACACATGCAGAGGCTTTCCTCTGCATCTTGGGTAATCTTTACACCTCAGGGCCAGTTGTTATCTTCTGGAGGTATATGCTTAGGTGACACCACAAATAATGTCGCCGAGTATAGTGTAGTTATTGAGTTTCTTCGTGACGCCTTTTCATTGGGTATCTCTCATCTCCGGGTCTATCTCAACACTCAAATGGTTGTGTCGCAGCTAAATAGAGTATACCGGGTTCATGATCCAACTTTACACCGACGATTCCTTAGGGTACATCTCTTAGAACGAAACTTTGATTATACCACATATTTTCATGTTCCTAGGAGATTAAACCAAATTACAGATACTCTAGCTAATGAAATTTTAGATTGGCATCTTGCACACATATGAAAGAACATTGGCATAAACATGTAAATACATTTTTTCACACAAAATCCATAAGACACAAAAGATAAAAACCATATATAACATCATAAAATAACTAGAGTACATAGATGGACGCAAGTGCCTCAAAATGGGAATAGTAACGAGTCACCGGGCTTATGCCCTCAAAAAATATATATAAGTAGGTGCTCGTGGCACATAAAAAGTCTAAGTAGGTTTAGGGCCTATGGGCCCTGTTATAATTATCCTCAGCATGGGCTAAACACCTAAACAATTGGACCCATGTATGAGGTGGCCCCACTACATGAGGCTACATGGACGATGGAAGGTCCTCTATCTCTGCCATCGAGATTGTGCGAGTGAGAGCAGTGAAGTTCCGCTCAACTCATATAAGGACCCTCTCGGCCTCTTCGGTTGGAAGGTTCCCTACTACTGTTTCTCCCCCAGCGGCGGTAGCCGTGGCTTCTGGCCGTGGACGATGCCTATTCCATGCATAATTGACAGGTCGCACGAGTCCCACATTTGCATGCAACAAAATGTGTATCCGTCAAATACTCTGGCATACAAAAAAATGATATATATAACAAAAATGACATAAAAATTACATATGCAAACAAAAAATACTACAAAAGTGGAGACCTACCCATCTCCCCTCGCTCCTCACTAGGAGGCATGGGTATCTCAGGATCTCCAGAAAAATCTATCCCTGCATAAGGGTAGTCCTCAATCACAGGGATCTGTCGTGACAACCACGTGAAGAAATCATCATCGAAGGACTCAACGGTCCTTCCACCACCCTGTTGCAACAATAATACTACCCATATACACACTGCAGGGAAAGAGGCCTGATGTCCTCGCACTACAACCCAAGGACTAAAACTCGGAACTCTCTCAAAAAATAATGAACACAAGATGGTCCCGAACCCAAAGTTCCTCTGTGTCGGCGGTTGGCAATTTGTCAATTGCCTCTTCATGCACTCGAGCAGTGTGGTACTCCAGTCTAAAATCTGTGCATTCATACATTGGATGGCACAGTTCATCTGTGTGCAAGATGCCTGATGCAAGGCTGCTGAGCCGGTAATCCGCCCAATTAGTAACAATATAGTCTGCAGCACTAAGCTAGTAATCTTACTAATAGGTACCTGGGAGCCCACACGGTCAGTCCCAACCTCACAATGCTCAACTATCAGCTCTGAGATCTTGCTCGGTCCCACAGGAAACGTCCGGAAGTTGACTGGTTCCCCTCTCCTTGAGAGGCCAGTCAGAAAGTAGATATCCTTGGTGGTGGGCACCAGTGATTGCCCCTCTAGCATAAAAGCCTCTGCATCAGGGTGTCAGTAGTCAATCAAGGCATTCAGTAGCCTTGGTTGTGCGTGCATGAATGGACATAGAAATAATTTTAGTAAACCGCATTGCATTAACACGGCCATGACATTCGGATATGTTGCAACCAGCTCACTGATTGCCTCATCCTCCCTTTTCCTCCACTGGACATACATCTTGCCAACACAACAAGGTAAAGGAGGGTCAATACTTGCTTTTAGTTTGTTTTTTCATTACAAAAGGGGGGTACACGCAGGATGTAGAGGCAACAGTCACGTGTACATACGGATAGACTTTACTCTGCCCGAATGTACACGTGGCCTATCCAGAAACATCCCACGTGTACTTAGGGATGACCTTTTTAAGGTTGACGCCCACCCAAAAAATAAACTAAACAACAAAATTGAAGTATTGAATAGCTAGATAAGGGAGTTTGTACTTACTTGGTCCAAGCAAAAGTTTGTTTCGTCCACTGTAGCTCCCGAAATCACTGTTTTTGGCAAAGGGGGTCTTTTGGCTCCAGAGTCAATTTCCAAATCAGCAATGGTGATAATGAGCTGCTAGCTTCTATTTATAGACTTTTTGGCCTCTTTTTGTCACTTTTT
>ML788579.1:249315-303059 GCA_009831015.1 Picea engelmannii | reverse complement strand
TTGTACATGTAGGCCCTGAAGATAATTAAAGAAAAGAATTACAAAATAAGAAAGTGTCAGGTCGGCCCTAATGTTAAAAGGAAGTGACATAAATGGTATAAATAAACATCATTATACATTCATTTGATATAAGTCAAATTTCATAGGGAATAAGAAGTAAAAGAAGGTCGTATCTCAAGGGAGGATGAAGTCTTTTGGTGATGTGTTCTAAGGTATGTTATTTTCAGGTCATCTTACCATTTTTGCTATAAACTTTTTTTCTAGAACGATTCAGATGGTGAAATCTCTATGGTATTGAGAAGACATATCAAGGTACCTCTGGTAAAAATTTCATCTCTTGATTCTCTATAATTATGGAGAGACACTCTGTGGAAGATAGGGTTTGTGACCAGTCCTGAAGCTAGTCAATAAACAGGTGTTCCGAGTAAAATAGTCATAACTTCTTCATATAGAATCCAAATGAAGTGGAACCACTTCCATTGGAAACAGTACGGACTGTAGTTTCTTATGTGTGAGTTTCATAATCGGATGTTAAATATTGAGCATGGGGCATGCTGTACAATTTGGGTCTTATGAATAGACTAGAATTGAATAAAGTCTACCATTCTTTCTACAACCTCTTTTTGGGGATGATTCAAGGAGTGAAAATTGGAGGAGTTTCAGAGAATACATTGAGTAATATTATCTACAAGATCAGAGTACTCCAAGAATTAAATAATTTTAGAAATTGAATAAGTCTCAGAAAGCATTATCAGGTTCTATGTGATGATTGGTTGATGGTGATGATTTAATGTAAAGTTTTATTACCTCTCATATATTCTTGGGTGGAAGGAAGGGGCAAGGATGGAGAGTTCAAATCTCTCTTGATATTGGAGGATTGTATCTTCCTCTTGGAGGTTTATCCCTCCATTCACATTTGGAAGATGTAGCTACCTTTGGAAGTCATTACTTCCCTTGAGCAATAACTATTTCTTATTTCTCATATATTGTGCATGGTGTATTGTGGTGTATTGGTGTAACTCTTATACTATTGTTCATTTCTCATTGGATATAGTTGAACGGTTTGAGTATAAGTTGAAAAAGGTTTTTAATTGTACTTGATACTGATTCACCCCCCTCTCAGTATCAATAGCTAGCACATTTCTAAGCTCCATTTCGGGGATCACGACATGGGAGAGTCAAGATGCCTCATCACAAAATTTGTGAAATGCAAAACTGCAAAAGTGCCTCTTGATTAGGCTCTTGGTCACAGCCAATGGGCGTATGGGATAAATGTAAGACCCTACGGATTTAATCCAATGATGTTGATTATTTGAGAATATGATCGAAGGGCTACTATTGATCTTCAAGATTAATTGTTTAGTTACGATTCAGTGAGCAAAACTAAATCATGGTTCTTGGATGGTTGGCGATTCAGTTGTTGAAGTGTTTTTTCCCTAAGTGATTTGAGGGGTAACTGAAGTGGTTGTAGTGCATAAAAGAAATATTTTGTGACTGTGTGGGGTGGTTCTAGGGAGGACTATGGTTCTCTGATATTCAATTTGGTGCTTGAATATTGGAAGTTGTATCTTCCATCTAGTTGTGGCTAGAAAACAGGGTGGCAGGGTGGAGCTCGGGAAAACTAGGAGTTTATGTATGCAATTTGGTGCTTGTATAAGTCCAGTTAGTGCTGGAACATTTAGGGAGTTGATGCTTCCTTCTAGTGGGTGCTAGAGAAACCAGATATTTGGTGCTCTCAACAAGTTGGAGCTTATAAAACAAAGCTAGTATCCTCACTTTGAGTTGATGCTCAAATATAGATGATGTACAGAACTTAAAAGGCTGCCTATCATTTCGAGGAAGAAGAGGTTTTCTTCCTTTATGGGTTTCCTCGTGAAAATTTGTCTCTATGTATATCTTACGTGTGACTAATGCTCATTATTTATGTTATCCATATATTGTATAATATTGATGGTCACTTGGAAAAGATTAAAAATGGTTTAATAGACTTAAAATTGTTTAAGCATGGTAAAAAATGATTCACCCCCCCATCTCAGTTGTCTTCGTAATTTCAACAATTGGTATCAGAGTCAGTTCCTTTTATTTAAATTTAGATATATAAGATTAAACATGACAAGTCATGAAGGGACTTCAGCCACTGAGCCTCCTCTGTTTGATGGAACAAATTTTCCCTTCTGGAAGGTTAGAATGAGAACATATTTAATGGCCTTAGGTGATGATGTTTGGGATGTAGTAGAGACTGGATATACAAAGCCTGTTGTGCTAGCTTCCAAGGATGATAAATTAGAGTTTAGATTTAATGCTAAGGGAATGAATGTTATCTTGAATGGACTTGTTGAAGCTAAGTTTGTAAAGGTGATGCATCTTGAAATTGCCAAAGCTATGTGGGATAAACTTATTAGAAGTTATGAAGGCAATGAGAAAGTAAAAGATGCCAAACTTCAAACATATAGATTGAAATTTGAACAACTAAAGATGAATGAAGATGAAACAGTTAGCAAGTATTTTTTAAAAGTTGAATAACTTGTGAATGTCATGAAGGGTCTTGGTGAGAAGATTGAAGAATCATTTTTAGTTCAAAAGATTTTAAGATCTCTGCTTAATAAATTCAATCCAAAAGTCTTTGCAATAGAAGAACTAAATTATATTAAAACTCTATCCATTGATCAACTCCTAGGAACTCTATCCACATATGAAATGAGAATTAGCAAAGATAAATCCAGTACTAGAGAAGCATCTTTTAAAGCAAACAAGAATATTGATTCAGAAATAGATAATATTCAGGCAAAATTTGTGAGAAGGTTAAAGAAAGGATCAGGAAAATATCAAGGAAAGCTTCCCTTCAAATGTTTTAACTATGGTAAGATAGTTCATTTTGCATCTAACTATCCTCACAAGAAAAAGGACTAGAACTCTAATGATGAAAAGAAATACAATTTTAAAAAATATAGTAAAAAGAAAAGTTTGTGTGCAAACAATGACAATTCCTCAGAAGACATAGATAGTGATTCATCATGTGAAGACAAAGTGAATGATTTTATTCTTATGGCTATGGGATATCTTGATGACGAACACACAGGAGGTGAAATGGATGATGAATAAGTTGTGGTAGATATGGAAGGTGAATTAATCAGTGCTTTGGAAGAAATTGATAGACTCGGATTTAAGAAGAGAAAACAAAAATAATTGTTGATGCAGTTTAAAATGAATGATAAAAAACCTGATGAAGACTTTTCTCTACTAAAAGTTGAGTTAGAAGAGGCAAAGAAAATAGAGGGCATTCTGAAACAACAATTATCAGAGAAGAAAGTGAGGTGTGAAGCCTTAGAAGAAGAGATAGTAAAAGAAATGGAGAAGTTTAAGGCATTGTATCACCAAAATCTTTCAATATTAAGCTTCAGATGGATTAACCTCCATTCTAAATCAACAAAGGAATCCAAAGTTAAAATATGGCTTGGGCTATGAAGAAAGACCAAGTAGTGATCATCCAAGTAATACATAACCCATCAAGTTCTTCAAGTCTACAATCATTGACAACAACCACTTTGCAGAAACAAAGAAATAAGAACAACCACCAAGAAGGAATGAAATAAAAAGTACCGGAACCGAATCTGTAGATCAAAGAAATTATTAGCATGAAATAAATCAACCCGCTCAAAGAAGAAAGATTTTTTCTAGGTACAAACAATTTTTCTATGGATATTGTTTTTTCTGTTCTAACTTTGGTCATAAAGCTATAACTTGTTCTTTAAGATTTAGACATGAGCAATCAAGATACTCAAGGAATAACTATCTACCACAACAAATATCAAGACAACCAAGCAACAAACAACCACAAATTATAAATCATGAGATGGCTGGAAAAAGGACGCAGGTTAAAAATAAAAATAGTTATGAGAATAACAAATGCTATGATCTACTATTTAGTTAACCAGAATGTTACATCTGCCATAATTATGGACCTAAAGTTGGAGATTGTCGCTTAAGGAATTATAAGCCAGATTTGAATCCCACTGCTGAAAATTTCAAGGTTTGGAAGAAGAAAGAAGATGACAAGTGTGGACTAGTGTTATCATCTCAATGACAAAAGAATCCCTGGTATATTGATAGTGGATGTTCCAAACATATGACTAGAGAGAAAAATAAGTTTCTAACTCTAAGTGAAAACAAATCAGGGAATGTAACTTTTGGAAATGATGCACCAGGAAAAATAAAATGTAAAGGAATGGTAAGCTTGAATAATGGCAGAGGAAAAGCTCAAGATGTTTTGTTTGCAGATGGTCTGAAACATAATATACTAATTGTCAGTCAAGTTTGTGATAAAGGGTATGAAGTTGTTTTTACTTCTAAATATTGTAAAATAAAGTCTTTGAATTCAGGACAATTGGTTGCAAAAGGGATAAGAATAGAAAACAATGTTTATGTGTTAAAAGAAGAAAAAGAAGAATGTCACTTAAGAAAATATGATGAAAGTTGGCTATGGAATAGGAGGCTTGGACACCTAAATTTTGATCATATAATCAAGCTTAGAAACAATGGGGAAATAAAAGATATTCCAAAGATATCAAAGCCATATGACTCTATTTGTAAACCTTGCCAAATAGGAAAGCTTACTCACACTCAGTTCAAATCTAAAAAAAATTCTTCAACACAAAAACTTCTCCAGTTAGTACATATGGATCTATGTGGACCATCAAGAAAAGATGGTACAGGAAAAGAAAACTACTTTATGTTGATTATTGATGATTATTCTAGACTAACGTGGGTTGCCTTTTTGAAGGAAAAATCTGAAGCATTTGAAAAATTCAAAGTGTTTAAGGCTCTGACTAAGAATCAAACAGGAAAAATATTGAAGGCAGTAAGGTCTGATAGAGGAGGAGATTTTAGTTCTTACAACTTCAAAGAGTTCTATGATAAACATGGAATCAAACGAGAATACACTATTCCAAGAACTCCATAGCAAAATGCAGTAGTTGAGAGGGAGAATAGATCAGTTCAACAGATGGCAAGATCAATGATGAATGAAAGGAATATTTCTCAAAAATATTGAGTGGAAGAAATCCATACAGTTGTTCATATTCTTAACAAATCTCATCTCATGCCACACAGTGACAAGAATCCTTATGAACTATGGTTTGGAAAATCTACTTCAATCAAGCATTTTAAAGTCTTTGGCAGTAAATGTTATATCAAGAATAATGATGAAAATATTGGCAAATATGATGATAGGGATGATGAAGGTATCTTCATTAGGTTATGCTACAAATAGTAAAGGGTACATATGCTACAATAAGAGGCTGCATAAATTGGTTGATTGTATCGACATAAAAGTTGACGAAGAAGTCCCAATCAGAAGCACTGTTGAACCAAGAACAAAAGATATAGTTGAAGATGAGGATGAATAGGTCCAAGGATCAAAAAGGGAAGAATCTAGATCAGATGAAGATACGAATACTTAGGCTGACACAAATCAGCAGAAAGAAACAAAACCACCTTTCATAATTGTTAAAAATAATCATCCTGAAAATCAGATAATTGGAGATATAAATAAAGGAGTTTAGACAAGAAGGAAATTAGTTAAAGACTCAGAACAATCTCAGATTGTTTTTCTATCTATGATTGAACCTAAAAATTTTGATGAATCTAGGAACCATGATGATTGGATTAGAGCTATGAATGAAGAGCTTGATCAGATTGAGAAGAAAAACACTTGGGAGCTTGTTTCTAGACCCAAAGATAAGAATGTAATAGGTTCCAAATGGGTGTTCAAGAATTGTTGGCCCTTGGTTATGGAAGGAAGAAAATATCAAGGAAGAAAAGGTGAAATGCGAAATTCATGGAAGACACAGTGACTGTTACTAGGTCGAAGTGAGCAAAAGAGCAGAAAATATGGAGCAAAGTAAGTCGTTGAATGAGGAGATCGGGGATGAAAAAAAATAAAGGAAGAAGGATCGTAGACAACTCAACAAGAAATAAAAGCCAACGTTGGATGATTTGGAGCACCACGTGAGAAGGAAGGAAAGTCAAGCTCACGAAGCCCTAAAAATATGGGTCAAGTTGACCTAGGGCTTTGATATCTAGGGTTTTGACACATAGGTTTCAACCTAAGGATTTTTCGGTGAGATATTATAATGTATAAATAGAGGTCCAAAGGACCTGGGATGGGTTGGTGTTATGATTATTGTTGTTGTCTTTGTCATTGTGTGATCGAACGAGTAGTAGTGTGTGAGACATAAGTGATAAGTACGAGAGCCTTATGGTATTGTATGGTCTTTAGCTAGGTGAGAAGATCAACCCTGCAACTGGGTGCGCAGGGAGGGGAGAGAAAGAGAGGAGAAGAAATAAGATCTGCTAGCTAAGAGTGCAGACAAGAACTGTATGCTTTACCGCAATATATTATAGCACAGTTCTGTGGATGTAGCCCTAGAGAGAGGGTGAACCACGTATATTTCATATTGTGTGTGATTGGTATTTTATCTCTGTCATCAATATACTGTGATTTCATTACTTTTTAGATATGATAAGTAGATGTGCAGAGTATATCTAAGATGATAAGTGATGTATGCATCTTGTACTATTTTGTATTAGATCCACTTGATATTTCCTTTGGTTGTAGACATATCTGTTCTACAACCCCCTCATAGATACTTCAGGTGAGACTGCATCTACTTCACAGGTGTTGCCAAAAGGGCCAATAGCTAGGGTTTGTTGGTGCGCTCTTGGAGTTGTACCCTGGGTCTGCCCCTGTGCCAACAAATGGTTCCATTTCCAAGATAGGAATATTCTTGAGGGAATGTCAAGGTGGTTTCCATCAAAGACAGAGACTCAAAAGTGGATAGAGGATCAATAAAAGGACTTCGCTTATTGTAAAAAGGCCTTGAGAGCCTCATTGTAATCATCTTCTTGCGAATGCGAGTAGCCATCACATCTCTTCTCAGAGATACACTGCCACCATTCTAGCGAGTCTTTCACTCTGTATTTTTACAGTCTCTCTACATGTATTTCATTAATAGAAATCGTGTATTACTGTATATCTGTGTTTATGTTTGCATCTTTGATACATTTATGTTATATTATTGAATATCTGTGATATCTTTATGAATTTCTTTATTATATCTCCTCTCTCATTTTGTGCCGAAAATAATCCGGATCAGTGGTATCAGAGCAGGTTGTTCTTGATCATTTTTTTCAGTGCATGTCCCTGACGAGGTTCGAGTATAGCAAGTTGGGTCTCGAGCTTGTCTCTCTTGAGGAAAATATCTCTTGCACACCCAAGAAACCCTCAATGGTGGAAGGAAATAAAAACGATGAAGCAAATGATCCTATCAATCTATTGCTTGAGAAATCTCTCACGCAATAGAGGGACGAAATGATGGAGAAGTTTTCCCACATCCTTCAACGCATGCCGATAGCAACAGGCACATTTTCATCAAGCGACCACTTTGGGGGCACCTTTCCTTTCAAGGTACAAGTTAATTTTGATATTCCTGTATTTGAAGGATAGGTAGATGCATAAGTCCTAGAGAAATGGTTAAACCTGCTAGAAGGTTATTTCTCTGTTCACAATTTTTTCGACAGAGAAAAGATCACCTTCGCACTCCTTAAATCTCTCCCTCATGTCAAACATTGGTGGGAAAATTACTCAGAGAAAAGTTTCACAAAGGAGTCACGAATATATGGGGCCGAGCCCACTTGGGATTTTTTTGTGGATGCGGTAAAGGAACAGTATTACCCTGTTGGCAACTATGAGGACCAATATATGAGATGGACCACACTATGGCAAGAGAGGGGCCAAGCAGTTCTAGAGTTCACCAATATCTTACATACCTTGCGCACCAAGCTGGGTATCAAAGACTTCGAACGACATTTGGTTCTGAAATACCATGGGGCTCTACACAGATACATCCAAACTAAAATGGATTTTCTATACATCTCATCACTCGGTGCTACTTATCGATATGTTGTTAAAATCGAGTAGAAATTTAAGCACCAGAACAGACGAGAGTTCAGATCTACAAATATGAAACAACCAAAGTATGAGAAAGATGTCCCTAACAAACAGTCTCCCTAAAACCAATCCAAGCCATAGGAAAATAAGGGTCATGGGAAGACAAAGAAGGACACCAGAAAATGGTGCAATTTCCACAAAATCCCCTGGCACAACACCGATGAATGTCACTCAAAATAGTCATTGGTGGTTGAGATCAAAGACAGGGATCCAAACCTTGATTCAGAATCTGATTATGAAAATACTGGTAAAGGACAGAACATTGACACAGACTCCACTACTATTTTTGCGACCACAACAATTCAACTAGAAGAACCAACAGATCTTGAAGAGGGGGAGCGCCTTTTTCATTCACAGATGTGGGTGAAGGGGACCCCGCTGGATTTTATTGTTGATAGCAGAAGATAGAAGAACCTCATCTCAGCAAAGGTCATCAAACAGTTGGGATTGTCGACAACACCACACCCACAACCATACAACATCGAGTGGCTTCGCCAAGGACGAGATCTTCGTGTCAGCTAGCAGTGTCGATTGTCATATGACATCCAACCCTTCAAGGATGAGGTATTATGTGATGTTTCCCCACTGGATGTTTGTGATGTTCTCTTAGGTCATCCATATATGTGGAGATGCCATGTTGTTTATGAGTCTCAACCTCACAGTGTCATTATTTCTCTAGGGGGTCATCTCTACAGAATACCAGAGGTATTTATGACTATTGTTCCACCTAAACAGTGTCGCAAGGTAGTATCTCATACTGCAAAATTCAGCTTCTTCATAATCTGTTCAAAACGAGAATAAAAGGATACTCCAACCACTACAGCCTCGACCCAAGAACCTTTTATCCAATAGAAGAAGGTTGAGAAGATTGTAGAAAAGTGAAAATATTCCTTCTACACACCGTCCTCTCCTATAGCTCAACTTTTTGAACAATCTCAGCCTCAACAGGTTCGTGATAGACTGAGCAGCGTGACGTCTCCAACAAGGGAAGCAACTCACCAAGATGCATATTTAGAAAACGCTTTTCCCTCTCCGCCGGTAACTCAATGAAATGAATACAATTGCTTCCTAATGAGGGAGGATTGATCTAGGTGGATATCAGTGGCCACCCACCTTTTCCAACTGGCTCAAAACAATTTTCTGGCAATTTTGACAATTTACTATCTTTAGCAGTTTTTAACTTCCGGGGCCATTTTGAGGGCCTAAATGAAGGTTTTTCTAGATCGAGATTCTCAATGATATACAAAGGAATTATTGATCACCCAAAATTAATCTCCTCAATGATACCTTTCCAACGGGTTATCATACTCCTAAAACGGAGATCGTATGCAAAAGTTACGACCCAGGGAAGTTAATGCACCAACTTACCCAAACGGGGCCCACATGACTTTTGGCACTCCATCTCCTAGGGTTAGGTTTTTGGATGTCTAGGGGTTTTGAAATTCCTTCTTATTGCAAAAATTCCTTGATAACCTCATTGTAATCATCTTATTGCGAATGTGAGTAGCCATCACATCTCTTCTCAGAGATAAGTTGCCACCATTCTAGCAAGTCTTTCACTCTATATTTTTACAGTCTTTGTACATTTCTTTCATTAATAGAAATCGTACATTATTGTATATCTGTGTTTATGGTTTCATCTCTGATACATTTCTATTATATTATTGAATATCTGTGATATATTTGTGCATTTATTTATTATATCTCTGCTCTCATTTCATGCCGAAAATAATCTGGACCATAAGTATTATTATCCCTTCTGTTGATTCCATAGTATTAAGAAACTAGAGTAATCCCAGTCATCAGAGCATCCAGAGCACTATCAATAGTAGTCCACAACATATTCAGTTAGGAACCCTAGGAAGATCTATGGCAGATGAGATGAGGCTTCCTATATTTAGGGGAGATGGATCTGAAGATCTTGATCAACACTAGTTCCTATGTGAAGCCGTATGGAATATTAAAAATGTCACTGACAAAGATATCAAAAGAACCTAGTTTAGTACCACTCTAAGGGATAACACACTGAGCTGGTACATGAAGCTTGTCCAAGGACTTGCATATCCTAAGTCATTGAATCATATTAAGAATGCGTTGATTGCAGAGTTCAAGAAACCCAAGTCACAGTTCAAGAATCCAGCTCAGGAATGAGCCAGATCTTGAGTTAGCTAACTAGTTTGTCTCTGCAGGTCAAAGATATGAAGAAATACAAGGGAAAATATAAAAGAGAAGACATTTGGTGTGTCAAATTCAGATTAGAAGTCCAGGACAAGGAACACTATCCCCTATTTAATGAATACTTGGCTTCTGGAGCTCCGATCCCTTTGAAGCAATTCACCTTACCTTGTTGCGAGGTATGCAGAAACAGACATCGCCTTGGTGAGTGCTACTACATGAAAAAGTATGTTCAGACACCTACAAATTTGTATTGTACATTTTTTAAGTCCGTAGGACACGATGATAGAGATTGTAGATCTTAGGATATTATGCACAAAAGTTCAAGAGACATATATAAGATTCAAGGCGAAGTACAACAAGAAGGAAACACCACACAGTATAACTCTCTTGGGAGAGGAAACTTTAATCCTCGTGGTGGATTCAGAGGAGGAAGAGGAATGGTTCGAGACCAAGGACAAATCATTTATTATAACTGCACACAACTAGGACACCTTGTAATGGATTGTCAGAACCCTTGTACCACCTGCAGCTACTGCAAATAATTTGACCATGTTATAGAATATTATGTTGTTCTGCTAGCTAAGCTCTAGGAAAGATGAGGACCTCAACAAAACCCACAAGTGAAACTGATATATTTTGAACCTCATGGAGAATACCCTAGATTCATTGTTATAACCAGAGGAGTTTTTATTATAGGAGATGACAAAATGACCCAAGGGAAGCCTATAGAAGATTCAAGAATTAGGAAAGCTACAGAGAAAACTCAAACCTTTGATGCAAAGAAAGAGAGACAAATATTTGAGGAAGCCAGAAAAGAATTCAGAGAAGACCAAGGTTCTTCATCAAAGACAAGACCAGAAGTGAGAGAATATGGAATGCCTCTGGCATTTTATCAGTTTGCTTCACCAAAAGAAGGAAAAGACGTAAGTAAGATCATGGAATTTTTATATACTTGTATTAAGTTGATTCAGGATGAAAGCATTGTACAAGAATTACAAAATTTAATCAGGCAATATGATCTAGGAAAGATAGACCCCTTACTGAATAGGGTAGTACACCAAATCGATAGGAAGAGAAGGAAAAATAAGGAATTACATTTGAATGCTCAAATAGGAGAGTATGAGATAGATTATGTAGTCCTCGACTTAGGGTCAGAGGTCAATGTCATGACGAAGCAAACCTGGGCACTGATGGGAAAACCAAAGTTGATCTATTCTTCTATTAGGATTAGGATGGCTAATCAGCAAGTTGTAAGCCCTTTTTCCATATTAGAACATGTCCCTATGGACATCGATGGAGTAAGAACATTTACAGATTTTGAGGTAATTGAAATAGTTGATGACATTTTCCCTTACCCTAGGTTGTTAGGAATTGATTGGGCATTCAATAATTCTACTGTTGTTGATTTTAAAAATAGACATATGACATTTGAAAAAGATGGCCTTAGGGTCATTGCATCCTTAGATCCAGATGAGGGTTAGCGATACACAGATCCTATCAGATAAGAAGACACTTGCATACGAACTTGAAAACATCTACAAGCCAATAGCCAAATGGCAGGATTATATCAATCCTACAGGTAATGGAAATCTAAGCTGGTGAAGTGATAGCACATGTTCATTAGACTCAGAAGAAGCACTGGAGAATTGGAAGAATAAAATGTATGAAGTATCTACAAGAATATGTTCTAGACTAACCAGAGAAGTTTGTTGGATCGACACAACAGTGAGTAACTTGCCCACCTTTGATGGTCTAAATCCTTTAGAAACCTTCTTATCATACTTTGAAGAGAGTGTACCAACGCAACAAAGATTGTTAGAAATGGATGAGGCCCTAAAATACACACTAGCAAGATGGTGGGGGATGCACAAAAGTGATATTACAAATTGGATACAATGTCATACTATGATGACAACATGGTTCTCAGCACAAACTGAAAGCTGCAAAGTAAGGTACATAGGTCGAAGCTACCCAAAGGACCATGTGAGAAACTGCAAAGAGGCATGGAGTGACACTCTGCAAGAACAGTGGGTGCACAAATTCATTAATACATTGGATACCACCCATATCAACTGGTACCTTCAAGAAGAGTTGTGCCTCATCACTGGAGATTGGGAAGGTATGACTCAGAATTTTGTAACTACCTTCTTATTTTAAAGTCAATACATGTCAGTAGATCAAGAATTATAGATTGTGAAACATAAAGTATTTGAAGAGGCATCTAGCCTCCCTATGGCACAATAAGAGGACGAATGGACTGCGCCTGTCCAAAAATTGCAGAGCTGCTACACCATCAATGTCGATGAAGATGATGATCTGAGGAAGGTGAACATCAATGAAACAGAGGGCCAAAGAGATGTGGAAGGACCAGGAGTTGAGCTACCATTTTTCAGCCAGCCGATCAATATTAAGAAGGTAAACATTGGAACATAGCAGACACCAAAGATCGTTAATGTCTAAGATTATTGGGATGTTGCTACCATTGACAAGATTATAGAATTATTGCATGATTATTAGTACTTTTTTCCAACCAAGTTCACTCATATGAAGGGCATTAAAGGGCCTATGGGAGAGATGAGGATCCCTTTAAATCCAGATGCAATACCAGTCAAACAGAGACCCTACAAATTGAACCATAAATATAAGGAGAAAGTGAAAATTGAACTCAATAGAATGTTGGAAGCAGGGATTATAGAACATGTCGAAGAGTTAGAGTGGATTATCCCTATGGTGGTACAAGACAAGAAGACAAGAGAGATCAGGATCTGCGTAGATCTTTGAAATATTAATGATGTCTGATTACATGATCCCTTCCCTACACCATTCACTGACGAAGTATTAGATAATGTGGGAGGCCAGGAAGTATATTCTTTTACGGATGGATTTTCAAGACACCATCAGATTCAGATTACCAAGGAAGATTTCCATAAGACCACGTTTTCCATAGAATGGTGATATTTTCAGTATACAGTAATGCCATTCGGACTAAAGAATGCCCCTGCCATCTTTTCTAGGGTGGTGGTCGAAGCATTCAAGGAATTTTTGCATAAATTTTTAGAAGCATATTTTGATGAAAAGACTATGTTTAGTTTGTTGAAAAATCATATTGAATGTCTAAGGCTAATGTTGGATAAATGCAGGCAGTGCCAAATTTCCTTGAATCTGAAGAAATGCATTTTCTTTTCACCATTTGGAGTTTTGTTAGGAAATATTATATGCAAGAAAGGATTGTTGGTAGATCCATCCAAGATCACCATTACAAAAAAAAGGCAACGTGTGAGTGTTTTTCATTGATGGTGAAGATCAACATGATTAGCAGCACAACAATAATGGCATGGCAATAGTAATATCAATAGTGAATATAAACAGTGATCGTTGGATCCCATTCAGAATTCCTGATAACTGTCAAATTTGAATTCATATAGGAGGAGTGTGTAGTATAAGAGAACAGATCTCAGGTGTCATATCTGACTTCGAACATTGACTGTTGTTAGATCAAGAAGAAGGAGCACGATCTTTACATGCAAGGTGAAGCAAACTTACAAAGTCCCGAAAGCAGGGGGAACCGTTCGATTTGAAGGACACATGACGAGCAATTAAAATTTTGTTGACTTATACATTAGAGGAGTCAACGGAGAGTGTTGTGGAAACTCATGATATACAAAATCCCGAAATGATCTCGGCCGTTGGATCGAGGATTGATCTAGACCATTGGATCAAGGTATGGCATGGACTGTTGGATGCAGAGTACACATGGTGAGAGATGAAGTTTTCATTGAATGAGAAGTCAAAGAAAGGAGGTTCTATATCCTTTGAAATAGTGAAACACAAAACCATGGATTAATCTGAGTCGTCGATCAAAGGGAGAGTATGGATTGTTGATCTGGAGCATTTCAGAGTTTTGGATATCACAACATGGAGAATCGTGACCCTTCATCACAGGAGTTCTGAAGTGAGAAATCGCAAAGCACCTTTTGGCATAGGCTATGGTCACCGCAGGAGGTCATGTGAGGAGAAGGAGCTAGCGTAGCTAAGCTCCATTTCAGAGTTTTTTGATTCGAGGTTTTTGGAACAACTCATGGAAGAAATGTCAATATGAGAAATTGCAAAACACTCTTGTGCTTGGCCCCTGGTCATAACTTATGGTCACATCGACGAAGGATGAAGGGAAGAGCTAGCACATTGCTAAGATCCATTTCAGGAATCGTGACATGGGAGAGTCGAGATGCCTCATCACAAAATTTGTGAAACAAGAAACTGCAAAAGTGCCTCTTGATTAGGCCCGTGGTCATAGCCAGTGGGCATATGGGATAAATGCAAGACCTTGTGGATTTAATCCAACGGTGCCGGTTATTTGAGAATCTGATCGAAGGGATATTATTGATATTCAAGATTAATTGTTTAGTTATGATTCAGTTAACAAAACCAAATCATGGTTCTTGGAAGGTTGGTGATTCAGTTGCTGAAGAATTGTTTCCCTAGGTGATTCGAGGTGTAACTGAAGTGGTTGTAGTGCATAAAAGAAATATGTTGTGACAGTGTGGGGTTGGATGTTCTGACTGAAAAATAACTATAGAAATGTAAAATTATAGTATGCACAGTGTGAAGAAAACTCAAGTATGAGGAACATAAGAGAAACAGATAGAAAGAGAGCAGATTTGCAGATCAGGCAGAAGAAAAGCAAAATAGCAGAATAGACAAAAGAAGACCAGATTTACAGAACAAAGAAGAAGTGGTAAGAATAGACATATTTGTATTGTTGGTTAATCAATCTTTTATTTATAATCAGGGAGGTCTGGTGGTGCTAAGGAGGATTGTGTTCCTCTGATATTCAATTTGGTTCTTGAATATTGGAAGTTATATCTTCCATCTAGTTGTGGGTAGAAAACAGGGTGGCAGGGTGGAGCTCGGGAAAAAATAGAGTTTTTTGTATGCAAGTTGGTGCTTGTATAAGTCCAGTTGGTGATGGAACATTTAGGGAGTTGATGCTTCCTTCTAGTGGGTGTTAGAGAAACTAGAGAGTTGGTGCTCTCAACAAGTTGGAGCTTGTAAAACAGAGGTAGTAGTCTCACTTTGAGTTGGTGCTTAAATATAAATGATGTACAGAACTTAAAATATTTCCTATCATTTCGAAGAAGAAGAGATTTTCTCCCTTTATGGGTTTCCTCATGAAAATATGTCTCTGTGTATATCTTATGTGTGACTGATGCTCATTATTTATGTTTTCCATATATTGTATAATATTGATGGTCACTTGGAGAAGATTAAAAATGGTTTAATAGACTTAAAATTGTTTAAGCACAGTAACAACTAATTCACCCCCCCTCTCAGTTGTCTTAATAATTTCAACAACAACCTCCCATGTTGATAGAAAACATATGATATTTCAAGTGGTAGTCACCAATTTGGAGATGCACATTTTCACAACGCCCTCCACATTTCATGGAGCCATCATTGACAATCATGATTTGGAAATTATTGACTGCATGGATATAGCAATGAGTTTCTTGGGCAATGCAGCGATGAATAAAATTATGGGTGCTTCCACTATCAACAAGAATGATGACCTTCCTATGCTTGATGTAACCAATTAGCTTGAGGGTTTGGGGAGCAGAGAAGCCAGTGAGAGAATTTAGGGAAATGACTGGTTCTACTTCAGGAGGGTCTGAGGGAGGGGTTATGTCAGTGGGTTTAGGTGACTTAGACACAAGGGAAGTTTCAACATCCTCTTTTGAAATATCCTCTGAGATGGCCATAAAAATATTTTTCTCGTTACACTTGTGGCCCAGAAAATATTTTTCATCACAATTATAACAAAGGCCTTTGAGTTGGTGTTCATCCATTTCAGCCCTGGTCAATTTTTGGATCTTTAGTGGAGCAGGAGGAGTAGTGGGATTTACCGGTTTAGTGCAAGGAATAAAGGAGGGTTTTTGGTTTTGAGAAGAGACAACATGGTGTGCTTCCTTATCTCTTTTAGTATCCTCCGCTTGACTCTGAGGCCAAGCCATGAGGACATGGGCATGAATCTCATCCTTGAGGCCACTAATAAAACATTCTTGGAAAAAAGCATCAGACATGCTGATGCCGACGCCCTCAACCCGCAGGTCAAAAGGTCCACGTCGACATAGGATCTTTCCCTTACAATTGGCCCGAAGAACTCTAAACGGCTCTTCTATTTCCCTATCAGGAAATCTACACCCACAACAACTATCACGAGATCCCCTCTTTACACTTGGGAGATCGAACTTTGCGACTTCATGAGGTCAGTGGTCTAGCCTTGGACTCTCGAATCCATGAATCCTGATACGGTCAACGCTAACCTTTTCTTTCTCCCATCGAGATTTTCCCTATCACGATTTCGGCACTCGTGATGTCAAACAACTTGTCTCACTAACTCCCGATCCCCGATTTTCCGAAACTCCGATACACGTGCGAGTCTGACTTTTCAACGCCACCTCACTCCTGTCAGGATCTCGGAGTTTGCAATATCGCGAATCCTAATGCAACGAGTTCGGGACTTCACCCCACGAAACTCTAAAATGGTGTGCCACCTATCCACCTCTCTGACTTCTCTGTGGCCCACACGAATCCGCTCAGCTTTCAGGATATCGTGTATCGAAATATCGCGATTCCCATTACAATGTTTACGAGACTTCCACCCACGAAACCCCAATATGGGATTCCACGTGTAGATCCAACGACCCTTACGGCTTGGATCTATGCTCCTGTCCCTTCTGAGCTTTGAACCCTTAGGAATACTCGCGGTAACTCCCCTGCTTCTCCGTGAGATCTAACGGCTCACAGAATTTCACGAATCCTCTTCAAAGAATTCCGACCGTCTGTTCTTCCTTGACGATTTCTGTGAATGACCAAGTGTTCCTTCCTCAAACTTGTCCACCTACACGCAAACTTGCGATGCCTACTAAACATTCACCGGTACAATTTCTCTGCACTGTCCTTCAATATTTTCGAAGGCCTTATCCTTCCTGAGCTTTTCCATGACTCTGCGTATTCTGGAAACCCTTTTGCTCGCACCCTTTTCGGCAACCGTCAAACACCTCCAAGTGTTCGAATCCTTCGACCCTGCGCACTCCTACAGTAGCAGTCCCTCAATGCTTCACTCAAGTCCACAACCCTAATATTTTTCCCAACCTGTGCACTCCTTGCACGACTCCTATGTCCAACTGCGCTTCGGCGTAAATGAGAACAAAAGTTAAACTATCTGAGTCCTATGTCAACTCACTCCTTGCGGACACTTCAACTTCACTCCTTGCAGGAATCTTGCTCAAACAGAGAAACAATTGAAACTCATTCCTACTTCCTCTCATACTTCAAACTCAAACATGAAATCATATACACAGCATATAAACCAAATGTATAACAGGAAGCAAACATTCATGAACATAACATTCAACATCAATACACAGAGAACAAACACGAAACCATGAATTTGAATCAAACTGCTCTAATAATCCAAATATCTATACATGGGTGTTCTTACACAGCTCTTTGCATGCTCTTGCTCTCTTTCTCTACTGCTTCATCATTTACAATACACAATGAGGGTGTCTATATCCCGTTTCCCTCTTGCGCTCTAAAACTGTCTAATCTAGAATTGAATTATACCTACTTGCATTAACTACTTTAAATGCCTTCTACCTACTAAGGATGAGAGAAAATCGCTCAAGGCTCATTTACATTATACAATTGTGCTTCTTCTTAATGGCTTCATTTAAGATTGTGCATCAAATTCAAGGCGATTTCAAAATTCGTGTTGGCGCTTGCCCAGTTGTTCGATTGTCTTCGCATTGGCTCGCTTGATGTTGACGATTCTCCTGCATCATACTCCCTTGCTTGAAACATTTCATGGGATCCTGTCCATGAGCTCACGCACAGTCTGTCCATGCTTCTATATCTCCGCCTCATTCTCCCAGCTGGCATCTTCAACTGGATGGCCCTTCCACTTGACCAAATACTCAAAGTATTATTTCCGCCTAGTCCTCTTACTCACTCTCTTGTCCAGTATGCACTCCATCTGCAGCTTATCTACAACTGGCATCTTCTTTCACCATTGAATCTCTAGCTGTTCATTTCTAGTCCCTATTTCCTCAGCTTTATATGGGTACAAATCTGAGATATTGAATATCGAAAAAATTCTGATCCCATCGGGTAATTCAATCTCGTAAACATTTGCCCCAATTTTCTTCAAGACCTTACATGGCCCGATTTTCTTCATCTTCAGCTTATTATATGTTCCTCTCAGGAACCTTTCCTTTCTCAAATGTGCCAGAATCAAGTCACCAACTTCGAACTGAAGTTGTCTCTTGTGCTGATCGACTCTACATTTATACTCCTGGCTTGAATTCAACAGTCGCTCCTTCACCTGGCTATGAAGTTCCTTCATCACCTCTGTGAATTCTTCTGCACTAGCGTTCCTAGTTGCATTCTATTCTGAATCCCTTAGTTCAGAAATTCCTCTTGGTTGCATGCCATAAACAACCTGAAATGGACTCTACCCTATGCTCCTGTTAACCGAGTCATTATAAGCAAACTCTGCCTGTGGTAATATATTGTCCCATTGGCTGTGGTGTTCTGTCACCAAGCTTCTTAGTAAGTCTCCCAGACTTCTGTTCACCACTTATGTCTATCCATCTATCTATGGATGATAAGCAGAACTAAACGACAAGTTAGTTCCCAGCTTCTTCCATAAGGTCCTCCAAAAATGCCCTATGAATTTAGTATCTCGATCCGAAACTATACTCCTCGGTAAGCCATGAAGTCGAATGACTTCTTTGAAAAACAGATTCACGATGTGAGTTGTGTCACTGGTTTTCTGACATGGAATGAAGTGTGCCATCTTGGAAAATCTATCCACTACCACAAATATTGAATCAAAACCTCTTTGTGTTCTTGGCAACCCCGATACAAAATCCATGCTAATTGCATCCCACAACCTCTCTGGTATGGGCAATGGTTGATAAAACCCTACATTCTGTCTTCTTCCCTTTGAATGTTGGCAAATTTTGCATCTGTTCATGAATCTCTTGACGTCTGCTCGCATTCCCGGCCAAAAATATGACTCATTTAACCTTGCGAATGTCTTGTCATGACCAAAGTACCCTACCAATCCTCCACTGTGTTTCTCCTTTAGAAGGTTCTCCCTCATGGAGCATTTCGAAATACACAGTTGATTTCCCCTGAACAACAATCCTTCCTAGATCATGTAGTCTATCCATTGGCTTCTATCCTTGAGAATTGGATTCTCAGCTGCTTCATACACCTCTTTAAAATCTGGATCATCAGTGTACATGTCCCTGAGATCATCAAAACCCAATGTTTTGACTTTGAACTCCTGCAACAAAAAACACTTCCTGCTCAAAGCATCAGCCACTTTGTCAGCAGTACCCGAAATATGTTTTATCATAAAAGTGAAATTCTGCATATACTCAACCCATTTAACATGTCTTTGATTCAACTTTTCCTATTGAGTCACAAACTGCAATGCATGATTGTCACTGTACAAGACAAACTCCTTCGGGATCAAGTAATGCCTCCATTTCTTCAATGCTTGAACAATAGCATAAAACTCCTTATCATAAGTGGAGTACTTCACTTTCGCTTCATTCAACTTCTCGCTGAAGTATGATATCGGCCTGTCTTCTTGACTCAAGACTGCCCTGATTGCAAATCCACTTGCATCGCATTTCACTTGAAATGTCTTCTGGAAATCCAGCAACACCAAAACTGGTTGTTCTGTGATATTCCTCTTCAACAGATTAAAAATCTTCTCAGCTTCTTCAGTCCAGTGAAAAGACTTGTGTATTTTATTCACTATATCCATCATCGCTGCGCTAATTCCACTGAAATTCTTGATGAACTTTCGGTAGAAACTAGCCAATCTGTGAAAACTTCTCACCTCAAATATATTCTTCGGTGATGGCCAATTCTTGATTACCTCCACCTTATCTAGATCCATCCTCAACTTGTCTGCAGATATAACGAATCCCAAATAAATGAGCTCTGTCTTCATGAATGAGGACTTCTTCATATTTATCAACAGCTTCTCCTGCTACAATCTCTGCATCACTATAGCCAAATTCTTCAGATGCTCTGCCACTGTTTTACTATAAATCAGTATGTCATCCAAATACACAATGACGAATTTTCCAATGAACTCCCTCAGGACTTCATTCATCAACCTCATAAAGGCACTCAATGCATTTGTTAATCCAAATGGCATAACAAGCCATTCATACAACCCTTCGTTGGTTTTGAATGTTGTCTTCCACTCGTCACCTTCTCTCATGCAGATCTGATGATAACCACTTTTCAAATCAATCTTTGAAAAATACTTTGCTCCACTCAAGAAATCCATCAGATCATCCATCCTCGGCAATGGAAATCTGTGCCTGATGGTTATCTTATTAATCACCCTCGAGTCAGTACACATCCTCCAGTCTGCGTCTTTCTTCGAACTGAGTACTGTTGGAACAACACATGGACTCAAGCTTTCTCTGACCAACCCTTTGTCCAACAACTCCTGGACTTGCCTTTTAACTTCTTCATTCTCTTGTGGCGTCAATCTGTACGCGGCTTTGTTTGGCAAACTGTCTCCTAGTATGAGATCAATATGATGACTCACACTTCTGATTGGTGGCAACGAACAAGGTAATTTGTCCACTACTATGTCAACGAACTCTTCCAGCAGTTCCTGAACTTCTTCTGGTAAATCATCCATTCTTGTGCTGGTCAAAACAATCTTCGGTTTCCTGACCACAATGAATTGCGGCTCTTCCTTCTCCTTAACCTCTGTAAGAAGTTCCTTCCCACTCATGAGCAGTAAATGTTGCTTACTTTCGGCTTCACCTCCTTATCCTTAATTGGAAGCAACATGTGAGTCCTCCCATTCTTCTTCAGGGTGTATGTGTTCATTCTCCCATCATGAATCACATTTCTGTCATATTTCCATGGTCTACCCAACAATAGATGACAAAAATCCATAGGAATGACATCACATAATATCTTATCATTATATCCTCCTATCTTGAATTCAACCAAACATTGTTTAGTGACAGTTACCTGGTGTCCTTTCTGTAGCCACGAAACTCTGTATGGGCTTGGATGATCAGTCGTCTCCAGCTCCAGCTTTTATACCATCTCTGTAGAAATGAGATTATCCGTGCTACCACTGTCTACAATGACCTTGCATACCCTGTCCTTGGTCTTGCAAGCAGTCCTAAAAAGTCTGGTCCTTTGGACTGAACTCTCCACCTCCTTCTCTAGTGTCAAAAGGACTTTTCGCATCATCAACGATCTTCCACCTTCAGCGTCTTCTGCCTCAATATCCTGCCTCTGTGCTTCAGTGATGTGAGCTTCTCTACTTTCTTTCTTCTTGTCTGGACACTCATAAGACTTGTGCCCATTTTTCCCACATGTGAAGCATGTTATTACTCCACCTCTACCTCTTCCTCTACCTCTAGTACAAGGAAAAGTGTTGTTGTCAGCATAATCTCCTCTCTGCTCATTATGTTTCCCTCTTTGTTCAACATATTTCCCTCTCTGTGAGGTTCCATCTCTCTCAATCCGAGTCTGAGGTTTCTTCCAGTCCTCCTTGGGCTTCTGATATTTATCCTGGGCAACTGATTTGCCTCTGGGCTGACTTCTGCCTCGGCCTCTCTGACTCTTCTTTTGACTCAACTTCTCTTATGATTTCAGAGCCATCTGGTAAGCATCTTCCACCATTCATATGGTTACCATGCTCATCTCATCCTGGATATCATATCTCAGGCAATTCATATATCTGGCTACCTTCTCATCATCGCTCTCCCGATGACTTTCCCTGATGTTTAGTTTGTAGAATTCCTCAGTGTATTCTTTCACTGTCATCATCTTTTGTCTCATGTTCTGCATCCTCCTGAACAGAGTAATTTGGTAATCCCTGGGGATGAATTTTGCCTTCATCTTCGGGATCATTCTGTCCCAGCTTTTGATCTTCTGCTTGTCCTTGTAGCGTCTGTCAGCTTATAGTTCATCCCACCACAATGTTGCATGTCCTTTCAATCTAGTGACAGCATGCTTGAATTTCTTGTCCTCTTTGACATCTTCATAGTCAAAGTATGTGTCTAGAGCTCTAATCCAATCTAGAAGCTCCTCTGCATCCAAGTTTCCCTCATAAACTGGAATGTCCATCTTTTCTCTTGCATCCATCCTTGCAATAGCTTTGATCAAACATTCGTTTGATTCATCTTCGGCTGCAACTTCTTCTTCACGTTCAGCCTCAACTTCACTTTCGGAATCACTGAGATCCCCAGCACTGACTATGCATCTTTGCGCTGTCTCCATGTCTTCGAGTCTGGCTCGTAGATCACGCATCTCTCTTTCCATGGTTGGATCAGTCATCTTCCTGCCTCTTCTTCTCGGAATTTCCCTATCCTCTGGTGGATTGGGTGTTTGCGTGTCCCTTCTCCTTGGCGACATGGTGAATTCTTCTTTCTCTGCTACAAAAAGAAAAGAACCTTTCTGCTCTCTGATACCAAACTGATGCCGACACCCTCAACTCGTAGGTTAGAAGGTCCATGTCAACACAGGATCTTTCCCTTACCACTAGCCCGAAGAACTCTAAATGACTCTTCTATTTCCCTATCGGTAAATCTGCACCCACAACAACTATCACATGATCCCCTGTTTACACTTGGGAGATCGAACTTTGTGACTTCCCAAGGTCAGTGGTCGAGCCTTGGACTCTTGAATCCTCAAATCCCGATATGGTCAACACTGACCTTTTCTTTCTCCCATCGAGATTTTCCCTATCATGATTTCAGCACTCGCGATGTCGAACAACTTGTCTCACTGACTCTCGATGCCTGATTTGTCGAAACTCTGATACATGCGTGAGTCTGACTTTTCAACGCCACCTCACTCCTGTTAGGATATCAAAGTTCAGAATATCGTGAATACTAATGCAATGAGTTCAGGACTTCACCCCACGAGACTCTAAAATGGTGTGCCACCTGTTCACCTCTCTGACTTCTCCATGGCCCACACGAATCTGCTCAGCTTTCGGGATATCGCGATTCCCGTTACAATGTTTACGAGACTTCCACCCATGAAACCCCGATATGGGATTCCACGTGTAGATCCAATGGCCCTTATGGCTCAGATCTACGGTCCTGTCCCTCCTGATCTTTAAACCCTTAGGAATACTCATGGTAACTCCCCTGCTTCTCTGTGAGATCTAACGGCTCACGGAATTTCGCGAATCCTCTTCAGAGAATTCTAACCATCCGTTCTTCCTTGACGATTTCTGCGAATGACCAAGTGTTCCTTCCTCAAACTTGTCCACCTGCACGCAAACTTGTGATGCCTGCTAAACATTCACCGGTACAATTTCTCTGCACTGTCCTTCAACAGTTTCAAAGGCCTTATCCTTCCTAAGCTTTTCCACAAGTCTGCGTATTCTAGAAACCCTTTTGCTCGCACCCTTTTCGGCAACCGTCAAACACCTCCAAGTGTTTGAATCCTTCGAATTTGCACACTCCTGCAGCAGTAGTCCCTCAATGCTTCACTTAGGTCCACAACCCTGAGATTTCTCCTAGCCTATGCACTCCTTGCACGGCTCCTGTGTCCAACTGCACTTTGACGTAAATGAGAACAAAAGTTAAACTATATGAGTCCTATGTCAACGCACTCCTTGCGGACACTTCAACTGCACTCCTTGCAGGAATCTTGCTCAGACAGAGAAACATTTGAAACTCATTCCTACTTCCTCTCATACTTCAAACTCAAACATGAAATCATATACATCGCATATAAAGAAAATGTATAACAGGAAGAAAACATTCATGAGCATAGCATTCAACATCAATACATAGAGAACAAACACGAAACCATGAATTTGAATCAAACTCCTCTATTAATCCAAATATATGTACATGGGTGTTCTTACACAACTCTCTACATGCTCTTGCTCTCTTTCTCTATTGCTTCATCATTTACAATACACAATGAGGGTGTCTATATCCCGTTTCCCTCTTGCGCTCTAAAAATGTCTAATCTAGAATTGAATTCTACCTACTTGCATTAACTACTTTAAATGCCTTCTACCTACTAAGGACGAGAGAAAATCGCTCAAGGTCCATTTACATTATACAAGTGCACTTCTTCTTAATGGCTTCATTCAAGATTGTGCATCAACTTCAAGGCGATTTCAAAATTTGCATTGGTGCTTGCCCAGCTATCCGATTGTCTCCGCGTTGGCTCGCTTGATGTTGATGATGCTCCTGCATCACATGCCCTCTATACGAAAAGCCAGGCGCTCAAAAGCAGCTATAAAGTATTCCACTGTTCCAGATTGTTTCAACTTTGTCAAACGACCTAAATGGTTGGTGTCAGTGTCAAAGAGTTCATAAATCTCTGCCACAAAGTATGTCCAAGCAACATACGCTTGATAGGAATTTTTTCTCCATTGCCACCATTGCCAACGTTCTTTATCTAGATGGAGAACACCATACCGGAGTTTGGACAAATCATTTGTAATGTCGTACAAAGAGAAATAATGTTCCATTTGAGTTACCCAACCAGTGGGATCTGAGCCATAAAATTTGGTCACATACACCTGCGGAAGGTGTAGGTCATGCTGGAAATGATGGGACTGAAAATTATGGAAATGAGAGGAAGCTTCAACTTCGATATGCAAAGTTGGGTTAGATAAAGTGGGATCTGCAGGGATATGCAGCTTGGTGCAGATCCTCGAAATGACAGATTCAAGTTGGGTATTCATGTCTTATTTGAGGTCTTCTTTGAGTTCGGTGATTGATGCGGTGATGGAGGAATGCATGTTTTGATTGATGGTGGAAATATTGGCACTGAGTTGTCTCACTTATTGTTGGGTCTCTGTGAAATTAGATTGCAAGGTATTGAAGCAAGCTTCCAAGTCTTGGCTATGGGTATGGGCCATGATGATGAGGGAACCGAAAAGGGGTGGGTGGGGTCAAATTATTTTCTGAAAAATGACAGGTATGAATGTGATAAGGGAGAAGAGATAAATCCAATGGAATAGGTCTCAAATAATGGTGCAACAGAATCTAGACTCGTTTTTTTTTGGTTTTTTTCTTAACACCTGCAGAGTTATACTTTGGTCTGAAGAATATTGCAGTGATGAGATGCCCAAATTCTTAACCAGGAAGAAATGTGTAGTGATTTGGAAACTCGAACACAGTTGTGCATAAATAGATCTTATCTATTTTATGTTTTGTTTCTATCCCCAAGGGTTAGGTATTCAAGGGTTTGCCCTGTGCTATAGCTCTCTGATATACATGCGGTTTCCAACAGTAGTACTCAGCCCAATATCTCAAGGCTATATCTAAGGAGTCTAGACCGTGCCCTTATTCATACTACCCGACTACCCATGTAATAGAGAGTATCTTCCCGAGTGTTTTTCATGGTGACACTATAGTAGTCAAATGGCCGATCAGTTTATCTAAAGAAGGATTCAAGAAATCTAGGTCGACCCATATACAAGTGATGTTTGATGCATTACCACTCGAAGGGGTACCAACATGGGTTACAAGGGTGGCTAAAAAATATGCACTTAAGTACCACTTGTATTTCATGACTGTATGAATCCCTCAACCATCGATTTATGCGCGTAATGACAGATCTTTGTAGCTTAAAGACATAGGAATACGTCTCTACCCTGAAAAACATTAACCCACAATTTTTTGCTAAGGAAAATACTCTGATACCACTTGTAATATTCCAGATATAAAAAGTATGCATAGCAGAAATAAAATTCTAGAATTGGCAGATGAACAACAATATAACCAGAACAACACTGCAATAAGACCGATATGAAACTAGAATAACACCAAAAATAGGACTTTGATTACTGAAAGCAATGTTCACTTGCCTCTTTGAGGGGGAAACCTCCAGTTGATAACAACTCTATTACAATAATATCCAAGCTAGGGTTCTCATACCCTTGACTCCTATTTATACCAAATATGTCTATCAAAAGAACCATCTAGAGGAATATCCTTCTAGAAGAGAAAGCTTATATTAGGTCTTCTTACATTCAACTTATTCAACCTTATTGCAAGGCCTTATTAATATTTACCTTTATTACATTTGAATATATTGTTCTACCTACATGAGGGTTTAGGTCTCTAACAAACCATAGGAAGTGGAATGCCTCTTTCACTCACAGATGTGGGTAAAGGGTGCAAAATTTCAATACAAATTAAGTATTTCCTGGATTCTCCTGATCTAACAATTATATACCGTTGTTAAATACATAATCTCTTCTACTAATATTCTTGCGGAAATTAAACCACGATCACAAAGTGAAATATCAAGAACACATAACACAGAGGTTTTATAGGGAAAGCATAAAGCTAAAAACCCCACTATCATATATTATGTATATCATGGATCATGAAACAATCTCATACAAAACTCTAATCCAATAACTCTCAGTACAATACAATCGTATCACACTATCATACAAAACTCAACAAATACATGTGCCAATTCTATGTGTCCATATAGCCTGCCTCTTCTGCACAATCCCTACAATTAGAATTCTCACAAATGAATTTGAATTGCCTAGTTTGCACATGTTCATGAGCATATCCACTGCATCTGTGATTGCATGAGTGCACTTCACTCAAATCACAACTGATAGCCAAACTGTCCCTTTCACCTGTTATCTCAACTGGGTCTCCACTGGATCTGACATGCATGTAGTTAACCATGGTGAATCTTCATTTTCATGTGAGTTCACTGATTTTGAATTAATTAATAATTAATTCACTGAACTCTCACTAGTGTAAGTTCAATTACAACTAGTACAACTAGGCTTAACTCACTTAACTGAGTTAAACTATTTCACAACTCTCATAACTACACTTATAACTCTATTACAACTTCAGGTCACCTCCATGTCTTACCAGCCAACCTTTGAACTCAAATTCCCATAGTTAACTGATTTTCCATTTCAGTTAATTATTTCAAGTAATTATGAGATAATATATTAATATTTTTTGTCCAATTTATTTAAGGGAAAAGTAAATTAGACACATGTTTCTTGTTGACTTTTCAACACTCCCTCTCAACAAGAAAGGGATTATCCTTCACCCCAATCCTGTCTCTATGATATTCAAATTTTCTTCTGGTGAGCGCCTTCGTCAGAATGTCTGCATCCTGGTCTTTTGTAGGAATGTATTGAAGAAACATGATATTCCGCTACACAAAATCTATGAGATGATGATACCGGATATCTATATGCTTAGATATATCATGAAACATAGGATTAATCGAGAGTTTAATGCAACTCTGATTATCACAATGAATCACTGTCGGATCTAAATGAGAACCAAACAAACCAACCAAGATCTTTCTCATCCAGATAGACTCACATGCAGCTTGAATCTATGCCATGTATTCCGCTTCCACTGAATTAAGTGCCACGGATATTTGTTTCCTGTTGTACCAAGAAACATCTGTAGATCTGATACTAAAGATCCCTCCTGATGTGCTCTTTCTTTCCGTTGGGTTGCCTGCCCAATCTACATCCGTGAAGCCATGCAACTTCACCTCATCCATCTGTCTATACCATAATCCATACTCAGATGTGCCCTTCATATATCTCAGGACATGCTTACCCGCCTTCCAAAAGAGTTTGGTAGGCTTAACCATCGCTTGACTTAGCTGGTTAACCGCATAGAAAATGCTCGGTCTCGTGTTCACTAAATACATTAGCGAACCTACTAATTGTCGATAGACAGTAACATCCACTACCTCTCCAGAAGTAGCATCTTCTTTCCTCTAGTTTCCTGGAAGAGAAATATCCATGGGTTTGCAGCATTCCATGTGAAACTTACCCAGTATCTCCCTTGCATACTTGCCTTGAGACACAAAAAGGTCACCATCTCGCTGCCATATTTACAATCCAAGGAAATAATGAAGGAGGCCCAAATCCTTCATCTCGAACTCCTTTGCAAGGTAATCCTTGCATGAGTGTATGAAATGCTCATCACCAGTCAATATTAAATCATCAACATAAAGAACAATGATTAAAAGCTTACCCTCCACCACAATTTGGTATAGGTTTTCATTCGCTTCACTTTTGGTGAAGCCCAGTCTAGTGAAATAGTTGTCTATCTAAGTATACCAAGCACGAGGTTCTTGCTTCAGCCCATACAGTGCTCTCTTGAGTCTGCACACATGAGACTCCCTATCAAAGGTCTCAAAATCCTCTGGTTGTTCAATGTACACTTCTTCCTCAATGATCCCATTGAGAAACACAATTTTTACATCCATCTGATGAATGCGCCAGCCCATCTGTGTTGAGAGTGCAAGGATGGATCTTATAATAATCTATCCCCTTGATCTGCGAGAAGCCTCAGGCCACAAACCTGGCCTTGTATTTCTCCACACTCCCATCAGTAACTTTCTTCACCTTGTAGATCCATCTCGAACCTACCACTGATTTGTCGACCGGTCTTGGGACAATTTCCCATGCATTGTTTTTGACAATGGAGTCATACTCCTCTACCATAGCATCAACCCAAGTGAGATCCTACACTGATTCTTGAAAGGAAGATGGTTCAGTCACAAGATATTTTCTCATGAGAGCCATGTATCTAGCAAATCAATCAGGAGACTGTCTCTGTCTGCACTGTGAAGTAGGGGCTCCTACATTATGTGCAACATCTAGTCTCAATCTATCAGCTTTTGTGGTGTGCTTTCTCCCATTTTTGATGGATCTCTCTTCTTGAGTGGTTTCCACCAGTCCATGAACCTCCTCATGTGGTTGATCCACATCTTGAGACTCATCTTTGGGAACCAGCAATTCCTCTTCTGCATGCAAGTCTAGCTCCCTCTCAAGTGACAACTGCATGGATTTCCCCTCATCGAATTTTATATCCCATCGCATAACAATAATATTATTGTTTAGAAAATACACATGATAATTATGGGGTGTTTCTGTGTAGCCCACAAATATCCCAACTTCGGCATTCAGTTCCATCTTCTTCCTGACATTCTTACCAGTGAAAGCTTCTTTAGGTGTACTCATGCCAAGTATTCTACGAGGATAATGGTTTTGCACATAAACCACAGTATTGAATGATCTTGCCCACAAATGCATTGGTAGGCCCTGATCATGCAACATCACTTGTGCAACACCCACAATCATTCTATTCATCCTCTCCATGACCCCATTTTGTTGTGGGTTATGAGGCACTATGAGTTCTCTTCGAATTCCTTCTCTACTGCAGAAGTCTTTGAATTTGTTAGAGATGTATTCTCCACCATTATTTCTCCTTAGAGCCTTCACTTGCTTCCTTGACTCTTTCTCCACTAATGCTTTAAACTCACAGAACTTTGAGAATGTTTGATCTTTCTTCTGCATGAAGAAGATCCATCATTTACGAGAAAATTCATCAACAAAAAGAACATAATACCCATGTTTTGTGTTTGAAGCAACTGCGAATGGTCCACATACATCTGTGTGAACTCTCTCTAGGATTACCGAAGCACGGTTCTCCTTTTCATGAAAGATAGACTTTACATGCTTCCCCAGGGTGCACCCCTTGCACTAATCTAACTAAGAAAGTGTTCCCCTTGGAATTCCAGTAGATATTTATTGCATGATCTTCAAGGCTCCATGATGAAGATGGCCCAATCATCTGTGCCATAATTCGCCCTCATCCCAGCTCACCACTTTTTCTGCCTTGCCCACCATGGCACCACAGTCATATACCTCCAACATGTAGAGATTCTTAACTCAAATCCCTATCTTCTTGACTTGACCCGTTGCTTTATGTCGCAGGTAGGATTTTCCACAACTGAAAGTAATGTCATAGCCTTTGTCCTCCAACATTGCGACTGAGACCAGGGTTTTCTTCAGACCTGGAACATGCATAACATTTTTCAATTGAAATGGTTTACCTGACTCCCTCTGAAAGGTAATGGTACCAATACTAGTTGCATTGTATCATCCATCGTCGCCCATATCTATATGTATTATGAGATCTTTCTCCTCCAAGTCACTGAAAGACTCTTTATCTCCTGTTATGTGGTAGGAAGCACCACTATCCAAATACCACATCGATCCCGATGCACTTGAAGCCATGCATGCGATCAAAGAGAAGTCAAGTTCAAATTGCGAGACAAGAGCCTCACCAGTTGCAGCTCCAGCAACCGTCTTGTTCTTCCTCTTCTGTGGACAGTTAGTAGCGAGATGCCCATGTTCGTGATAGTGAAAACACTTCACTTTGGAAAAATCCAGCTTCTTGACTTTAGACTTGGATTTTGAATGGAATTTCTTCCCTTTCCCTTTCCTTTCCTTGGTAGTCAAAGAACAATCCTCTTCATCATCACGCTTTGATGAATATCCATCTCTGGTGTTATGCCTGAACTCCTCCTGCACTAGATCTGACCATAGTCGTTCCCAATCTGGCAATTTTTCCCTTCCATTGACAGAGTCTTGATAATTGTGCCAACTCTTGGGAAGTCCTAGGAGAGCCAAGCTCACCAAATCATCAGCAATGAATGTTATTCCCACACTTCCAATCTCATCCCAACATTGGACAAACTTCGTGAGATATTTTGGAATGGAGTCACCCTTCTCCATATTGATCTTCCTGAGTTTATCTTTGAACGCCAATTTCCTATGGTCGTTGTTGTTCTGGAATAGATCCGTCAAAGCCTTCCACATTGCATATGGTGTGGCTTTCCCATGAAGATTAGAGACAATGTGGTCTCATACTCCCTCCAACAAGATCCTCCTCGCCGTTGCCACTTTCTTTTTCCATGCATCAAGATTTGCAGTGTTTGTCGCATCCGGCTTAGGAACATCTTTGTCAATGTATTCCATCAAGCCATTGTCTTTGAGTATTGATTCCATCCTGTACTTCCAAGGAATGTAGTTAGAGATTCCTTCAAGTGAATACTCTAACCTCAAGCCAATGAAAGACATTTCAATCTTGAATCAACTATAGAACCAAGAAAGTCCTTCTACAAATTCAAATTTTATCCAACCACAAACTCAACTCTTGCAATCCTTCTTGCCCTAGGAGGTTCTCACCTAACCAGTTACTAGCCTGAGGGAAGTTCTCACCTCATCAGTGTACATCCTGTGAAAATGTTGAGAGAGTTCACATTGTAATGCACAGTGGGGTGAGGGAGGTTCGCACCTCTCCTTTGAGCAGTGAAAATCCTAAGGGAGGTTCGCACCTCTCCTTTGAGTAGGGTGTGGAAATTTCTTCTCTCAGAAATGTGCGATGTTTTCAGTACTATGCCGTCACACCCTGCCAGAGGTGGGAGCTGTGAAAATACTATTATTTTCTCACCTCAATTCTATGGCTTCGTGGCTCTGATAGCATGTATAAATTTCAATACAAATTAAGTATTTCCTAGATTCTCATGATCTAAAAATTATATACCATTTTTAAATACAGAATCGCTTCTACTAATATTCTTGCGGAAATTAAACCATGATCACAAAGTAAAATATCAAGAACACATAACACATAAGTTTTATAGGGAAAGCATAAAAATAAAAAACCCACTATCATATATTATGTATATCATGGATCATGAAACAATCTCATACAAAACTCTAATCCAAGAGCTCTCAATACAATACAATCGTCTCACACTGTCATACAAAACTCAACAAATACATGTGTCAATTCTCTGTGTCCAGACAACCTGCATCCTCTGCACAATCCCTGCAATTAGAATTCTCACAAATGAATTTGAATTGCCTAGTTTGCACATGCTCATGAGCATATCCACTACATGTGTTATTGCAGGAGTGCACTTCACTCAAATCACAACTGATAGCCAAACTTCCCCTTTCACCTGTTATCTCAACTGTGTTTCCACTGGATCTGACATGCATGTAGTTAACCGTGGTGAATCTTCAGTTGCATGTGAGTTCACTGATTTTGAATTAATTAATAATTAATTCACTGAACTCTCACTAGTGTAATCTCAGTTACAACTAGTACAACTGGGCTTAACTCACTTAACTGATTTAAACTACTTCACAACTCTCATAACTACACTTATAACTCTGTTACAACTTCAAGTCACCTCCATGTCTTACCAACCAACCTTTGAACTCGAATTTCCCATAGTTAACTGATTTTCCATTTCAGTTAATTATTTCAAGTAATTATGAGATAATAGATTAATATTTATTGTCCAATTTATTTAAGAGAAAAGTAAATTAGACACATGTTTCTTGTTGACTTTTCAACAAAGGGGACTATGTTGCATTTCATCACACCTGCAGCCCTACACCATCGGTTGGCTTCAGCAAGGACGAGATCTCTGCATTAGCCAACAATGTCATCTACCCTACAACATGAAGCCCTTCAAAGATGATGTATTTTGTGATATTTCTCCCCTTGAAGCTTGTGATGTTCTTTTAAGCCAACCATATTTGTGGAAGCAACATGTTTTGTATGAATCTAGACCATGCAATGTTATTATTACATTGGGTAGACAATTGTATAGGATACCATAGGTAGCGTGCCCTACCGCTATTTCTTTAATCTCTGCTAAGAAATGCAGTAAGATAATTTCATAGACCGAGAATTTTGTCTTCTTTGTGATTCATGCTTGCAGTAAGTAGAAGGTCTCTGCCACATCCATGACCTCTACACATAGCCTCTCTTTGCAATAGAAGCAAGTGGACAGGATAGTGGGAAAGTACAAAGACATCTTCTCCTCACCCACCAGGGTACTGATGCACTACCAAGTCAAGCATCCAATTGATATAACCCTCAGTGCACCGTTGCATAATGGACCATTCTATCGTCGCTTGTTGAGGGAAAATGATGAAATCAAGTGCCAAATCCAAGAGTTGATTCAAAAGAGGCACTCCCAACTCAACTCCTCCATTTTCGGAAGCTCTATTGTGCTAGTGCAAAAGAAATACGGGACATGGATGCTCTTCATTGATTATAGAGAATTAAACAAAATCAAAGTTAGCAACTCGTACCCAATTCCCTGAATTGATGACCTTCTTAACCAACTCAAGGGGGAAAATTTCTTTAGCAAGATTTACCTAAAGTCTAGCTACCACCACGTTCCCATCGAACCAAATGATGTATGGAAGACAACTTTCAAATCTAAATAAGGTCTCTTCGAATGGATAGTCATGCCCTTTGGCTTAACAAATGCACCAGCTATTTTCATGAAGTTGATGGATGATGTATTGAGACCCTTCACAAACTCTTTTGTGGTCGTATATCTGGATGACATCCTCATCTTCAACAGAACTTGGGAGGAGTACATGCAACATATTCAATAGGTTTTGGGCACTCTACAACAGCCCAAGCTATATGCCAACTTGGAAAAATGTTCCTTTGGCATGAACATGGTCCAATACTTGGGATACATTGTTGATGAGAATGGGGTACATGTGGATCCAGCTAAGATCCAAGTCATTCATGACTGGCCAACCTAACGACACTAAATGAGCTTCGGAGCTTCTTTGGACTTTCCAACTTCTACTGAAGGTTCATGTTTGGATTCTCCCATATTACATGGGCCCTCAACCAAGTAACCAATGGCGGTGGAAAGGAAAAGTTCACATGGGGGAGGCATAACAACAAGAATTTTATGATCTCAATCATCATTTGTAATCAACTCCGGTACTCTCCTTACCCGATCTAAAATAATAATTCAATATTGAGATTGATGTCTCTGACTATGTTGTAGGTGAAGTTCTCACTCAACACGATCATCCAGTAGCATACCATATTCAAACACTGTCAGATATTTTTCGGAAATACTCCACCTATGAAAAAGAAATGTATTCCATTGTGCAAGCCTCTCGTTAATGGAAACATTACATTCTGGGAAAAGAGATAATCATCCACAATGATCATAAGCCTCTGTTGTTCATACAGACACATGGGAAGTTGCAAAAGAATCGCCATCAAAATTGGTCCACATACCTACAGCAGTTCCATATCAACATCAAGTATAAAATAGGGACCCAAAATCATGTCGCTGTCTGCCTCAGTCACCCTCCCATTGTTGCACTCACTACTGTGCTCCATTCATGTGGGAATGAGGCATCTGAGTGTCCCCAACTTTATCAGCATGACCCTGACTTCACCACCACCTATCATCTCTTGGGTACATGAGCGAATGTCATTGATTTTCACATCGAGGATGGATTGTTATGCCATCTGAGCCACATCTATGTTTCTACAAGTGAGAATGAAACGTTGATTTGGGAGGATCACTACAGTCGAATGGAACGACATTTTGGAATGGAGAAAAATTTGGTCATTCTACAGAAACATTTTATTGGCCAAAAATTTGAGAAGATGTCATCAAGTATATCATATCTTTCATTGCCTGTGCCATTTCCAAGCCAACCATCAAGAAGCAAGGATTCTACACCCCTCTTCCTATTCCCAAGAGGCCTTGGGAATCCATCTCGATGGATTATATGTATGGCCTTCCATCCACCAAGAAAGACAATGATTGTGTATTTTTGGTGGTTGATTTATTTTCAAAGATGGTCATTATCACAGCCTGCAAGAGGAGCATCACAGCGGTAGATATTGTCAAGATCTTCTTCCAATGGGTTTGGGTCCATTTTTGGATACCACGCACCATCACCTCATATTGGGACAGCAGGTTCCTCGACGCATTTTGGTCGAGTCTCTGGTCACTGTTGGAAACTAAAATCACTAAATCCACTTCTTTCCTCCCCCTAATCGATGGCCAGATAAAGGTCGCCAATCGGATGATTGTGCACATCCTGTGCATGTAGAAATCTAAGCATCTGCGTACATGGGATGAGATTCTTCCCTATGTTTATAACAACTACAATAGGGCTCTCCATAACTCCACCAACCATATCCCATTTCAGGTGGGGTTTGGATTCCAACCTTTGCGTCCCATGGATGTTTCACTACCTATTGCAGAATTTTCCCATGTTCAGTCTGAGGCCGATAAAGCTACCAGATTCATTGAGTGGGTTGAGCACATCTGCCAACAGGTCCATGAGATTTTTCTAAAAGTCAATGATAAGTACAAGAAGTGCCATGATCAACACTGGGTACCGCACCAGTTTCAGGTGGGAGACATTTTTTTATTACATTTGCAGAAAGAGCACCTTACAGGTCCCCATCGAAATATCCACCCACTTCACTATGGGCCTTACACTATCACCAAGGCTATGGGTAGAAATATTTGAGCTCAACACTCAACCCTTCCTTGGCTTTCACCCAATGTCAATGTGGACCTCCTTCGGCCATATTTTCCATCATTATTGGACACCTCAGAGATCGCAGAACAATTGACACCAACAAAGTTCAACCCCGACTGCATGGAACATGATCCAACTTTATCGGGTTGTCAAGGTAGGGTATCTCCTACAACAAGGCAAGTGGATCACTCGGGGCCAAATTTAGTAGAATTTTTCTCACCTTATGGGGACACTCAACACAATGGAGACCATTGTTTCCTAAGGGAGGAGGACTGATCCATGTGGATATTGGTGGCCACCCACCTATTCCAACTGCCTCCTATTGATAGTTTATAGTTTAGCATGTTCTTCTATAATTCTTTGTAATTATGGGTTCTACACTTCTGTGGTTGTCTAAATCCCTACACATCTTCTTGGTGGATATTGGTGGCTACCCAACTAATCCAACTGGCTTATTTTGGAAGTTTTCATGTCAGTACATCTTTATGTACTTCCAGGGCCATGTTTGGGCCCTAAACAGTTTTGTTTTTGGCTTGCCACAGTCAAATATATATGGTGTCAAACTTGATGGTAAAATGTGTAGCTCTCAAAAATACCTTTCCAATAGGATATCAATCACCTAAAATGTAGGTCGTATGAAACAGTTACGACCCCGAAAAGTTGAGGTACCAACTTACCCATCATGTCCCACATAACTTTTAGCGTTTCATCTCCTAGGGTTAGGTTTTTGGATGTCTAGGGTTTTGGAATTCATGAGCAATGTTAAAAAGGCCTATAGATCCTCATTGTGATCGTTCTTCTCAGATGAATGCATGTAGCAACCACATCTCTTCTCAGAGATAGCTTCCACCATTCGAGAAAGTTGTTTCAGTTATGTAGTTTTATAGTTTCATCGTATTTTATTTATTCAATAGAAGTTATTGTTCACTGGATATATGTTGTTGTTATTTGTATCTCTATGTTATGTTATTCAATCTGTTATTCATTTCATTCCTCTCATAAATCCGTATCACGCATGTGTTCTGCAACAAGAGGAAAAAGTGTGCAATTATTGGAGTAGTTGTTGCAACTGGGGGTGACGTCAAGGAGGGTTTTGGTCTATCTCTTGGTATATTTTGGTTAAGTGGTGCACTAATCTTTCCTAGTGAAGGAGTAGAGGAGGATCTTCTTCTTTATTTTTGGTCTATCTATATTGAGAAATTTTTTGTTGGGTTTTCTTCCCCATGATAGTTTCCCGGGATAATTTGTGTGTCTCTATTGTTTCTGTGATTGCCTCTCTTTCAGTGATATTATATATACAACTAACGTGTTAAATGATTGTATTAATAAAGAAGAACCGAAATTGATAGATATATAAGTAAAACATCATCAAATTTAACCCAGTTACAGAAGTTGTGTCAGTAAGAACAAGATACAGGCAATGCCAAAGAACGGGAGAAGACCAAAAAAAAAAATAGCTTGAACAAAAAAGGCTCCAAACGGAGGAATATTATCAAAGAAGACATACTTAGGAGAAGAAAAGGATAGAATAGGAGCACATGGCACATCAGGTCGCTCTAGAAAATAAGAAAGAAGAAGAAGCTAAAACATTGGCAGAGGACAAGGAACCCAAGAGGCTAGCTAATGAAGCACAAGACAAGAAACTGGTTGAAGAGGCAGAGGAGAAATGATTGGCTGACGAAGCTGAATCAAAGAGGAAATTTGATGAGTTGTTGAAGTGGAATTTAAACCAGACCCCAAGAACTATATTGACACCGAACCTAAGCATTGTGAATATACCTCCTCTGGAGTACACCCCCATAAGCTCCACACCAAAAGATTCCTCCCTCTCTTCCCAAGCTCACAATTTTGAAGAATCAGTAGTCACTATTGGAGATTACTATTTCGAAAACAGAACTAGAAGCATCTATAAGAGATCGTCAAAAAGAAAGAGAGGAGAATATACCAAGTCAAATTCATATGCAGGAAGGATATTAGAATGGAAGGTCGAGTCTGATCGAGAAGAGAATGCGGTCCAGGCATCCTCGATGCTCAACGCCTTTGCAGGATTAGATGCCTCATTTGTCCTGGAGGTAACCAATGCCCTGGACATTTCCATGAACTGAGTAGTAGTGATGGAAACAGATTTGAAAGGCGTAAAAGACCAATTCTCCATAGATATCCCGAAAGTTATCAAAGCAGTTGAAGGTTTAAATTCAGATAAGATCAATGGTTCCCTACAGGCACAAAGAGACCAATTGAATGCAGAGTTTGAAAAGAGGATGCAAGTCCTATGGGACACACATAGGAACGAGCTATAAGTGGAAAGACATAAACTTAATACCACTCTAGAAAATACTAGAGCCTCGGCATGTACCATGGAGTCCATCAAAGCACAAGCGCTATATTCCAGCAAAAATTTAGCAAAGGAAAGGAATGAACTCCTTAATCTGTCGATCAACATGTGGGTGGAGCAACAAGAACAACTTAGTTTGCAGAACATTTTGATAGAGACTCAAGGAAGGTATCGGGAAGCGAGAGAGGCTTTTGAGGAGATGGCTAATTTGCAGGACATGCACCAACCTCCACCTACTTCCCTACTAGTATATTCGAAAAGAGAAAGACTCAGGTATTGAATGTTTTTCAACACCAGCAAGCCTCTCTTCATGTGTGTTCCCTCCTCCCAAGGAGTAGTGGCTGACACATGTGCACAACTCTGGAAAGATGTTAATGATATCGTCGCAGAGGTAGGGGTACAACCACTACAGTCTATAGATGAAATGACTTCTTTCAACACCAAATCGCTTGAAGTGGAATATCTAAAGAAAGCAAATTAGGAGAGAATTCTAGATTTGATTCTATTTGAAGAAAAATCAATTGAAGAAAATATGATTTTTACTACCTAACTCACCCATAAGATTCAATCCTTTGTAAAAGCCACGACATAGTAGTTATATCAAGAAGTGTCTACAAAATTCTGTAACGGAGAATCGGCCTTAGAGAGATTGCAATCAAGCAAACTTAGGAGAATTTTAAATGACCACTCCACTTGGAAAGAATACCAAGACCAACAACAGGAGCATACCTTGTCATGATTATAGAACCCCACTGTTCTTTCCAGATGTTGTTTTCTTCTGATATTGTAATCTTTTCTGGAATACGAAGAGTTTCTTTTGTGAAACATCCCTAATTTTTATGATTACTAAGAAGAATGACTGTAAGAATTCTCCCCTCACTATATAAAGGGAGTGTTGCCCATTTGAAAGGGCTTTTGGTTTTTGAAGTTAGCAAGAGAGTGTTTTTGTTGCAAGTTAATTTGAATCCAAGGGACATTCTAAATTTGGAGATTATGGTACTGATGTGTGTGAATGAGATTATTTTGTTTATGCAGCTCTCTATTTGTAGTCTATGAATGTTAGTTGATGAATTATTTCTAAATTAATGTTTACATTCTTCAATTATCATGGTTTTCAGGATGAGTACAATGATAGTATAATGTCGTTAAATGTATCAATTATTTATTTCTAACAGATTATGATATTAAATTTATGTATCACTTGTGTCATGAATTTATTCTATGCAAGTAATGCACATCATTCATTGTATTCATTTATTTTGCTAGTTCACTCTTGATCAGGATAGATTAATTTAAATAGTATTAGTTTAGAGAATGCATCTTAGAATAATAATCATACCTCTTAGTTTAATTTTATTTAGCTTTGTTTATTTCTCTTATCTTATTTTTAATTCATCTAAGAACCTTTGGTTCTTATATTCATATTTAGTTAGTATTTAGTTAGTATTTTAATTAGCATTTTAGTTACTTGGTAACCAAGCCAAAAGTTGGTCGGAAGCGCTACTCCAAACCAGAGTGGGTCTTGGGACCTACCATCGGGTGTTTTCCCTTAACTCTTCCCTTAACTGATTGAACTGGTCATTTTGGCCCGTCAACAAACTGCTTTTACATGATTGTGCGAAAAATGTATTTTCTAATGACATATTTGATCTATTTAATATGTGTTCATGGTTAATGAGAGATGCTTACAACTCATCTAAGCTAAACTAACTTAGGTCTTTTCTTTCTTCCAAAGACACAACAAGAGGATCAAATTTAGGAGGAAGACTCCTAAGTACCTTCTCAACAACCTTTCTATCCTCTATGTTTTCTGCATGAGACTTAATCTGATTTATGAGGCCAATAATATGAGTATAAAATTATTCTACTGAATCTATATCTTTCATTGACAAAGTTTCAAAATCTCTTCTAAGAATTTGTAGTTTTGAAGTCTTGACTTTGTCCATACCTTGATAATAAGTTTGTAATATGTCTCATGCTTCCTTCACTTGCTTTGTTGATGCAACTCTTAGGAGTATGTTCTCATGCATGGCTTGATGTATGTAAAACATAGTCTTTCCATCCTTCTTCCTTTGATCTTTCAAAGAATCATTCTCAACTTGTGTGAGGGCATTGTATGTTGCCTGATATGTTGGTTCCACATAATCATTTTCAACTATCCCATACATCTTGACCTCGAAATAATTCCTTCATGGTGAAGGACCCTAACTCACAATTTTTACCTGTAAAAGTGGGAGGTTGTAGATTCCAAGTAGAATCCATGTTTCAAAATCTCAACAATCACCTTAAGACATAGCTATTGTTCTTGTTCTGTTGAAACATGTTTTGATAACTCTGCGCAACACAATTACAAAAACTGTGCACTTTACTCCTTTGTGGCGGACCTCACAAAAACTCAATGCGCACTGACAAGACTACACTATAAATTATGCACTGTCAATATACAATAATGTGACGCAATTTATGCACGTTGTAATGAAAACACTTATAAGGCAATTTCTTTTAACACTGGACTACTCTAATTTCACATATATCTATGACAGAACTGAGAACTCACAATCATACATGTATACAATTTATCAATACACAATTACTTGATATATTACCAACTTGAATGTTGCACGTTGTATCACAGATTTGGGTGCTACACACAGTTACAAAATACACTAATATGAACAGCTTCGGCTCCAATAACTTCTACAAACTTACAAACCCAAAGCTTGTGCTCTTAGACTTCTTCGACACTCTCGTGAGCTACCTTTTCTTGTATTATATTTTGCTTTCTTACAAACTCGGAGATATAAAGACTAAGAGTGAAACTTGTTGTAGGAGCTAACCAACATAACATTTAAAACAACAATAAATTTTGAATTTCGATTGACTTTATTTACTTAATAGAGCTCGAAAAAGATTAAAAACTTCACTGAATAAGACCCCGTCCACTCACAAACGGAGTTTTGAACTGTAACTTGTAATTAATATTTCCAACAGTTATTTGATCGTACTTGGAAGTGTAATTGTATTTGACCATACTCCTCTATGTCACCAACCTCGCTATAGTTGTTGAGCTCACTGATATTGTGATCGTTGGAATCTTTCTTGTCGACCTCAGGATTGGAAACGTCAAAGAATATACCAAATCTATAGATGTCGGAACCGCGGGAAGCCCCAGAACATGAAATCTTTGAAACACAGAGAGGGTCTATCATTGAATAGTTGGCAGACATCTGTGTGGAGCTTCCAAATCGCAATGCAACTGGGTTGAAGAAAGAAAACCCTTTGCAGAGTCTGCAAGTTGCATAACTACAGTGTTTGTGAGCATGGTGGGAGGAAATTGTAGATAAAACAATGCATATTCTATTGTGAAAGGTGAGTTCTGCAAAGCATGCTTGCAATGATTGACACACGATGTTACATCGAATTTGTCGGCAACCATTAACACATCCAGCAGCTTAGTCGTAGAATGCGCCTCTAGTGTTCCGTTGTACATGAAGTGCAATACATCCATGAACGCCACTTCCTCTGCAATAAAATGCCACGGCACAAGAATCTTTACAAAGTTAAATAAAACGGAGTGAGCTAACTTGGAGCAATCTTCTCTCGAGTTACTTTTCTGGTATATTTTTTGGCAATGCAGTTTTAAATTTTAGGTCGATTTAGAAGTTTGATCGATTTTTCGAGCATCTGGGTTGGTTTAAAATGGGGCAAAACCCCTCGATTAAGGTTTCGAAAAACATGGAACTTTGATCCATGCCAAACTTAGGCTACCCTGAAAATCTGGTCAGACCTATTTTTTTGTCTGAAAAGAGGGAAGATTGCTCCCTAGTTAACTTACTCCTAAATAAAACACTACACCATAAGAATCTTAAAACACTACACCATAAGAATCTTAATAAAGCAAATTAAAGGTGATGTGAAATATAAAATTGATATCCAAAAATAATTTATGTATATTGGTGTTTTTTTTTCTGTTATAATGGGAAAACTTATCATAATTCAGTTGTCAATGGGAAAACTTATTATGCCGAAAGGCGTACACCTATTGACAATGGGCACATTTAATATGTTTTTAGTACTTAATCAGTTTTGTATGGACAAGATTAAATATTGTTGGAATATTCTTAGTCGTCCCAATAAAACAATGGTTGTGATTTCAACCACTAACTTCCTCACTATTATAAAGACATCCATTCACATGTTTATTTTTTTACTTTTACTTAATCATATTTAAAATTGACTATGATGGCTAGATGATTGCCACCTCTAAGTGATGTTTGATTTTCTAAAGAGCCCAAGTTTACCAGCCACGATTCTTACTCCAACTATTATTTATTGGGCGAGATTTTCATGCCTGGAGCTCTTACCGCGTCGTCTTACAGCGTCGGTTAGCTCTTACCGCGTCGTCTTACAGCGTCGGTTATTTAATGCATAGGGTTCTGCTCCAAGGCTCAATTATTTCGGTGTTCACCAACCACAAGTAACTTGTGGCTGTGCTAGTTGTATGATATTAGGAATGTAAGTAGACTCATCACACTTATTCAAGGAAAACTAGACCACCTGAATGATAGTCATTATTGGATGATATCAGGAATGTAAGTAGACTCATCACACTTATTCAAGGAAAACTAGACCAAATGATAATTATTATTGGATGATATGAGGAATGTAAGTAGACTCATCACACTTATTCAAGGAAAACTAGACCACCTAAAATAACCTAGATTAACTCATGCCAAATGCCTCTTAGTTTTAGGCCATTACTCTAATGATTGTCTATATTAATTTATACTAATTGTGATTTCTAAAATTTCTAAAATAAAAATTTTATAATCTTCTTTAAATTATATAACTTTTATGAATTAAAAAATTAAACACATTGGTATTACTTTCCTACTTCTTGAAGCTAGTTAGATTTTAGCAATGTTGATTTTTTTATTTATGCCCATTCTAATAAAAATATACTCTTGATCTTTTAAATTAGGGTTCATGACCTCTCTCATATCTTCTTTTATCTTTTCTTAATTTTGTATTACTACACATTTTTTTTTTTAATTTAAAAGTAACTATATTTTTTCCATCTTTATACTAACCTTTTTTAAGTAATAGTAGTTTTAGTTAAAGTTTGAAGTAGTCTTATAGAGCATATTTCATTTTATGTTAATTGTGTTAATTGTTTTGTGCTTGTATGTTAAATAGTTAATCATATAACCATATTCTCAATGAAAGAAAAAGTAGTTTTTATAAGGAAAAAATAATAATATTATTACTTTTAATTTTAGTTTTAAGATTATAAATTATAAAATATTTTAAAATTTGTTTTAAAATTTTTAATTTAAAACATAAAATATTATATAAGATAAAGTATTATATCACATTAATATAGTGATTATTTGAATAAGAAATTATATAGTTTCATTGGACTTAATGATTAAGAACATGTATTTCCTCTTAAAATTTTTTTATAAGAGATTATATATTACATTACATTATAACATTTTAATATAAAAAAAACTAGCCATAATTGTATTTCCCATTAAAATTGAAAACCAAATTAAAAAAATAATAAAAAAATAAAATGTCAATGAAAATTAAGTTTAAACATAACTGAATAACTTAAATAAAAGGTGACATTTGTTTCTCTGATTCTCACATCCATTTGAGAAAATCTTGAGCATAATAAAATTAGGAACAGTAAAGAAAGAATAAATAAAAAGAATAAAAAATCTAACAGAATTAAGAAAGAACCAATAAAAAAATAAGTTTTTCTTACTCTCATAAAAAAGGAACTCTTTCCAGCCAGCTGAAGTAATATATATAATACGAACTATAGAAACACGGTTAGAACAATCCATCTACATAGAACAACCAACATGGCTACTTGCATCTTTGTTATCTGCATGGCAAAGTGATGATGCAAAAGATTATTAGAAAGTGGAACCAGTAAACAATTTAGTCAAATATACTACTGTCCAAGAAACTCGAGTTGTGATTGTGATTCAGGGTTGTGTTTGGAAGATCATTTCTTAAAGAATTCTGATTATAAAATTGAAAAGAAATACCCATAGATGTGGGTAGATCTGAGGTATGGATGGATGAGATGACATAATTTATGAAAACACTTGTATACATAGAGTTGCTTCATAGGTATTCATATGACATCAATTCGAGACGAAAAAATGAGTTGGTGAATTGAAGCTCCAATGAAAATCACAAATGTTGTATAATAACAAAAATAAATAAAAGTATATTAGAATGTTCCAATTAATGATTTTGTTTTAGGTAGAAACATTGTGGGAAAATGTCTATTTGACCTATGATATTTTAAATATTAATATAAAGTTATGTATATTAATTATGTTAACACATTATAGTTTGGATAATTAAGTAGAATGATGGTTATCTTTTTCATTCAAATTCAATTTTAACAAATTATATGTTAAATTTTTAATCTATATATTATTATTATAACTTTCAATTTTATATTATAAAATTTCTCAAACTTCTTAAAAATTCAATTTTAACAAACTATATGTTAAGATTTTAATCAATATATTGTTATTATAATTTTTAATTTTATATTAGAAAGTCTTTCAATTTTTATAAAAATATTTTATAATATAATTCTATGAAAAGCAGTGTATTATAAAACAAGGGTTGCATGGCAGTGTAGTTTTTGCCGAGTTGAATTGGGAATAAATGCATAGGTATGGAGGCTCGAACTAACCGTGGTTCGTTGATCTTGAAAGAGAGCGGGGACAGTTGATCCCCATAGCATACGCGAAATTTGCCGATTCGACAGTTCGAGAGATTTGGCATGAGGTAAGTTGATAACGACCAGAGCTCATCATTTGATTTCATCCTCACTTTTCACTAATCATCACTAAACATATATGAAATGACTTGTTGATGTTTCCCACTCAGAACACTCACATAGATTATTTGTGGGATAAACAAAAGGGAAAGAATTAGACCTTGATGGACCACTACTACAGGAATGGAACCAACACATAACACAACTTCTCAAGGCTTATGTTGTTCCTGAGATCGATTCTTACATAACTAAACAACGTTTAGTCTGTTTATATGACCATTGAACGGGGATTGACTTGAAACCAATTTCACTCAGATTACGCTACTTGTGTGCCCAACTTTAGTATATGGTTAACCTACCACACAATCGTAACCATAATAAATACAAGCTACTTTTGCAGCGCCATATTCTTTGATTGGGATTTTCTTCCCCCGTTTTATTGAATTTTTGTTAGCATATGCGACACAAAATGCCATATTCCTCAGCATTTAATGTAAGGGGTTCTTAATAATAGGGGTTTCTCTACAATAACGTAGTTTCAACTTCCAATTCTGATCTAAAACTGTTGAAATGGCAGGGTTGACGAGGTGGGTTTTAATGGCTTTAATGATTGTCCTATTATTTTTCGTTGGCATGGCGTGGAATGGACAGATCAATGGTAGAGTCTTTTGTGATGTGTGCATTTTTATAGTGATTCTAAGATGTAACTTTAAGTGAAATTTATGATAAGAAAATACAGAGGTAGTATCTCGTTAGCTGAGTCGTAAATTTAATTTTAAGTGATGTAGAAATGATTGAAAAAACTATTAAAATAAAACAAGGTATGAATGACACTCATTTGCAGTAGTAGAAAAAATGAAGATGTACCCTTGATAGATGATAAAGAATGCAACAATTTACACAGATCAGAGGTCTTGTTTTTACTCATAGTAAGAATAGAGGAAAAATTGTGACTGAATGAACTTCTGATGTATTAAGATCATAGTAGATGTATTACTAAATTGTAATTTTTCAATCTTGAAGAGCTACAGAAGGAATCTAATATGAAGAGGAAATGGAAACACAGGGAAAACACATAACTCAAATTAAAGGAGACTTAGAATCTATGTCTTCTCTTGTATTAATTTTCAATAAGTTCTCTCTTTTACATTCATCCTGAAGAAGCCTAGAATAGATCTAAGATCTATGTATTTATACAAAAATTGTCTTAACTAGAAATAGTTAGACTTTCCACAATATATGTTATAAATATATAATACAATCCAAGTTGACAAACAGAACGCAGATTTTGTTGAGATATGGCATGATGTGTTGGTGCTTCATAAGCTCCTTTATTTTCTCCCGGATGTGTTTTCTCTCATCTGTTCATTGAACTGGGTACACATTTCCATCAATGCTATCACAAATCTCGATGTTCTCGTTCAATTCAAAGGCAAATACCTTCTTGTGTACTAGTGGTAGCTTCTCCCGGATCTTCATTACTGTTTGGGCTGTAATTTGGTGTTGAAAATTAGGTTTTACCAACAACTCATTGATCTTGAGCAAATCAATCTGGTTCATTTGTTGGATGATAGATTGTATACTTTCCTTATTCTTTTTTATGTCGATTTGCGCGAGTGTCTCAGATGTATCATTACCGTTGAATTCAACCAATTATGTCTATATAGCAAACAAGGTATTCAGACAAGTGTCCTTGCCTCCCTAGCAAGCTTCTTTCTTTCTTCTAGGTTCGTGTCCCAAACTTTCAAGGTCATTTCACCTTTTACATGTTCATATTGTGAAAAAGGGGTGAGATCGGGAATATCGAATTTCTTCCTGGATACAATGAATTCATGAAATTTGGATCTAACCATACAAGTATCGTTTTCTTTCTCATAAATAATATTCAGAGAATTATTTATTGCCTTATATTATGTTCTGAATAATATCCATTTTTTTATATATATCCTGCTAGACAACTTCCAAATTTTCATTAATTTCAGATGCTTGTCTTTTCAATGCAGTATATATGTCTTTGTAATCTCCAACGAAGCTATTATGTTCTACAACTATTGTATCGAACTGTCTTGCTAAGTAATCATGGAATTACTATTCTGTGAATTCTAGACACTCACCTCCAGTTTTTCCTATAGTTGCTTCATCTATTGTTGATAAGCCAACCTGATTTGCTCTATGTCATAATTCATTCTACTCATGATAATCCATTTTGTGCTTTGCATTTCATTCTGCAACTATTCAACGAAGAGAGACTTTTTTTGCATTTTCTTTGTATTATTACCCACTGACCATTGGTTGGCAGTGGCAAAGGTTCCTAGTGAATCCACAACCTCCTTGGCAAATTCAGGGTCATTTTGTTCATGTCCATCATATACTATTTTGTGTCTCTTAGTGGTCACTCCTTCCTTCTGCTAAGATTCTTTTCTGGTGAAATATTTTCTTTTCTTATTGAAAAATAAACTTGATGGGGGATTCTCTTCAGGAAAGATGGGAGTGAGTTCATATAGATGGATGAGTTTGGAACTGGGAACCTCAAAACTGGTTGATAAAGGAGTTATTGAGGGAATAGGGGAAATAAGTGCAGTAGACTTTTCTGGACTAGTGACACTGGGACTAAGAGTGGTAGTAACTGGTGATGAAGGGGGGAAATCATGACTATGTTTCATGAAGGATTCAAGGGAAGCTAATAATTGTTGATCATTTACGCCTAGCATAGAATTGATGATTTTATCTCTTTAAATAATGCATATGTATTCTTCAATACTTCTTTAGTTTTATCCTCAACGGAGCTACTTGGATGTGGTTCTGTGGATCTAGTTTCATGTGAAGATGGAATGGGCTTTGACTCTCCTTGCAAAATCCTAGGAAATTTATTCCTTCTGTGCTTTTGAAAGATGAGGAAACCAGCCTGTTGGTCTGGAGGCAGAGTCTGAAATCTGTTTTTGACTTCTTCATAGGATATAGCTCCTAGAAAAACATTGTCATAAGGGGAGTCTTCGTGTATATATATTTTCATTTTGAACTGGGCCAAATGATTCTCTACCATCCTATGAGGATCATGTCTTTTGAATTCAATGTAAACTAATTTGACATCTTCCAAGGTTTGCATCCTTGAATTTTGTATGACCAAAATATAACAATGTAAACATGCCAACCTCTATGGGAAAAGTTGGCCATACCTTTTTCTGAGCCACTTTCAAGTCCTTGGTGATTCCTCCTGCCACTTTTTGGTATGCCACTTCTCTGTAGACCAACCTATTAGGCAAGAATTTTGGAAGGGCATGGGGAGAAATGAAGAAGATGAACACTTTGATGTAAGAGAAGTTCTCTTCAATGTACCAATATTCAATTGTGCCTAAGTTCCCCATAATCTACTCTGAAATCCTGGACGGAGGGTGACCATAGATAGCTACATGAATGGGTACCACTACAATGTGACAGATCTCATAAAAGAAAAAATTATCATTTTCTTCCCATGGTTTGAAGTGGTAGAAATGTATAGGCTCGGAACTAGCCGGGGTCCAGATCTAGCTCATTAGGGGAAATTGATTCATGAAGAAAACGACATCCATGATGTAGGAAGACATGTAAAAAGGAGCATGTTTCCCTCTTGATTTCAACAATTTGTACTCGACAAACTCCTTAACTAGGTTATCCGACATCATTTTTTCCCAGTCGAAAGTATAGCCTTCAACCACTTCATTGATTATAGACACCCATTCAACTGTGAAATGTGAAAGTTTTTTCCTTCCAAATAATCGGCAGAGAATCATGGAAATGTATAAAATGTGAGCATCTAAAGATGTTGTGGAATATATACCATGAGCAACAGATTTAAACTTGGTTGGATTTCCCCACCAGGTATTGATTATGTCATGACCAATTCTACCATATTGAGTGCATTCCCTCCTTTCAAAATCCAAAATAAATGTTGCATTTTACATGTATTTGGGAGCGGAAGATAGTCTATACATTACTTGTATGTCCTCTAGTCGAAAGGAGCCAACGGAGGTGTTATGGTAACTAATAATGTGTTAAACTATTGTGTAACTACGAAGAATATTCTTATCCCCTTTTGTGGATAAAGTAAAAGATAAAATATATTTATTATTGATTAGATCAATCCCCTTTTGTGGATTGATTATGTCAGGAATTATAGTTGACCAAATCCCCTTTTGCAGATTGGTCAAACCCTAATTGTAATAGGCAGAATGAGAATTCAGCCCCCAGATTAAATAAAGGTGGTTCTAACCACCCAAAATGAGAAGTCGGCCCTGCCAGTGAAAAGACACTTATGTTCACACCTGCGAGATTGAATAAATAAGAGAGGCCATCGCCTCATTTAGAAACACAATCAGCTCACACATATAGTGCGCAAGTATTGAAGGAAGCTGCAGTTACGAGTTATCAGAAGAAGGAAGAGAGAGAGGCACATCCTTGGGAGAGGAATTTTTGTGTTGCTTGGTTCATTGTCTTGTCATTATATTGGCTATCTATATTAAGGAATTTTTGCTAGGTTTTCTTCCCCATGAGGATTTCCCAGGATAAATGTTGTGTACTCTTATGATTGTGTTTCTCTCAGTGATCCTATCTATGCTATTGCCATTTAGTAAATTGAAAGTAACCTAATAATAGTAAAAACTTTAACATGGTATCAGAGCTAAGTTGAAGAGAGCATATTTCACAGGAAATACAAAAACGTGTTAAGCCCTAAATAGTGGCTCATTACCCCTTAACTGGGGCTTATTACATTAGTAATGTTATTTTATTTATGTTGGCTTTATTCCATTAGTTGTAATTATACCTCCTAGTCTCCTATATATACCAAGGAGACATTTTAATTTGGAATCATCTTGTAATTGTACATTTATGTGGGCATAAGGAGGTTTCCCCCTCGAAGAGGCTTATTATCTAAATTTATCTCTTTTTCAAGGCATTGAGTACTTATTCTGAGGTTTTTCTATGCTATATTGATATTTGGTTCTTAACATATGGTATCAGAGCTCAAGGTCTTGGGGTTTCGCTGCTACATGTAAGACACCTTGGAATTTTCACTATAACTTTTTTTCTACAATGTTTCAGAAGAAATTGTTTGGAGGATATTTAGTAGATGGATCAAGGTACGTTGGGTTACAATTTAAGATATTGAGGCCTTAAAATTTCGGAGATACAGCCTGTACAAGATAGGGTTCTGGAATCATCCTGGAATGAGCCATTGCGTAATTTTTGCTATAAAAAAATTTCTGTAATGTTTTAGACCCTGAAATTCGAAGGGTATTTACATAAATTAGTAAGGTATATGTGGTAAATATTTCATCTTCTGGTTCATCGTACATTTTTAGATACACCTTGTGGAAGATAGGGTATCTGACTAGTCCTATTGACTAGTCTCAAGAAGGTGTTTCAACTAAAACAATCATAACTTCTTCCTAGAGTATCCAAATTGAGTGAGACCAGTTGCACTGGATATTTGACAGTTTGTAGTATTTCTGGTACGAGTTTCAGAATTGTATATCAATTATTTTGTGTGGGGCACGCTATACAAGTGAGATCTCCTTGAAAGGAAAAAAATTGGCAAGTTGTGGGGAAGTTACGGTAAATTCCATTTGGCACATCCAATTTTGATCAGACCTGTGTCATTACAGAGAAGAAATATTAGAGAACTACAAAAAATAAACTTCCATACCCATAAGGGTCGAAACTTTGGAGATACAATAGAAGAAAGATTGCCTAGTAGAACCACCTCAAAATCAAGGTTCAAAAGTGATACCTAGCCAACATGCCACCCAAAAAGGGAACTTCTACACCAAATAAGCCTCCAGAAAATACTACATGGACTCTTGATGAAGATGAAGAAATGTGTAGGGACATAAATGATTTACAAAAGAAGATAGTAATAAAAGATGAACTACAAGAGATGATGGATTCAATGGAAGCTAAGTTTGAGGCAATAAATACTAAGATGGATGGTTTAAAAGGGGAGATCATGGAAGGATTGAAAAACTTCCAAATAAAGAGGACACCTGAAAGTGAAAATGTATCCCATGAAATTCATGATGAGGACACAAGGAAGGTGAATCCAGAATGGAGAAACTCCAACTTTGGGTTGAAGACCAACCACATTCCTAAGATCAATATGAGGAAGTTTGATGGCAAGGACCCAATCACATGGATACTTCAGATGGAGCAATTCTTTGATCTACATAATGTGCCACATACACAAAAGGTACGAATTGCTTCTTTATATTTAGAACCCAATCAATTTGTATGGTATCGATGGCTTTGTTATCACAAATCACTTGTCACTTGGACAATTTTCACAGAAGAAATGATAGCACACTATGAGGATACAAGGAGCAATACCTTCTTTAGATAATTGATAAATCTCAACAAAAAGGGTTCAGTTATAGAGCACATTGAGAACTTCCAAATATTGAATATAAAGGTAACAGATATTCCATATGATTACTTGATTGATGTATTCATAGGAAATTTAAAGGATAACATTCAACATGAGGTTCACCTTTGGGAACCCAAATCATTGGAGAATGCATTTAGGGTGGCAAGAAATATTGAAAGTAAAAATATGGCTATGGCTACTAGAAGGACCAATCCTAACATATATAGAGAGAATAATGCTCCTTCTTCTAAAACACCTCAACCTACAAGGTTGACACCTCAACAATTAGAGGAAAGAAAAGAAAAAGGTGTGTGCTTTAATTGTGACAGTAAGTACAGTAAGGGACATAAGTGTGGTGAGAAGAAATTATTCTACATAGATTGTGAAGATGAAGAAGAAAAAGAACAAGAACCATCTCAAAATGAAAATGTATAAGCAATTTTGTCTGAAGAGTTGACTCCCACAATATCGTGTAATGCATTGGCTGGAATCAACACTCCTCAAACCCTCGATATCGAAGGATATATCAAAAAGAAAATGGTAATAGTCCTAATTGATTATGGAAGTACTCATAATTTCATTCACTATAAATTAGCCAATAATATCAATTTCTTTGTATATCCAACACCAGAGTTTCAAGTAATGATTGCAAATGGAGGAACTATCAATTTCTCAAGAAAATGCAATAAGATAAGTCTTACTACGGGGAAATATGTAATGAATAATCCAATGATTTATATACCCATGGGTGGTGATGACGTTGTACTAGGAATCTAATGGTTACACTCATTAGGAACAATGGCTTTTAATTTTCAAGAACTTTTCATGAAATTTTCATTGGAAGGAAAAGAAATTGATTTAAGAGGTATCACAGGGAAACCCGGTAAGGTGATAATCTCTAATGGCATGACAAAATTATTGAAAAAGGGGCTCTACCACCGAGTCTCCATCTCTCATCCTCAAGTTATACATCTTCTTTCTCAGGAATAGTTTATTTACCAGAGACTTAGATTGATACAACTTCCCCAACTTTTCCCATAAATACTTGGCTGTAGCTTCCTCTGACACATTCAGTAATACTGAATCGGAGAGACACAGTCGAATTGTGCTCTTTTCTTTTCGATCCGTATTTTTCCAGTCATCTGCAGAAGTTCCTGTAGGTGCCGTACCTAGATCTACCATGATCCACTAATCTCTGTCCACCAAAAGATCTTCCATCTTGAGCTTCCATAGCTCAAATCTTTTCCCATTAAACTTCTCGATCTCCATCTTCGAATTGCTTGCCATTTATTTTGACCTGAAAAACAATATCGCAGATCTCCCACTGTAACAAGGCTTATCACAGTCCCGAGCCAAACCCTTGACGATAAAGGCGTCCCCCTGAAGCCAATAAAGCTCTGATACCAAATGTAAATTCTAACCTTGTATAATACCTACTGCAAACTGATATTTAGAAAAGAATAGAAAAGATACAATGGCAAATACAAACATTACACAGAGCTTTTTCACCTGGAAACCCAAACCGGGAAAACTAGCATATATTATATTCATACATTGTGTTACATTGTTTACAATACAATATACATATAGGAACCAACGACATTCAAAACCCTAACCCAATGACCTGGATTAGTCCAAAACCCTAATTCCTTAACCGGAAATAGAAAACCATCGGCAAAAAACCATGTGCCAAAAAAACCACCTAAATATCATGTGGTCCCGGAAATATGTCGTCCCGAAAAAAAAAAATCGGGGGCGCTCCACCCCCCTGCACCCCCCTACGCGCCCGACGCAGACGCTCAGACACTGCTACTCGTGCAAAGAATATAACACATACCCAACATTCTCCCACTTGTTGTTTTATTTGCACATAGGGGGTTACAGGGTTACATAGTCAACAATCCAGGGCAACAATGCCCATGGATCCTCTACACCAAGAGAACTTCTAAGTGCTCATAGATTTTGTTAATGAATCTGCAACATTCTTCAAAGTGTCCACCTTCATCAGCGAGACTTTCTTTTCTTCAATCATGTCTCTCACAAAGTGATATTGAACATCAATGTGTTTTGTCTTTGAATGATAAGAAGGGTTCTTCGCCAAGAAAATTGCACTCTGACTATCACACTCTATCCTTACAGCTTCTTGTACCAACCCAATACCTGAACACAATCTTTGTAACCATACTGCTTCTTTACTTTCATGAGTGGCTGCCATGTATTCAGATTTTGTAGTTGAAAGTGCCACTACAACCTGTCTTTTGCTCATCCAACTTATTCCTCCTCCAAACAGGTTAAACACATACCCGCTTGTAGATCTCCTACGATCCAAATCTCCATCCCAGTCTGCATCCACAAAGCCATGTATATCAACCACTTTTTCCAATCCTAGTCTTCCTTTGTAGCACAATCCATAGCTAGTAGTGCCACGCAAATACCTGAAAACTATTTTTACTGCTGTCCAATTCTCCTTCCCTGGTTTTGACATATACCTGCTCAAAACTCCCACTGCATGTGCAATGTCCAGTCTAGTACAAACCATTGCATACATCAAATTGCCAACTGCACTCGCATATGGAACATGAGACATGTGCTCCTCTTCTTCATGTGTCTTGGGACACTGATCCACAGATAACTTTACACCAATAGGAATAGGAACCTTAATCGGTTTACATTCCTGCATATTAAACCTATGCAATATAGTCTCGACATATTTTCTCTTATTTAACCAGAGTTTCCTCCTTTTTCGATCTCTTTTAATTTCCATGCCCAAAA
>ML788579.1:230698-244118 GCA_009831015.1 Picea engelmannii | reverse complement strand
CCTTACCTAATAGGTAGGCACTTCAAGGTCAAAATAGATCATGATAGTCTTAAATACTTCTTGGAACAAAGACTATCTTCAGAAGAACAACAAAAATAGGTAACCAAGATATTGGGTTATGATTTTGAAATCCTCTATAAAAACGAGAAGAAAAATGTTGTGGCAGATGCACTCTCAAGAAAGTATGAAGATGTTGAGGCCTTTCTCTATGTTATCTTGATCATCCAACCCGATTGGATAATATAAGCAAGGGATGAATGGAAGAACGATGAAAAAGTGTGGACTCTCATTCAAAGGTTGCAACAACATTACAGTAAATCAGATACATTTGCATGGAAAAATGATTCACTATGGTACAAAGATCGCTTATATTTATGTAAGAACTCCCAACTCAAACAAAAGGTACTATTGTAATTGCACACCTCTCCAGTAGGAGGGCACTCGAGATTTTTGAAAACTTACCATTGGGTCAAGAAGGAATTTATTTGGGATGGCCTTAAAATTGATGTTCAAATGTTTGTGGCAGAATGTTTGGTTTTCCAACAAAATATGGTGTAAACAATTAAGACCCCAGGTCTTTTACAACCATTATCCATCCCAAGTCAATGTTGGGAGGAAGTTTCCATGGATTTCATCACAAGGTTACCAAAGTCTGAAGGAAAGAGTGTCATCATGGTGATTCTTGATAGACTAATCAAGTATGCACACTTTTTTGCACTCTCTCATCCCTTCAAATCTAGTACAGTTGCCACCACATTCATGAATATAGTTCAAAAGCTATAGGGAAACCCAAAGATTATTGTAAGTGACAGAGATCCCATCTTCACTCGACATTTTTGGACATGATTATTTTCTTTTTTGGGTACTCAATTGGCTTATAGATCATCTTATCATCCTCAATCTGATGGACAACCCGAGATAGTGAACAAACGTCTGGAAGGCTACCTTTGTTGCCTTGTCTCTGATAAAAAAACACAATGGTTCAAATGGTTACCCTTGGCATAATGGTGGTATAACACTTCCTTTCATACTGCAACAAAAATGACACCATTTATGGCACTCTATGGATACCACCCTCCTTCCATCACTTCTTCTCTAAAAGAAAAATCTAAGGTTCAAGCAATGGAAGATCACATCGAGCATCAACAACAAGTTCTCCAAATATTAAAGGACAACCTAACCATGGCACAAAATGTCATGAAACAACAAGTAGATCAACATCATAGTGAAAGAAGTTTTTAATTAGGGGATTGGGTGTTTTTAAGACTACAACCATACAAACAGATGTCCCTCAAGCAAGCCAATAAGGATAATAAATTATCACCAAAGTACTATGGCCCTTATAAGGTGTTGCAAAAGATTGGTACTATGGCATACAAATTGGAGTTATCTGCATCTTCACGAGTACACCCAGTTTTGCATGTTTCATGCTTAAATAAGGTTATAGGTGACAAGATACCAGTTCAAACTATATTGTCAGAACTTGATGAGGAAGGAAAAATCATATTGGAGATGGAAGCCATCACTGACACAATAATTCGCCAGCTGAGGAACAAATCCATTTCAAAGTATCTCATTAAATGGAGGAAACTACCAGCTGAAGATTCCACTTGGGAAGATGAGTCTTTTATACAGAAGCATCCAAAGTTACTCAAGCGTTGCGGACAACACTTGTCTCAAGGGAAGGGGCATGTTAAGCCCTAAATAGTGGTTCATTACCCCTTAATTGGGGCATATTACATTAGTAATGTTATTTTATTTAAGTCGGCTTTATTCCATTAGTTGTAATTATACATCCTAGTCTCCTATATATACAAAGGAGATATTTTCATTTGGAATCATATTGTAATTGTACATTTATGTGGGCATAAGGAGGTTTCCCCCTCGAAGAAGATTATTATATGAATTTATCTCCTTTTCAAGGCGTTGAGTACTTATTCTGAGGTTTTTCTATGCCATATTGATATTTGGTTCTTAACAAAACATCACTGTTGTCGTACATGAAAATTAGGGATTTTTATTGAAGAAGAATTTTAGCCCCAAATCCATCTAGAAAGGTGCGCCATACCTCAAGTAAGATTTTGGCATCCTCGACGCAATTTTTCAGTGGATAGATCTCCCGAAAAGTGAAACCCTAGTTTTGCCAAAGTACTAGAAGTACGAGTGTACCAAAAGTACCAGAAAACCAGAAGTACCAGAATACCAAAAGCACCAGTCTAGAAATCCACAGATCAAGTTTGGAGGGGTAAAAGTTGGATTTTCTAAAATCTAAACACATAAGGCTTCTCACCTCAGTCCAACACATCTTTTGGTGAGTTCAGTTTTCAGATCCAAGAAATTTGATTTTTTCTATTAATAGCTCGAAGGGATAGGGTTTCTATTGCAAGAAAGAATGGCTACCAGCATGAGGGTAGAAGACAGGCTGGAAGGATATAGAAACTTTAGATCTTGGAAATATAGGTTACAGATGATTCTAGACAAGAATGATCTCCTAGAACATGTTACAGTGGGTGTACCAGAACCAGAGGAAGAAGAGCAAAAGACGAAGCATAAGAAGAATGAAAAGAAAGCAAAGAGAATCATGTCAAATTCAGTAAAGGATCACTTGATCCCTCATATATATGAACTACAGAGAGCAAGTCAAATGTATGAAGCACTTATTAGGTTAACACATTAGATAGAATCTTACCTTAAGAAATCAGCTTCGTAATATAAAGATGGAAAACTCAGAATCTGCCACATCCTATCTTATGAGAGTTTCTCAGATCAGAGATCATCTTGCAGCTATTAGAGATTTCATTAGTGACAAAGAGCTTGTAACCACAACCCTAAACGGGTTTCCAACATTTTGGATTCCTTTTGTACAAGGAGTGTGTGCAAGAAGCAAGTTACCCAAGTTTGATAAGTTATGGACAGATTGCACACACGAAGAATATAGACTTGCAAACCAATATAAGAGATTAATTTTTTATGAAGAGAAAGCTCTTACAGCTAAAAAGAACAAAAGAAATTCCTTCAGGAAAGAAAAATAAAGAAGCTAACTCTGTAAGAGTTCCAGATAAGAAGAAAGATGTTTCAAAGATCAGATGCTACAAATGTCAAAAGTTGGGACACTTTTCCTATGATTGTCCTCAAGGAAAAAGGAAAAGAAAGTATCAATCACATGTGGCAGAGGAAGAGGAATCTCCTCCCTCAAAGAAAGCTTTAGCAGAAATTGAGGGTTATGTACTTTAAGTTGAAGATAGTTGATCTGAAGAAAGACAGCAAATGGTGGAGTCTGTGGAGCATCCCCACACAAAAACAAAAGATAAGTATTCATGTTTATTTTTAGTATCTTGTTTACTTTAACATTTTATCATTACAAGTTAGATTTTTGTGATAATTTTAATTAACCTCATTTTATTTCAGTGTCTATCCAGATTTACGAAGGAAGTATCAAAGAAGAGGATAAAGAAAGAGATAAAATATTTATTCTAGGTATGATCACTCATGAGAGTGACAAAGGTATGTGTTTAGCTATGATAGTAAGGGAAAATTTGGTAATTTCATAGCTAGAGTGAAAAAGAGTTCAAAAGTCTTATTCATGATTAGGGTTTCAGATGTGTACATGGTTGAACAAGTTTTGCTTAAGAAAAGATGTGTACTACTCTGACAGAAATCATGATATAGTTCTATTTGATTACTGCTTATTTTTACTCACTGATTGACTAAGTGACATATCTCAGAAATAATATTGGATGTAAGTTTACAGGTCTTGGAAGAAATAACTTATGTCGTAACTTGAAGAAGTTAGACAACATTAGAAGGATGTATGATATGATGACAGTTAGTAAAGACCAGAAATATCATGTATTTATATAGGAGTAGGCGGCTCCTAAAGATGCAGAACAAAAATGTTCAAGATGAAGAAAAAGATGGATACTCAAATATAGTGAATGAGATGCAAATAACTACAAGTTTCTCCAGAACCATTATTATATATGCAAAGGGAACAAATTGATCCAATATGAAGTCAAAAAGAAATAAATTTTCGAACTCAAGAAGGCACCCAGGATATTACAGAAGAGAACTTCAAGGATGATGATTAGAAGCTATTAGTTTGGTGTAAGAGGGAGCCATGTCTCTGAGTTCAAAATGGAGGATCATGATTTGATGTAGTTAGGAGAGTAGATGGATGGTGCCCAACAGATGGGTAGCATGGTATTATACCATGGAAAGATTTTGGACCTCAAGAGATTTTTTCAGATCCCATAGCTAGACCTTCGTAGATAAGGAGAAAGAGAAAAGACCTTCACAAATAAGGAAAGAGAAATCCCACAGGTAGACCTTCATAGAGAAGGAAAAGAGAAGAGACCTTCATAGAGAAGGGGAATGAGAAATTTGCCAAGATTGGCCTTTGTCCAAGTGTTGAGTTTTGGATACTTTAGGGACATGCTAGAATACCCTCATAGAGAGGGGTGTGACCACCCTCGTGGAGAGGAATGTGGATGTTTCTCCAAGGGGTAGAGGGAAGATACTCTCCTCTAGCCAAGGATTGAGTAGCCTGGAACACAAACCTTGACCATGTGGAATGGTTAGTTGTATCTTGAGGTTTGTGTCATTATCCTACATGGATCATGGAAAGCAAGTCTATTCTTGCCCAGGTTAACATCTTAGCTTCTCTAGTTCGTGTGGGATGACTAGAAGTGAAGCTATGGTAGTAGTCCTCCCCAGTGGATGGGGGAGATAGATGACTACAAGAGAAGGGAGAAAATAAAAGGAATGGAAAAAAATCATAGAATATATTATGTGTGAAGATAAGACATCTTCTATGTGAAGATAAGATATCTTCTATGTGAAGATAAGAAATAAGTATCTTCTGCATGAAGACAAAAGAAAGAAAGAGTATCTTTTGTGCGAAGATAAAGAGAACAAAAATTTCGATGATTTATAGATATGCAAGTCAATGATCATGATGCCAGATGACCAAGTGGATTATATTGATGCCTCTTGTTATCCAGTTGATGATGTTATCTAGTTGATGATGTTACCTAGTTAATGATGTTAACCAGTTGATGATGTTATCCAGTTGATGATGTTGCCCAATTGATGATGTTATCCAGTGGATGTTGCTACCTATTTGATGTTGACATCCAGTGACTTGTCAAAAGATAAAGAATATCCTTCTTGTTAAGAGGGAGTGTTAAAATATTGTGTAACTACAAAGAATATTATTATCCCCTTTTGTGGATAAAGTAAAAGATAAAATATATTTATTATTGATTAGATCAATCCCGTTTTGTGGATTGATCATGTTGGGCATTGTATTTGACCAAATCCCCTTTTGCGGATTGGTCAACCCTAATTGTAATAGGCATAATGAGAAGTCAGACCTTCCAGTGAAAAGACACTTATATTCACACCTATTAGATTGTATAAATAAGAGAGGCAAGTGCCTCATTTAGACACACACTCATATCACTCATCGAGTGTGCAAGTATTGAAGGAAGTTGCAGTTACCATTTGTCAGAAGAAGGAAGAGAGAGAGAGGTGCATCCTTTGGAGAGAAATTTATGTGTTGCTTGGTTCATTGTCTTGGCATTGTATTGGTTATCTATATTTAGGAAGTTTTGTTGGGTTTTCTTCCCCATGAGGATTTCTCGGGATAAATGTTGTGTACTCTTGTGATTGTGTTTCTCTCAGTGATCCTATCTATGCTATAGTTATCTAGTAAATTGAAATTAACCTAATAATAGTAGAAACTTTGACATAATGCTTATGGTTTGAATGTCAAAGTGCTCCAGAGCCCAACTTATCATGTCATTGTAGGGTATAATATTTGGTCGAGAAACAATCCTATGCAGTTGAGACTTGTTGAGGAAAAGGTATGAATTACCCTACTCAATCATTTCCAGATCTTTCCTGGCTAGGACAAGATATTTGGGAATTCCACCTGGGGTTTTATAGCTTCAAAATATTCTCTCAATCCGCAAGTATTAATTACAAGGACTGAGGCTGATTTATAGTTTAAATATTTTTCAAAAATAAAATAAAAAAACTTCTGATATATACACAGATTTGTGATTAAGTAAACACGAAGATCAAAAAGTGAAATGTAACCAAGTCACAAATACACATATGAGACAGAATAGCAATCTAATTTTATTTCACTCTGAGATATCAAAAGTATTTTCTCTTTACAAAACAATTGTGAGGGCATGGACCAAATTATGATTTAGAGATCTTCGATGAACACCATACAAAAAGAGTCTGATAGTAAAGTGAAACTGAAATTAATAATATGGATCAGCTTGCCACAAATTGTTGCCAATTTGACTCTGCAAGATATCCTTTATCATCCATGAAACTTAATTCACAAACAAACAATAATACACAGACTATCAAGGATAGATCAACACCTCTAAAGAACGTGTTTGAAAAGTTTGGTTCGGTCTTGAACCTTGCTGTCTACAATAAGAACCTGCTATCTAAAAGAGAATTAGGCTTTGAATAAACTCAGAAATGAATAAAAACTGAAACTATCCCATGCAACCAAAGAGAAAACATTAGTCTTGCTTTCTCCTTCTATTCTCCTATGTCTCTTCTTTTCATTCAACTTTTATTCTTTCCAAAAAAGTTGAATTAGTTCAACTACTTTCTTTAGTTAATTTGATTTAACTTAACTCAGAAATAAATAGTAATAATATAGTTAAGGGTCTTAATTAATAATAACTAGGTAGGTGGGACCCCTTGTGACTCCTGTCATTTTTTCATTTTAACTCATGAAATATAATACAAAAAAATAATCATTTTAACCATATGTCGCCCTTATAACTCCCTTTAATATCTTCCAAACAGGATATTTAAATATCAGAAATAATTTATATCATATCCAAAAAGAATATATATGTCCAAATTATCCACAAAATACCAAAATAGAGCTTGTTGTCCAAAAATATTAAAAACCACTAAGCACTATCCTCATCAACTGAAATCATAAAAACATAATCTAAAAACCATATTTACCACTTTGTGAGGCAATTTTCCTTTCTTCATTGTTGTTTCCCTTAGACTTCTCGGAAGTAGCCCATGGTTGATTAGACCCTTGAGGTTGTATCTCGTTGATCACATGGGAACAATTATCCTTCAAATGCATGTGATAAGAGACGGATTTTGAGGAATCATTGGAGGGAGAAGAAGAGGAGGAAATTGCTTTTCATTTTTCTTGCACAAGTGCTTTTCATTTTTCTTACACAGGTTGGGGAATATCAATTTTTAATCTCTTACTCACGTGTCAATATTGAACTGGCGAAACAACATGGGAAATATGGACATTGGGATTGACAGGTGGTGGCAAAGGCAATGACATAGTGGTCCAATCACGATGGTGAGAGACAAGATGGTTGACTATCTCTTGCCAACCATCATTTGTGGGAAATTCAGGCTGCAAGGACACATGTGGAGGAACGAGAATGTCAGGTATGTTCTGAGGAGGCTTAAAAGGGGGTCCTTATGATAGAGGTTGCATTATTCCATGGCCAACCCAATTAAAGAAACCATCTTGGAACAGTTGGTTCAATTCTTGAGGATCAACATCAAAATGGATGGAAAATCTAGGCCTCCTATGGCCTTGGTTCCAATTTCCCCTCCCTCTGTTATTTCGGCGATTGTTGCATCTACTGAAAAATCTCATCCTATAGCAGCAATTCATCAGTAATGAAGCTCTTAATAAACCATACATGACATTATGCTTACATGAATAAAAAATTGGCTCAAAAATTGACATGAGATACATGCAAATCCATCCATAACAAACCATTCGTTAATTTCCAAGTGAACAGGGGGTGATAGGGTTCATCGGAAATATGGAGGCATTGTAATTAGCGAAAAGTGGTATAATGATAGGGGATCAATATAAGAATATTGTTCAATCAATTAACCAAAAATTTAACTATGTATAAAAATATCAAAATATCAGTCACCATCCCTTGCTATGTTATCCCTTCGTCACTTCTACACAGACTTTTCCTTTTAAATTTATATCACAGAAGAGGGATGCAATAAGTGAAATCAGGATTATGAGGGAAATGTAATTAGATAAAAATGATAGAATGATAGGGAATCAATATGGATACTATTCAATTGAAAAAAAATCATAACATGCTACCTTAAATGCAACCAAAACATATCTATGTCCAGAATTTCAAATTTTAACAAGTGTTCCTTTTCCAAAACAATAATCCAAACTGGTATTTTCTTTGACAAATTTGATTGTTGGTTTCCAAATATTTTACACAATAATATATATGCCCATAATTATTTAATCATAGTAACCATTGTATCCATATTATTATTATATGAAAGTCATAACGAACAACATTGTAATTTCTATAGGGAACCACAATAGCCTTCGAGCCACAACCATAACATTAGCTCCAATACTTAATCCTTTAAAACCAATAGGAGTACGTACAGTGTTGAAAATAAACTCATATCCATCATTTATTTAATCATTTTTCAATGAATCATTCTGGACTTTATCACTCTTATTCGGACAACAAACATTTTGAACATAGGTGTACCTTTTATACAATCAACATAATGATTGAACCAAAAATAACATTCAATACTTTGATCACAAGATTAAAATGGATAGGTGGGTACAGATCTCTTCCAAAATTACCAAACAAGGGACCCAACAAAATTGTGCCCAAGTAACCAAGCACACACAGTTCTCCCATCAACCTCAAACTAGAGTAAATACGATCTCAATGTAATACTCAGGGTTTAAGATAGAAAGGGGAAGAGACAACAAGTGGTTCGACCAGAGAGTTTGGAATTTGAATGGCACAGACGACTCATTCCGTAGGTGCCCTATCATAATTTAGCACAGAACAATAGCATGCAATATTTCTCTCAGTTGTATGGGTTTCAAAACAATAGACTGCAACTTTCAATAGAAAAACAAATGAAGCCAACCCATTTTAACAATGTTGCATAATGAGCGACCAAATATAAACTTGTGTCCGACCAAAAAGCATGAATATTTCTTTCATTAAATTCTGGGTAGAATTGTCTTCATACTGTTTAATTTTTACCAGGAAATGTTGACAGTGGGGTCATATCAAGCAAGCCAACAACTGAGGGTTTTTCCAAGACAAGGCACAAAATGCTTCAATATCCCATCATAGTTCACAAAAAAAACCATAGAGTCGAACATAACATGGGAATACTTATTCATAGAGACCAGTAATGTCAGGATATAGGTAGGGTATTCATAAAGCCCAAAGTTTAGGTAGACTGTGATAACCAACTTCCATAGAGAAGCCAAACCCGAAAAGCAATCCATGACCAAGAAGGCTCCACTGCAATATTTACTCAATAATTCCAGTGAACAATTACATATATCAAGGACCACGCGAACAACTTTTAAAAGCCAACATCCCCAGAATGACCACCACAGGAAGCCAAAAATGAAACCATATGACACAGTACCAAAACATCATAATATCTTGAGAATCACACAGACCATGAGCAACCAGATCCAAAATTTGATTCAAAGGGCAGAGTAACTCTCATGAATGGAAAAGTAAGAAAACCCATACCTGGAAAAGTCTGCACGAGGAGAAAAACCAAGATTATATACTTCCTCCATGACCGAGCAAGGCGGAGCAGCAGCAACTACCAGGGATAAAAAAATGCAAGAATGACTAGGGTAATGGGCTCGAGGGGAGTTTAAGTGACGTGAATTTATTGCATGTCGCTTCTCCCTTCAGACTTCATTGAATTTTTAGTACGTGCCAAGCCCACTAGCCAACTCACCATAACACTACGTTCAAACCATTAATCAACTAAAACCCCAAAATTTCCATATTACTTTTGCAAAGTGCATGATAGTCCAAGGTGTGCCACCCCTTGCCAATATCGAATTCCTTCAAATGATAATGTGCTAGGAACACAACTCACTATGCAACTCAAACAATGCACATAACCATAATAGCAAGGGTCATGATCATCTAACCTTCGTCGTGAACAATACACAACATTAAAACTTGGAGTATAACTCTTTCATCCAAAAGGGTAGCATTATCATATTTTATGAGGGATCATCCAAACCATTTAGCTCCATGTTTTAATCACCCAACCACCACATATTACCATAAACATTTTAAACCATGATATGAAACAAATGACCTGTAGAAAACTCTGTTGCAACCATCACATAGACAGAAAAAATATAAGCGTTGCTTATCCACCATATTCCAATGAGTATTATAAGGGGATCCCACCTACTAGTATATTATTAATATAGATAAATAATAAAGCTTAGAAATCATTTGCGAGCATAGTATTCATCATTGTGCTTTTAAGCGTCAACAAGACTGTGCTACCAATCTGAGCTTGGGTGAGAATGACTCGTCTTCTTCTTCCATTGAATCGTCCAGACAAAGAAGAATCTCATGTTCCAAGATAGCATAGACATGTTTCCAAGACTTGATGGTGTTTGTAATTTGTGAAGTGGAGTCTGAGAGAATATCTTTGTTTGGGTTGGAATCATCCGCTAATGCATCTTTCTTCTTCCTTGGTTTGCGTAGCGCCATAATTCTTAGAGAAATTAAATTAAGCTTATTATGATAAGAGAAGTTTGTAAGCTCTCAATTACTAAATGAAAAACTCTAATTTCAAATGGTAGAATGACTTGAGATTCAAAATGTGTTTATTCATAAAGTCTATCAATCTTCATATTGATCTACTAACAAGGTGATTATTAAAAATCCATGGAATTTATTAACTGGCGATTGCAATATTTACCCAAATATTTAACTTTAGCCAATTATAAATGTCATTAATACTTTGGTGGTTCAGCGTTTGGAGGTTTTGAATGTAAGACGACAGAAATCTCTGAAAAGCAGAATGGTCAGAGTAACTAATCCATTTTATGTTTTAATTAATCATTCTTTAAAAATCCTTTATCCTTAAGTACTTCAGAACTTTGGTATTTGGGGGTTTTTAATGAAGGATGATAGAAATCCTTCGAAGGCAGAATTCCCAGAGTAAACATTTGAACCGTTATAGGTATTTCAAGGCTTCGAAACTCGGGAGCTCTGGGAGTTCATTTTCTTAAATGTCCATCTCATACTTCAGCACTTTGGCATTTGGGAGTTTTGGATGTAGCACAACAGAAATCTCCCGAAGGATGAATTCACGAAGTGATTAGTTAATAGTTAATCATAATTAATTAAAAATTTTAAATGTTTTATTAGCTTTTTGAAACATTTTTATTTGTTATCATATCAAATTCTTCGACAGTTTGATAGTTCGGTGGTCCTAAACCAATTCTTTGTTTTATTTTCCGAAGGTCAATATTCCGGAGTGACGTGGCAGTGATGACCTCATTTTTAGTGATGTGTCAAGAAATTATGGGTGACATGTTTCACCTAAAAATGTGTGAATAATGTGACACAAATGTTAAAAATAAGTGCCATGTGCCAGCCCAAGAAAATATTTAATGACACGTGTCCTATAACTCATATGTAGACCCTTTTAAAGATTATCATGAGGGACTATCTTCGGGACTTCGGAGCTTCATAGATTCGGGGATTTTGTTGTTTAGATGCCTTGAAACTCCCAAAGCACGAAGTCTTGAAGTGACCGTCGAAGGTTTTCTTTTAAAATTCGGGCATCTTTAAAATCCGGAGAACACGAGATTCATTTGATCAAATTTGATGCAACTCATCAACAAATGATATTGTAATCGCCTTATTAATACATTATGATCATGGATTTATTTAATTGAAAATAAATTCCCTAAGTTTTTTGGGTGAAATTTTATTTTTAAGAGGTAAAACAAAAGATTTTAAAATTTAAAAGTTTAAAATTATAAAGTGTTCTAACAGCTTCAATTATCTTACGAGATGAAGAAGATATTCTAAGATCGGGCACTCGACGTGTCATCCTTAGACATATCAGTCAATTGTCCATTTAGGTTACAAAGAATCATTTTTTCAAGATGAGGTCCAGATGTGGAAATGGTGATGGAAGATGTTGGACACACCTACCACACTTAGAGGGGCGGTGAATGAGTGTGGGGCTCTTTTTCCCAAAACTTCCCTCTTGCACAAAAACTCATCAATGAGCATTCAACATTTATTCATTACCCATTGTTGTCATTTATAACCAGTTAGATGTGAGCACATATCAGCAACATATATCATCAATATATCATCAACAATTCATCACCACAATGAACACAAAGAACACAAGATGTATGTAAAATTTTCTTTTTATTACGGACTACAATCCTTGGGGTTTATCAGCAACAAATGAATAGAGTACAACTCTACAAGAGCACCAACTCTATATGCAATAATCAGCTTGTATTCTCAGAACCAACTGAGATGAGGCAACAATCCTCAACAGATATCAATCTGTACCATAAACAAGAGCATCAACCATGCACCAACCTGTGCCAAACAACGTGTAATCAACCTGTACCATAAACAAGTGCATCCAACCATGTACCAAGTATATAAAAATCATGTGTCAACTACTCATCAACAATGACTCATCGATATGTACCAACATCATCAACTATACACCTCATGTATGTGCCAACTCATCAACTGCTTGTCTCAACCATGACTAGTTTTGGATTAGTCAACAACCCTAACTTGAAATAATCATTACTTTTTACCTATACTGAATAAAAATCTGAAACTGATACAAAATATTCTTCAGTGTTTTTTATGCAATTCCTCCAAGTGGCACTACTTGGAACCTCCCAGAAAAGGAGTTATAGCAAAAATGGCATACCTTTCTGAATTATGGATTATTCTAGAGATCGACCTTGTAGAGCGTGCCCCACACAAAATATTTGATGAATAGATCTAAAACTGTTACAGAGAATACTAAATACTATAATATAACCAACACAATTTGTCTCACTAAATTTGGATCTGTTATGAAGAAGTTATGATGTTTTTACCCGAAACACCTGATTTTGACTAGTTTTAGGACTAGCCACAAACCCTATTTTCCACGGAGTGTAAATCCCTAAATGCAATGACCCACAAGCGGAATTTTTAACCACAGATACTTGGCTATGTTTTCTCACTTTCATATCAATTTCAGGATCTGAATCATTATAGAAAAAAAGTTATAGCGAAAAAGGGGAGATGACCTGTAAATAACATACCTTAGAAAGCACCATCAAAAGAATTTATCCTTCCTTGCATTTCGGCCTTCTTTTCTTCAGTTTCCTCGGCATTTCATCTTAGATATCCTTGGTTACCTCAGTAACCTATAGATATTCAATATCCTCAAGTGTTCCACACCAAAAATGCTCAAGAAGCTCTCACAAGAAGCTCTCCATCAATACTCCAAAATATATTCCCACAAGAAGCTATCCATTGATCCACAAAAAGGATGATCTACAAGAGAC
>ML788579.1:184913-224037 GCA_009831015.1 Picea engelmannii | reverse complement strand
GACAATACATATTATATTACATAAATCATCAATCAATCAATCCTTTGACATCAATCAATCACTTGACATCAATCAATCACTTGACATCAATCAATGACATCAATCAATCAAACCATTGGCATCAATGACAACATGATCCAACAGAAGATGCTTTGGAAGACCCAAAGTCCAACATAAAACTAACACCTATATGTGGCTTCAAATCAATGGCTCCTGCGCATTCATAGTTTTAAAATCATGTGGGTTTTAAGAACAAGTGCGAACTTGTGAAGCCTTAAATAGTCGAAGTGTCACAGATCTGAATGCCTGAAGTGTCACAGATCCGAATGCCTAAAGTGCCACATCACTTTGGGCCTGTACCACTCCAGGATTTTTCAATCCAGAATAGGCCGAAATCGCCAAATGTCGAAGAGCCAGAGTCAAGACCTCCCCAAATACTTAATGATAAGATACATTAATATTGGGTTAATTATAAATAAACATGGTTAATGAATCTGGGCCTGTACCACTCCGGGAGTTATACACATGGCTCTCAGGACACGTGGCTCTCATCTAGACCATGACATATGGAACTCATTTCAAGCATATTTTGGGTTCATCATCTATACTATTTCAAGTGACATGTGTCACATATTCTTTATGTGACACATCATCCTTTTGACATCAGGCTTCTACATCACTCCAGGAGAATGTCACTCCGAGAGTTTTCCATCCAGAACAAACACACTTCTCCAGAAGCCCAGCGCCCCGAAGAGCTAGAGTCCCAAACTCACGAATTAGTTAATGATAATATTATATTAATATCGAGTTAACAAGTAAATAGCGTTGGTTAATGACTTCAGAAGTTCTTTCCTCTGGAGGATATGTATGTTATGCACTCTGCAGATCCTGAAGTCTCGAACTCCGAAGTGACAAGAGGCTACCACGTCACTGCAAGAGAAATTCAATTTGGGATATATTCATGCTTCGTGTTCAAAACATCCCGAGCTATAATAAATTTGTTCCATCGCTAAATATGGCTAGGGGATTTCTAAAATTGGCAGGCTTCTAAAACTTTAGCAGGGATGCTAAAGTGGCAGGGCCACCCAGATCACACATTGCAAACTGATTGACGACTAACATTCATTTCGAAAATAAAAGGCACTCGAGCGTTAATATCGTAGAGAATTTTTTTCATTGAAACCATTTACTTTTTGAAAGTATTATCATTCTAATTATACTGTGTGTTTTGCATAATCCATCTTACTTTTATTTTCTTAGTAACATTCCCTAATTTTTTCCTATTATGAATAGTGTAGTAGATAGCTACTAAAAAGCACAAATATTCCCATCACTTGTAACTTGATATATTTTTTGAGTCTGACTTGCCATCTTGGAAATTCCCCTTCCTACGTTGTACATTTTATCTCTTTAATCTATTTATGGAATTCATTTTTAATGATCTTTGTAAAATTCCATATGACTTTTTGTTAAGTTTTGAGCTATTATTATTTTTCTTTTCAATTTCCTAGATAACAATATCATAGGTAGGATCACTAAGAGAAACACAATCACAAGATATACAACATTTATCCTGGGAAACCCTCATGGCGGAGAAAACCCAACAAAACTTCCTTAATATAGATAGTCAATACAATGCCAAGATAATAAACCAAAACACTAGAGAATATCCAACACTGAGCAATGTGCCTCTCTGTTCCTTCTTCTCCCAACTGTAGCTAACAAACTTGTGCACTGGATGAGAAAAATGAGTGAGTGAACAAATGAGTCGATGGCTTCCTTTATTTATACAAACTAGTTGGTGTTGGAAAGGTGTCTCTTCACTAGGTAGGGATGAGTTTTATTGTTACTAGTTAAACCACTTTAATTAGCCTGCGGGCCAACTTCTCAATTTGCATAATATATTTAGGCTTTGACCAATCCAGAAAAGGGGATTTGGTCAATTACAATGCCCGATATGAGCAATCCACAAAAGGGGATTGATCTAATTAATAATGAATCATAATGACTCAATAAATAAATAAAATACTCTTTGCAGTTATAATATTTCAACACTCCCCCTTAACAATAAGGGTATTCTACGACATCATCAGGAGAGAGAGAGGGAAGCAACATCAACTGCATCTGGAACATTGATTGGCATATCTATAAATCATCAAAAAAAAAATTCATCATCATCATTCACAGCATGGAGCTAGAGTAGGATCATCATCCTCATCATCATGAGTCTAAAGTAACATCATCATCATCTTTAGCATGAGGCTAAAGTAACATCATCATCTTCTTTAGCACGAGGCTAAAGTAATATCATCAACATATTTAGCATGAGGCTAAAGTAACATCATCATTTTCAGCATTAAAACTAAAATAACATCATCATCATCATCTTCAGCAAGAAGTTGAAGTGGCATCATCATCATCTGCATCAACATGGATTAGTATAACACTAATACATCATCATCATCAATAATAGCACGAGGTTGATACAACATCATCAACATCATCAACTTCATAACATAAAGGATGGAGCAACAATATCATCACAACACGAACGATGGAGTATCAACATCATCACAACACGAACGATGGAGTATCAACATCATCACAACACGAAGGCTAAAACCACATCAACATCAAAACTAATATGGAAATCTTCAACACAAGACTGGAACCACATCAACAACAACATGAAGATGGAAATATTAAACACAAGGCTGGAACCACATCAACATCAACAGGAAGCTGGAAATCTTCAGTACAAGGCTAACATCTCAACAACATCAGCACAAAGATGGAAATCTTCAGCACAAGCCTGGCCTCTCAACAACATCAACATGAAGTTGGAAATATTCAGCACTAGGAATGCATCACAACAACATTAGAATGAAGCTGGAAATATTTAGCACAAGGATGGCATCAACAATATTTTGTGGTACTCTGAAAGATCGAAAATATCTTCCCAGGAATCAAAATGATTCCATAGGATATGAAATCCTAACGGAGCTACCACGTGGTACTCTGACAGACCCAAAGGATCTACCCATGAATTATAATATTCCCTAGGATATAAAATCCTAACCGAACTACCACTATTGTTCAGGATACCATAGTATCATTCGCACCACTCCCTCTTTTGAGGGAGGTCTTTTCAGACTATACCAAGCTTGTCTCAAAAGTGCTCAAACTTTACACAAGATAGGGGCTTGGTCAACACATCTGCAACTTGTTCATTCGTGCCAACACATTGGAGATTTATATCTCCTCTCTGCATCATATCATGAGTGAAGTGATATAGGATCTCTATGTGCTTCAACTCATCATGGAACACATGGTTCTCCATCATCTTTATACAACTTGGTTATCACATAGAATCACGATGGATTCCATCTTCAGATCAAATAGATATATCAACAACATCAGAAGCCATATGGATTCTCAACTGGCGGAACATGCTACAATGTACTATGCTTTTTCCGTGCTGAGAGAAATACTTGATTTCTTCCTACTCTTCCATGAGATCATGGTTGAACCCAAACTAAAACAACATCCTTAAGTGCTCTTTCTATCAGAAACACTTCCAATCCAATTTGAAATGGTATAACCAATCAGTCTAAAGTTATGATCTCCAATATAATAGAGACCATAGTCCAACGTACCCTTAAGGTATCTCATTACATGTTTTGTACAAACAAGGTGAAAACATTTGGGCTCTACTAGATACTGACTCAAGGTGTTCATAGAAAAACATATATATGGCATGGCATTCATCAAATACATCAACGATCCAATGATATATCTATGCATCATAGCATCAACCAAATCTAATGAAGTATCAACTAGAAGCTTCAACGTAGTATCCATGGGTGTGTTCATGGAATTACATTACAACATATCAAACATCTTCAATATTTCAACTGCATACTTCCCTTGGTTAAGGAAGATATTTTCTGGGCTCTTCCAAACTTCAAGACCTAGGAGATAATGCATTAGGTATTTCATCTCAAATTCTGTAGCGAGATTCTTCTTGTAATATTTGATGAGATTTTCTTCATTTGTCAAGAATACATCATCTACATGTAGTAGAAACATAACTAGCTCATCATTCATAACCTTGAAGTAAAGGTTAGAATCGACTTTACTCTTGGTAAAGCCCAAGCTTGTCAGGAAACTGTCAATTCTGCCATATCAATCTCTAGGAGCTTGCTTCAACACATATATAGCTTCCTTCAATATGTATACATGAGTCTCTCTATATTAAATATTCAAATCCATTTTTTTCACATCACATTGTACCATCCTGGTATATTTTATTCAACTCCAACTTGATATGCACAAGCATGTGCTTTTTGCAAAGCACTATCTGTATCACTACCTGAGAATATGTCCTCTACTCTCTCTGCAATTGTTTCTCTAGAACTGGGAATCTACACCTGTAGCTGCTCTGAAGATGAGAATGGTTGCTCCATTCTCACTATGACTGTTGAAATTAGAGAGTAACTCCTCTACTCCATCATGGAAACAACTTCATCTAAAACTAAGAGTGGCTCAATAACTGATATTGAATGTAGCTCTTCTTCTTTCATGGAGATAACTCTATCTTTTTTTTTGTAGTCAAGTCTCCATGACCCAACTAATTTAATGCACCAAGCGCCACTCAATTTTAAATATGGGGATTTCTCCCCCTACATCTCATACTATATATGAATCATCGTTGTTCTGGTTGTCTTCATGAATACTAGAACTATTTCTTCAATTACTGGAGTAAGTGTCTCATCATAGTCTTCTCCCTCTTGTTGGAATAATCCTCTGGACACACATCATTTTTATACATCTGTAACATGCTTGATCTGTTAGATCAATCTTGGAAGTCAATACTGACTTATGTTCTAGTCTCACGGAAAAATCCATATCCTAGTCTTTTTGACTGGCTTCCTTCTCTAACACTAAAATAGGGAATCTTCCGAGGAGATTTCATGTCTTCTAAAGGTCTCTGAAGCTATGTCCTAGTCTTCTCTTGGCATGTGTCTCCTAGTCCCGGAAGTTGTCTCTTAATTTGATCCTTTTTTAGATCAAGCTTATTCTTGATTTCTTCAGATTCTCCAAGGACTTCATCATCTCTTACAGGGTATACTTGGTGTTGAATACCAAGTCTAAATATCAAAGGTTGAGTCAGACTTCAAACAAGTTCTGCTTCCCATCAAGGTGGCTTCATTATCCTTTGACCAAGTCTGTTGTGAGTTCTTGTTCTAATGTTCGATCATCTTTGGCGCCTTTTGCTCCTTACAATCAATCTCCATATGAGATACTCTGGATCTCAAAAATAGACTATTCTTCATATTTGTTGGTACATGAACATATATGGTCATGTAAATAGTATTTTTCATGTCTCATCTAATATGTTTCCTTTTTCCACCTTCACTATAGCTTTATTAGGGTTATCACATGTGACCTGAAACAAGGTCAACAAAACAAGAAGAAAGAATAAAACTCCTTTGATAATAATAAAACAATAGCATGAATAATCGTCACAGTAGATCTTTTAGAGATTATCACTTGTGATCAATCTTAAGAAAATATCAAAATTAATAAATGCAATACGAAATGAGATCAACACTCTTCTAGTGTTGTGATCAAACATTCCTCCATGGTAACTTGGAACCAACACAAGAATTTTCTCCTAGAGGAGATGTTAGTTGTATTTGGTAAATCATTACATTAAGCACTTATCTCAATATGATCACATGCTACCAAGTATAATACTTTTCAAAGATTGCTACCTCAACTATAGTGTTTACTTGTAAGGGGGTAGTTATCAACTTGTCATGTGCAACTTTGAATCTTATCAAATTAATTAATCAAACCTGGAATGTGGAGCCTTGTCCTGAAGAATGAGTGTGTTGATTTTATTCCAAGTTTCCTTCACTCAAGATGACGAGTGATTTCTTCAACCTATCTTTTGTACTAAGACAATATGTTATCTTGACAAAAATTTGGGTTTAAAGGATAAACTCTATAATCTCAACTTTAATTAATCTAATACTTTGACTTTAATTTTGACGAAAGGTTAGTATGATGGTGATATCGTCAACATGCAATCTAGATCAAAATAATGTCATAACAAATAGATGCATATCAGAATAATCAAACCTAGGTTGCATTATTCCTCTGAATGTGTTGGATCTAGAGATCCTTCTAGATCTATGGAAATAGATCTATTCTCCTGCAAATACCCTTTAAAGCTTAACAGTTTAAACATATGTGAGTACATACCTCTGATAGCATTTGCAGGTAGTGGCACCATCTGGTAGCAACATTAATAATTACCAACCCTTTTAAAACTTCAAGGGTGACTGCAGCTGGTACTACAACTGATACTTCAACTGATACTACAACTGATTCTGAAATTGCAACTACAACTTAGGGTTTTATGAGGAAACCCTAAATTTTCAAACTTCAAATTTTGAAATTCTGATCCAGTGACTAGATGCATTGAGCTGAGGTGAGTAAGATGGTGCACTCAGATTTCTGAAAATCCAAATTTTACCGCTTGAAACTAAGCTTGTGGAAATCAGGACTGATACTTCTGGTATTGGTTCTAGTTTCCTGGTTTTCTGGTACTTCTAATTTTCTGGTACTTCGAGTACTTCTGGTTTTTCGGTACCATTCAAAACTAGGGTTTGACTTTTCAGAGTATCTAACCACTGAAAATGTGCGCTCAAGGTACCAAAGAGTTCCCTAGGCTAGGGCACACTTTTCTAGATGGTTTTTAGGTTGATATTCCTCTTCAACAGAAATCCCTAATTTCATTGTACGACAACAATGACGTTTTTCTTTATCTAGTGAAAGATGCTCTCTTCAGCTTAGCTCTTATTCCATGTTAGGTTTTGAGCTATTATTATTTTTATTTTCAATTTACTAGATAACAATAGCATAGGTCGGATCACTGAGAGAAACACAATCACAAGATACACAATATTTATCCTAGGAAACCCTCACGGGGGAGAAACCCCAACAAAACTTCCTTAATATAGATAGTCAATACAATGCCAAGACAATAAACCAAAACACTACAGAATATCCAACACTGAGAAATGTGCCTCTCTCTTCCTTCTTCTCCCAACTGCAACTACCAAACTTGTGCATTAGATGAGCGAAATGATTGAGTGAACAAATGATGTGGTGGCTTCCTTTATTTATACAAACTGGCAGGTACTGGAAATGTGTCTCTTCATTGGGTAGGGCCGACTTGTCTTCTTAGTGGTTAAACCACTTTAATTATCCTGGGGGCCAACTTCTCAATTTGCATAATATATTTAGGGTTTGACCAATCCAAAAAAGGGGATTTGGTCAATTACAATGCCTGACATGATCAATCAACAAAAGGGGATTGATCTAATTAATAATGACTCATAATGACTCAATAAATAAATAGAACACTCTTTGAATTTACAATATTTCAACACTTTCATCCCAACTAAGTAATATCCATTTCATTCTATTAGATAGAACATCTAGCTTATCTATCTGTATATGTGTTAGGATAAATAAAGTTATATGTGGTGCCAAAAAAACCCATATAATTTTCTTTGAAAATGTTTTTAGTGTCAAAGATTTTTTGATCTTCATGTGTGACCTCTGTGTTTGCTAGTTTTTTCTATATATTAACACACACCTAATATGATTGTTTATTTTCATGAGTTTTCAACTCATTGAATTTCATTTAAACTGTGTGAGAACAAGGTGTCGAGACAGAGGATGATGCCCTTTTCCTGAAAGTTTTGTCCATGAGTAGCAAGCCCACTTTGCAGAGGTTGATCTTCATTTTTGCTCCAGGAAGAGGAACTGTCATATGACAGTTCAGTAAAGTACCAACTAAAATATTTGTAACATGTATATCCAGTTGATTGTTTTTGGCAATGATAAAAAAATTTGAAGGTTTTTGTTTCTATGGATATTCTTACAGATGTATTTACAAGTGTCATTGATGTTTGGCATTGGTAGTTAATTGTGGGTTAGAATTTTCATGTGTTTCCAAATCATCATTTTCTAGTCCAATATTTTATCCACATACTCGTTTTGTATTGTGTTTGCATCATTAAAAAGGGTGTGAGAAAATGAAAATATAAACTATAACTTGATTTTTGGATGTAACTATGTATAGTTGGTTTACAGACCTTATTGATGTTTGGCCTTTGTAGATATCAGTGAGTTAACATAATTTTTCATTCTTACTGTGATAATGCCTTACAAAAACTAAAATAAGAAACTATTTGTTCCAATTCAATACTCACACATAAAAAAAAATGTGATCCCATAATATTCACCTTTGTCGATTCAACAATAGGGAGGTCAATTTGGTAGATCGGGATATCGGTCACTTCAGGAAATTGGGGTGCCTCTGGGGTACCTATGAGAACAACTAATGCTTTGATGATTATTTGTTTTTATTGCAACCTGTGAGAGTAATTGTGTTTTTGATATATTTTTTAATGCCTTAAAATATTATTTTAAGTATTAAACTTCTTGCAGCAGATCACCCATTGAATGGTTTGTTGTTTCCTTCTATTTTTACCTCTATTATATCACTTGTCTGTCATTAGTGCACCAGTAGCCAAGGAGAAACCTCGTCCATAACATCTTTCCAATCTCACCGTGCTCTTGTCTTGGTGAACCAACCCTATAACTAACCAACAAATTGAAAAGAACGACCATTCCAAACTTGCGGTGGCCTAGCTCTACCCTTTAGAAATCATGTGCAAAATTTAGGAACAACAGTAACTATGAAGTCCTTTAGACAGCTCTACATGATCTTAAATCAAATAATAGAGAAAGTGACTCATACTTATACTTTCCAGGATGCGTTTTCATAAGAGAATCATCGAAAAGATACAGTGAAATCAATGGAGGGTTGTTGAAATAAACTTATTGTATTGTCAACTTGACCGTAAGTATAACAACGACAAACTTGAATTTTAATTTTGTGTGGTTGATATCATATTCCCATTTGACTTCAGCTAGCATATATATCTCTTTTTTTTTCAAAATATTTCCGAAAAATAATTTTGGTAATTTCATTAATCAAGTAAAACTGGTCAAATGAACTACATATTACATTTTCTCCACAGAGCCTACATTAAAAGGCAAGGAAAGTCTTGTATATTCTTTAAGATCATAGAAAAACCGCTAAGATCCTGAGTCTATTATCCAGTCAAAATTGAAAAACCAGGCCCATGAGAACCTTGAACTACAATACCAAAGCACATGATCAAAAGTCTACCAAACACAACACAGGAAAAAATCAACAAAGATTGGGCATTGTATCCCATCTATAACCAAATTCCCAAATGGGAACCAAGAAATTTGTTGATTACTATATTACTATGAACGAATATCACGTTGACCTGACAATGTTCTAACATTACTAGTTATGGAAAAGAGTGTCAGCGTTTAACTTAATGGAGTTTGAACAATGCCAAATTTGCAATATTATTGAAAATGCCTTATGGTTCCATTCAAAGGAACAAGCCATTTTGACGGCTCAAAGGATGGACCTAATTTATTCACAATTGGGTACTTTATATGAGATATTTCCTCATGCTTCTCATTCCTTGACTCAACAAATCTATGCGCTTCCAGTTCACTTTCTCATGGTATTCCAAAAATTTATTCATATATTGATTGGATAGCATGGATAGAGACAGATCAGATTGTTTCATTTCGTGTCAACACATGATATGATTTATTTATTTTGGTTCAATCGATATGCAGTATGACATTGTCCTCATTTAAGGTAAATTTTCTATGGACGTGGAAGTCATGTAGCATGTAGACAGTGTTTTCCTTTTTCTGTAGGTATATTTCATATGGAAATTTTGTCAACCCAGGAAGCACATCTTGTAATACATGTTGTCTAAATGTACAATGTACAATTGTCTTGTTGAGGGTTTGTATGGAAACATTGAAGCAATGTCTATATATGTAAGGGAATTTTGTACCACGTCGTAGACAATCAATTGTGACATCATTTATGAACGCAGAGGTAGAAGCAGGAGAATTTCATTTGGCACATACATTCTCAAAGGGGGTCGAGTAGGCATTTGCTAGAACCAAAAAACCCTCAACCTATGTACGTGAGCATAGTAGTTAATATATTGAACAATATAATATATATGTGTACAACAAAAAAGCTGCACAAAATTGTTTAAGGAAATGTTTTTTTGCAAATTGTGGGTGGAAGTGTATATGTATACATACAACAATTGTGGAGCTACTTAGTTTCTTGAGATCATGTACTATTTTGTTCGCAATTATGTTACAAATTTTTCTTGGGTTGTGTGAAAGATCCTTTATTTAACATATCTTTTCTTCGTTATATTTTTGAAGAGCATAATTGGAAATTTCCCTTTATGCAATTGTTGTTCCATTGAGGAAAATTAATTTGCATAAGGGTCGAACAATTGTAGTTGCACCATGGAACAGTTTAATAGTTGTGTAAGATGACTGAGATATATGAGCATGTGAAATCAAAGAACAAAAATGGGTATAGAAAATGGTACCATTGCCTTGTCGTTTTACGAGTTTCCATCTTTTATGTGGAGAGTGTGTTGCGAGCCAAATTTTCTCGAGAATGTGACAGTTGCACCAGTGGTTCTGATTGGGTAAATGTTGTTGCTCTCTACAAATTATTTGATTGTTGTGTCCGATACGAAATGATATTCTGAGCAAACCATGGGAACTTTTTCCACAACACTTGTTTCATTGAGCGATATAATCCGATCACAATCGCCGCGGTCATATACTATTTTCGATATTATATTGAAATTTGTAATGGATATCCCATCACCAGGAAAGATATTTTATGCATGTTTTTGGATAAGTTGTGTAGGGATAGTCAGTGTAATTGTCATCATGGGTTCGTTGTTTGTCATTTTTACACACATAATGCATCTAGTTTTGTTTTCCTTGTCTAATTAGGTGCTATACATGACCATTATGTCTCTGACGAACAATTGTCCAATTCGGCGGTTGTTCAAGCCTTGTATCGATAGTATATTGGGTCGTATAAGTTTAGACCTGGTGACATTTTTTGAACAGGAAAAGTAATGTGACTGGCAGTCTGTATCCTTTTTTTTGCATCAATGTACACGTAGATGCACAATCTGGATGAAGTATGCAGGTTAGATTTTTGTAACCATACCTCTTAGTCTCTGGAGCTTGCAATATGTTGGGTGTTTCACTTGTACTCGTCGATACTTCTTGTGAACTAAAAATCATGTGTTGTATATGACATCAACATATTTACCATGGCATAGATGAATAAATAACTGAGGATATTTGTTTCCTAAACATAGAAAGAGAATAATTTATGAATCTTTACCTTTGGCCTTGTCGTTGTGTTGATGTTTTTGATGATTGACTACTCATGCCCATGTCACTTGTCCAACTTTTTATGATGAAAACATGTGTACATTAAGCATGACAACAAATAAATATGCATATGCATTGTATATTGTTCATAATTGATATGGATGTACATTAAGCACATGCATTGTGTTTGATTTACTATCACTGTTGGTATACCTTTTGGAAGATTGTACTTCAGCTTCCTCTGTTGTCGCACATAAGACTTCATCCTCTTGTTCAATTAGTCTGTTTTTTTCAATGTAGTAATGCAGATAATACAATGGACATGAAGGCAAGTTGGTATGTAGGAAGACATGTAAAAAATTAAATACAATTTTATTTATTTCAATGTAGCAGCACAAAAAATACAATTCACATGAAGATAAGTTAATATGTAGGAATATACGTAGTATCTACATATAATAAATGAGGTGCAAAGTAGTTGAATAAATATACACACAATAAATGAAATACAAAGCAATGGAGTATGAAATAAGGGTAGAAGCATGCACATTTGTATGCCTTCTTCTACATTTCTGATTAAGAGTCCATCGTCTTGTCTAGTTATTCTATTTGTTTCAATGTGGGAATGCACAAAATACAATGAACATGAATGTAAGTTGGTATGTAAGGAAAAGACAGTAATATGTACATATAATAAATGAGAATCCAAGGAATAGAGTAACAGATAGAGTTAGAAGCATGCACTTTTTTTTTCCATGTTTGTGGTTATATAGAATTCTTTTTGTCCAAAATCTATTACAAACCAAAAAGATATTAAGAACTTGGATGATCCTAGACAAATAATTTGGTTTTGTACAACAAAGTATACATATATGCTTTGAGACATGGAAATATGATTTTGTAATATGCTTGATGTATATTTCATAATTCAAGTACAAGACAAATTGTATCGTGGTCAGACCAGTATGTGTCTAAGATAAATAGGGTGTATTGTGAAATGGGCACATTTGACCATATATGGTCAATAAGTGTGTTTTGTACATGGTTTATCTTATCCAAAAGAAAGTGGAGAGTGTAATTACACATGTAGTTTTCCAATTCTTTTGTTCTAGGACTATATTGTAGCATGTCAACATTGAAGTCTACTAGAATGATAATGGTTTCGTTCAGACGTAAATGATGTAATGCATTTGAAACAACATTCAGTATGTTGGGAAATGTTGCATGCAGAGCAGCATATATATTCAATAATGTAATTTTCAATTCACGGAAGATTACTCTTTCTAGCACCATCTCAACATTTTTTTCTTCGAAATGCATATGCTCCAAAATTGTTACATGTTTTTTCACTAATATCATCACTCCATGTGTAATGTAACTTGATATGCAATTGTGATTTGGAAATTGCTTGTTTTGCATGCATAATGTCATGTATGTTTCTTGCAAGCATAGAATATCAAATTGCATTGTGTCATAGTCATTGAGTATATCATTCATATGTGCATGCAGGATGCACATGTTAAGTGAGAGAATTGATACAGATGAGTTTGTTTGTATGGATTGGTAATCATATTGTAGATTTCATTTTTCACTAGTTTGAAGGTGTTGCATCTCAGTATCGACTTTATGTTTGAATTTCAAGTTATATTTTGTAAGAGCGCTTAGAAAATACAAGGAGTTTATGCTTCTGACATAGGACAGAGTTGTGTATACAAGTCCATGTATTCGTATTCCAACACAGTCAAACACAACACTATCAAGTGTTAGCCCTTATGATCTGTGGATTGTACATGCACATGCAAGTTTAATTGGAAACTGTTTTCGAATCTTCAGTTGACCTCTCTTTTCCGATGTTGATATTGGTTTTGATATTTTCAATATAGGTGTCCAATAATGCGAAGTGTTTGAATTATATAGATCAGATAACTTGTTTTATTTTCCATGGCCAATATGAGGGTCATGGAACTTAATCCAGAGGACATCAACTTTTTGTGTTTTGGTATAATCTTTGAGTATTCCACCTGCACCATTCACCAAAAAATCATGTGAATCATAGTTGCAGGCATATATTTCATCTAGCATGTCTAATTTCAGGACAAGTTGCAAAGGCAAAGTGGTTGTATGTTGATAACATGGTACATTGCCATGGTTGTCTTCTTCAAGGTCAATTGAATTGATGATGATATCATTTCCATGCATGAGCGATAGAACGTACTTGTTGTGCATTGCAACATACTTATTCTTGTAGAATAGGTAAGGGAAGGTTGGGTATGTCGGTGTAGGTCACATGCAACTTGAATTGATATATGTTAAGTCATCACATGATTGGTTGCTTGTCCGCATTCTATTCAGAAGTGCAATAAATGTTTCATTTGTTTGGCACATTGTAGTATGTAATTTGAAGAATTTTGTGTTGTCTTTCCAAAAGTCATGCATCAATGTTTGCATGTTGATTGTAGGTTGTTCAAATATCATAGAATCTTGTATGGGTTGTGCTTGGTAAAGATCCCCACAAAATACCATATCAATGTTCCCAAAGTATTTGGTGTGCACATGTTTTATGTTTCTCAGTCGATTGTCAATGGAACATAAGAAGTGACTTTCAATCAAGGATTCCTCATATATGAAGACAAGTTGTAGTTTGTCATAAAGCTTAGACAAGGTATCTAACATTTCCTTGTTGAGTGGAAGAAAATGTGACTTGTTAAAAGGCATTAACAATGCAGAGTGGACTGTTGTTCCACCTGCATTATATGAAACTTTTCTTGTACATGAAACTATCAATCCCTTTGGTTTCATAGGGTCACTAGAACTATTTGAATCATAGATTCGTATAAGAATTTGGAATAGTTCTTTTGATGTGAATGTCTTGCATGTTCATGCCCCGCCTATAAGGAAAAAGTGCACATGAGTGTGCATGTTTAAGCATTTCTTCATTGAAATATCCTTTAGGATTTCTTGTTGCTCTCGATTCAACAATCGTCTAACTCTGTATTATTCTTCATTTTTGATAAAGAAAGGATTTTTTGTGACTTTAAACCCAAGATTGGTACATTTTTCAATGGCGGTTGCTCGAGGACAAGGCAAATTTGCTTTCAAGTCATAGGACTCACATAGATTTCTGGTTGTTTTATGCTTTGTTGATGTCTCATCAACATTGTCAGGGTTTTCTAGTTCTTCAAGTGCACTTTCTAAATCACCCCATGATGGGTTGACTTAGTATGTAAATCTAGCCTCATTGGTTTGTATTGTAGTCTCATAAATAGTATATGCAACTTCCCATGTAGGGAAGTTATGTTTTAATGTTTCTTCATTTTGATCAAATGGAATGTACAATAATAGTTTCTCTCTACAGAAGTTTTCATAGTCGGTGTGTTTGTTGTATTTGACAAATCATATTACATTTGTTTTTTTTTTTCTTTTTGATATGTGCGTACCATTTTTTTTGTAATGCAATACAAATTTTGCAAGGAATATATGCTTAATAGGAGGTGGACATTGGAGGTAGTAATCAATAATAGAGTGGCATATCACGTCCTCTAAATTATCAGGCTCTTTTTTTAGCAAAGATGGTGGTTTAAGCACAAATGTAAGTATGTCAAGTGGAGATGTGTTTATGAAGACACATTTCCTTGAACTACAGTTCAGAGGCAGGGAAAGTGTGATGTGGACTGCTTGTTGAACAGACATTTGTTGAAGATTAAGTAATGTATTTCCAAGTGTATGTATCATTTGTATAGCATCAATTTGACTTTTTTCATATTCTCTATGTATTCTTCTGAATGCACTTGTCATAGATTTGTCAACCTTTGTCACGTACAAGGTACAATATTATGTTGCAACATATGTGTTGAGGACATATTACGCATATGTATTTTCATTACACATAATTGACATGTCCTTGGAGAAACCATTGTTCCAAATATGTAAAAGTTTTCGTTTAAGGAAAATTGTTGGTTGTTTAAGTGTATATTGTATCACTTGGATGTACTCATCTTATGTTAGATTTAGTTCTGTCGAGAAGTCTTCAAACCTCATTAAGTCATCGAAGTCTCTTGTTCTAGAAATGTAAACAAATATTTTGATTTATCAATGAGAACATCATCCTCTAAACCAATTGTTTATAATATTCTTGTTGTTCTCATCGACGACATAGGGAAGTTGTATCTGCAATGTGAATTCTTTCATTTTTTACAACTTCTTGTATGGTAATGTCTATGAACTTTGGCAATTTATGGATCCAAATGATTTGTGTTGCATGTTATCTATTTGTTCATAAACTGCTTGATTTGTGAGTTGTTGTCATTTCCATAGACCGGTGCACCCTCTATCCATAAAAGTGTGTGGTCATGTTCGCTCCCTCTATTTTGGAATTCACTTACAAAATAGTAGTCAGACATTCTTCCGAAGAACATTTCATCATGACATATCAATTGCCACAAAGTATTTACTCTATGTCTATAGTAACAAGTACATGTCACTGGGTCTTTCCTTATGAGGTAGTCAATGTCATCACTTTCCAATGTATCAGTTTGTTTTTTCCTTTTCCTGTTCCTATATAATGCAGACATCGTAATCACCAACGGACCCCAATGATGCTCTGCACTTGTAAATGTGATGAAAAAAGTTGGAGGTCCCAATTGTCGAATCATTGCAAATATAGTTTTCTTGTTTTGTTGCAAGTAGTCACGAGATATGCGAATGTTTTTGAAATCTATGTATCCAATATTAGATTTTACGATTTTTTCTAGGTTTCCTTTGTACTTGACATCTTGACCAATAAATTTCTTCCTCGTAGCTGGCCTTTTCTTATTCGCACCCATATGCAAGAGAGCACTTTCTCAATTATTATGCACATTTTTTTGAAAAAAAAATTGTTATGTGACAGGAGAAGTCACCGCTTGAATGTAGCAGTTTCTGTCGAACTATTTTTTGGTAGCTGAATTGGTCATGATTTCATTGGCACATGGATATCCATAGAACAGTGTTGGGAAGTTCATTTCCTCCACAAATTTTTCCTTGAATATTCCAAGTGGATGTTTCCCTTCAGCAGGTGAGATTTCGATAATCTTGTCTTGTAAGTCATGAATGTGTTGTGAGTCAGTGAATACCTATATCAATGTGTCAATAGGTCTTTCATTCTCCAATTCATAGCTTGTATCAAATTCAATAGTAGTTTTGAAAGTTTGTGCAGAGTTGTCATTTCCTTGTTCAAGAACATGGTTCAAGTTCTCATTTATATAAAAAAATTCTTCTTTGTACAGGGTCTTGGAACATAATTATTTTAATGCTTTAATGACAATGTGTACACGCACTCTACATGTCTTTTATGCATTATTGTATTGCGAATGTATTTTGAGAGCTACAACAACCGTCATTGTTTCTCTCGTGAATTATGGCAGCTCTTTTTGGACAGCATCTAGCTGGACATGAACATTAATAATTGATCCTATTAAGACCATTTGGGGTCGTTTATATCCCCAGGGTATGATTTGTGCAAATGAAATTCGCAGAGACACGAGTCTCTCTTCAAGTTCTGTAAGTGTACTTACATCTAGTAGTGGTGTGTTACATCTTATTTGGTTAGGTGTTGCAAATTATGGCATTTTTCCATTTTCAAGTGAACTTTTGCATGGAAGACAAATTTTCCTAGTGGAAAATGTTCTATCATTTAGTGTCAAGTTGATGTATTCTTTTTGCAATTCAAGGGTGAAATAATTAATGTTCTTTGCGAAATTAAATTCCTCACAAATCGCACATGCAATGCAAGGAGTATCTTCAATTTGTTTCATATAGGTCTTCTTTGCATCTCTCTTTCCTAGACAAGGATGCATAGAAAGTGTTCATTGGTTTTCAATGCTAGCATTGCACAGTGTTGGATATAATTTATGATATGTGAATTTTCACCCTCGGTCAGTATCATGACCACTGTGGGATATGTAGTTGCACCTTTTTCTCTCACGTATCTATTTCTTCAACATGCAGTAGGTTAACTTATGGTTGCCACTCGAAACTAGTTTCACTTGTTGAGAATCCATGTTGAAGGTGGAATTGACATGTGTTATGAGCATTGACTCCTCACCATGTTGATGATGCAAAGGGTGATGCTATTTTTTATTGGACATGTGATGCTTTTTGTCAGTAGGAAGTGTGTAAATGCACTCATTTTGTGCATGCACAATTTTTTTTAGGTTGTGATATGTGAGTTTTTATTTCTTGCTCGAGCTCCCTTTACCTCATGATGATCAATCGTAAAATTCATAGGTCTAGAAGGAAGTGCACTAATGTATTTATTTCTTTCACATATGACCTTTTTCAAGTTGTGATAATTTAGTCTACGCTTTTTGTTTAAGCTCTCTATGACCTTATGACAATTGGGATGAGTTTCATCATGATTAGACAATATGTGACGCTTATGTAGATTCGTTGCAGTTTGGTTGGCATGGACAATGAATCTTGAGATGGAATTATTTCTTATCAAAGGTTGATAATGGATATGTGGCGTATCCATTTTCGACGCTATGATGTCAATTGTTTTATCGTAGTTTGAATCAATATAGTAGAAATGGGTAGTATCGTCTAAAAGGGCTGACCAGACCTAGATATTTACTCTGAATATGATAGATATCCATTGTAAAAAAAATGCCCCACCCTCTATATTTCCTTTCTCATATGGCATTTCCATGTTTACAAGGTATTGTTGCCAACTTCCAACTATCATCATACTTTCTATGAGATATGGTAGAAGGTGTTGATGCAAGCAGTTAAATACCTATTGATTGCCACCTATAATTGCATTGCAAAAGGATTGCACAATGTAAAGGCGCAGTGAGTGCACATCAAACTCTGTTTCTATCAAATAACAAATTTCATTGAACATACTATCTCCACAAGTAGATGTACTAGCTTTTTCTATGTGTAATCCATGAGAGTGCATATGATGCATAATTCGTTTCCAATGGGATTGAAGGTCTTTGCAGGTGAGGGACAAGTAAATATCAGATCCTCCAAGATTGCATATGGATAATTTTTTATAGAGTAGTGGTTCATAATGACCACTTAGAGGATTAGCATCATGGAACAAGATGCAATATGGATCTCTAGATGCAGTTTTGTTGAATAGTAGATATCTTTTTTTTCTTGTTAATGACCAAATTCCAATTGATATATTCAGCCACTTGGCTAGCCACCATATATAAAATTTATATCCCCAAAGTCCTCTCTCACGTGGAGGCAGAGTTAAATATGTAGACAACCGCATCTTTGAAAGATATGTACTGACATCATGTATTCCATGCAATTGGAAAAGAAAATCAGATGCCAATTCATATTGATACGACTCTAATTCCTCAACGTTTCCATTTTCTAAATAAGCCAAGAAATGATCTATCAATCCATTGTTCAACTCGGTTGAGGAATAATGGAAGTGTAATAGAAATTGAAATGCATTGAAGAGGCAATATCCTGTAGTATACGAGAATGCATCTAATCCGAAAAGGGCATTGTTATGCAATACTCGGTCGATGTTGTCATGTACAATGGAGTTTGCATCTATTTGGTAGCACTCAACATCTATTTCTTGCTCCATCTTTTAAGTTGTGATTTTCAAGATGTTTCTTAGTTATGTTTAGATAATATACAAATAGCAAAAAATATAACTATAAGTTCGGGAGTGCATACCAAGTTTGCTATGTATCCTTCAACGTTTTTCATTTCAAATTCAATGCTCTATGGTTTCTATAGAATATGACAAAGAAACAAAGCTATAGTTAGTGCTCAATCATATAAAAGAGACAATGCAAATAAAACAATAGTATAAACTTGCTTAGTACAAAGACTGAGTATTTAAGACATATAATTTTAGAACTTATTTCAGTTGTGCACCTTATAAGTGTTATAGTAGTCATTTTATATAGCCTTACAATCATATTCATCATTTAATTTCATCCCCACTCTTCACAAATCAACACTAAATAGATCTGAAACGACTTGTTGATGTCTCCCACTCAGAAAACTCACATAGATGGTCTGTGGGATAAACAAAAGGGGAATAATTAGGCATTCGTGGACCTTTACTACATGAATGGAACCAACACATAGCACAACTTCTCAAGGTTTCAATTATCTTACAATATGAAGAAGATACTCTAATATTGGGCACTGGGGAACTCATCCTCAGATAGATAAATGAACTGTCCATTTAGGTTACAACGAATCATTTCTACAAGATGAGGTCCAGATGTGGAAATGGTGATGGAAGATGCTTTGGAAGACCCAAAGTCTAGTATAAAACTAACAACTATATGTAGCTTGCCTCAAAGAATAAAATATTTCCCTGTCATAATCTACAAATAAGGGGATGGAAAGGTCCTCGAAGATGCTTGCTTCACAATGAAAACTATGAATTTGTCTCACAAATCCTTGTGCACTTCCATTTTCCAAAGAGCTATGGTATAATGTCTTGGGAATGAAAGTGGGCATATGTGATTGGAAAGGGGACAACCTGGAAAATGCACTAAACGTATCATTTCAGAAACAGAAAGATGAGGAGAGCATCTCATTTCCTTTTTTGTATGTCAGTATGGTTGTGACCTAGGTGGGTTATGTATTGAGCATTGACATGCATGCGTGTTGTTTGACAACACTGGAGATAATTGAACGTGTACACAGCTTCTTCTCAAGATATACCATGGTTTTAATTTCAAAACTATTTTAGGAGATTAACATTCAGGCACCTTTTATTTCTGAAATGAATCTGATTCGTCAATCAATTTTGTAATCCACGATCTAGGTGACCCTACTACTGTAACGCCCCTGCTAAAGTTTTATCATTCTTCCAAATTTTTGAACTCTTCTAACCATACTTAGACATGGCACCAATTTGAGACTTCAGGAGTTTTTGAATGTGAAGCGTGAAAGTATCCCAAAGTGACTTTCTCTCGGAGTCATTAACTCACACCTATTTTTAATTAACTCGATATTACTTTAACTGTCCTTATTAAGGACTTCAAGACTTCATCTCTTCGGCACTTCCAGATTTTTCGAATGAATAATTTTTACAACTCCCGGAGTAGTATGGACACGTGCAATAAATGCAGAATGGCCATCGTGCATGTGGGACTCTAAAAGACAACTAACTAGATTAATTTAATCAAACACAAACAATAACCAAATCTCGTTAGTGCTAAGTGTCCACCATGCTACAAACCCTGACATGTGGTTAACCATGTCTCATCCACACAAATAATAACTATCTGCAAAAGAGATAAGGTCCTCAAATATGTGCATGTATACAAGCCATTTTTCACCTTCCTAATCTCTTTGTTATTGTTATCGCACAATTTGTACTATGATAGAAGGAAAGGTTAAAGGAGAGAAAATTGGCATAATGGGAGACTATCCTATCATTGTCACCTCAATAGGGTGTCCCTTTCTATTTAGGGTGGTAGGGCCAGGGGAGATGTCCCTGGTGATCTGGGTTTTTGAGAAGGAAAATTCAAAGTAGCTAGGTAAAGGTCCCTTCTCACAAGTCACCACCAATCAAAAAGTCTGGTTTTAATAACCAATGAAGAGATAATATGTCAGAAGTGTACCTACCTAGAACAAAGAAACAAGAAAAATATATATTTTCAAGTGCACTTGTTGGTTAGCACTTTATAAAACCATGGACTTTCTTAATAAAAGAAAACGGTTGAATATGGTGAAGTAAACAGAAATATTATAACAACAATGTTTATAGAGAAAAACTTCACATAAAATGTCTTCAAACTAGCTTTAAAATGACTAAAACCATTAATCATTGAAGTCATAAAATTAGCATTTGACAGAAGCACATAAGGCAAAGTATAATTCAGCCTTTACAATTGCCTTTTTTATCTTTTAATGTTTCATCTAATGGTTGTAGCTTACTTTAGTAACAACATCGATGTTGGTAGTAGGTCAAGCTATTCTAGGGTTAGAAAGTGTTACTAGGTTGTTCAAAGAGTAGGTTTTGAAGGTTGTGTTGATCAATTACTCTTAGTGAGGACTTAGACTAGTAATTTCTTAGGGAAAATGGAGTCAATAAAGTGGTAGCAAATGTTGAAGGTAAGGGATAATAATAGGAGAGTCAAAGACAATACAGGTTGCTAATTGAAGTGTTGGTAAGCCAAGGCTTCAACCACCAAACCCTAGGGAAAATGACTACTAAGGTGTAGGTAACCCTAGGTATTAGTATATTTTCCTCCCTCTTTAACTCAAAGATGAAGAAAATGACGGCTAATATGAAGCAATAAGTGCTAGGGTGTTGAAATGGCAATGCCCTTAGCAATGGCTTCAAGAAAAACGACTTCTTGGCAAAATATAGTAGGTGGATAGCTATTGAGATAAGGACAATAACATGTGCTTAATATCCTAGGGTTTTAATCTAGAAATTTCATAATCTTAGTAAAATTCAAAGTAAATATACTATAATCATTCAAAGTAAAGAAGAATTGCATAATTTTACTTACATTCACCAAGAATAATCTAGCATATGCCCTAGTTGAAGACTTTCCACCAAGAAAATGCCCAAAAACACCAAGATTAGCCTTCCTCCCACAAGTGTGAACTAAATCTTAGTCATAAAACCCTAAGTAGGGTGCAAATTTCAAACCTCACAAGTGTGAGTGAAAGATGATGAAAAATAAAGAGGATCTTCCCCCTATTTATACAATACTAATGACTAGAATTAGGTTGAAAAGGATGACATGGCCAGTTACAAATAATATCCAGTTTTTACATTAAATGTCATAATTAAACCATTAAAAAATCTTATAAGGTGATGTCATGCCCTTTTAGGGTGACTTTAGGCCCTTTTTGGGCAACGTTGGTCTCCTGGAGCAAAACTTTAGGCCTTCTTGGGCCTCAGGAACCTGCCACACGTGTCGCTTGGCACACAACTGCCTCCAAAACATCTCAAAACGTTGGATGATGTCATGGGTGGCCTGGGTTATGTCATGGCCATTCCAAGGCCTACATCATGGTGGAAAGGGCGCAACCCCCCTAGGTCCAGGCCTATTAGGCTACCCCAGGTGAAACGTCCTCCTCTCTCTTTGGTTCAATCCTCTTATCTATCTTTTCCCCCTGTTGGGGTCTCAGGATCCATCTAGTGGGATTTTAGCCCCATGGAGGTCTGAACTAATCATATCCCCATGTGTACATGTCCATCGAGTACCTTTCCATCGGATGTGGCCCTGTAACATAAACATATATTCCCTCCATGGGCACATAAGTCACAAGGAACATAGCAATGTCAATCACATCTATTCATCAAGTTATTAAACATGTGCATAAAACCCCTTTTACCCGGACAAGTGCTCAAAGACATTATGCTAATCTCCAAGGCAATTTTGGAGGGGATGCTAGGATGTCCTATTGGGATAATTCTCATTGGATGTGGGATGTTTCCAAGATAAGTAAAATATAGGCCATGTGAATGGATCAGGTGGTTAGGGATGTCTAGGAAAGGGGTGGAGTGATAGCAGGGAAATGTATTGCTTACATGTGGGTGCCTCTGAAGAGGGTGAGTTGCACCTTGTCATGGATTAAAATGTTTCCAAGCCCATTCATTCCTTTTATCTTTTATTCTTATTTATTTTTCTTTCAAGAGGCTATTTAGGGGAAACTTCCCTAGCGTGGTGACTAGTCATGGAAATGTTACCCACAAGAATTTCACATAAATGAGAAGGTTGGCTCGTGATGACACCCCCTTTTCTCTTAGATATTCCACCAAGAGCCACTATCCTAGCGTGGTGACCAACTGTCAGTAGTATCATACCACTACATTCCCATGGACCTAATATGTTGGCTCATGATGAGACCCCCTATCCTCTAACTAGGTCTTGATTTATCATTTTTTATGGGTCCCTCTGTTTCTTGTTGAGAATATTTTTATTGATTTATTAGGGATCCCTAGGCGAAGCATATCAAGGTTTCATTCTTTTGGATTTTGTATTTTTCCAATTGCTTTTACCCTCTGGGCCTTTATCTCCTTCTTCCCACAAGGTAAGGTACAACCCTTAGATATTTGGCCAACCCAATACCTGGACCAGTGTAATGGGATGGATGAGCGGGAAAAAGATGAAAAGTGATAAATATGGTGGGAGTGGATGATGGTTTTTCCTGAATTCCCCCAGTGGAAAATCAAACCCTATGGGTACCATCTTACTAGGGAATTCTGTCATTCCCCCCAGGTATGGTCAAGTGGAGAGGCATAAAGTCCAAGCACACATTAGAAGAAAAATAAAATTAAATGCACATATGCAAATTTTTTGAGGATCATAGTGACACATACCATGATACCCAGACTCATTACCTCATGGAGAAAGATCCATTTTTGTTGCGGGACCAGGACGAGGTGATGGATGTTGTTGATGCTGACAAAGTGGAGGCACTGAATAATGAAAGAATGGACCCTCGAGGGCCATGCTCAAGTTGATCTAGCTCTCGGTACTCGATGTCTAGGACCTATGGGCCTCGATACATAATCTCCTTAGTTATCCCTATGCTAGGGGATAAAAGTTACCTTACACACTTCCATATGTCTTTACACCTTTGTCACTAGGCTCTGATCTTGATCTAGAATCGTTTTTCTACCCTTTACCCCTACGGTTTATCCCTTTGGTAAACATAGTTAGTGAACATAATGGCTTGCAATGGCTACACAAAAGGGTGATTTAGTACCATTCTTGAGTTGAAAGAGTGACTTGCAATGTATGCACAAGAGTGTAAACCAGTACCATCCCAGCGTCGAGTATGTGAATATGTAAGGTATGATCTATGCTATAAAAATTCATGTTAGTTGTTTTAAGAGGTTTTTAATAGTATTGTATTGGTTAAAACATGTGGACCCTCATCCTAATCCTCCAATATCCCTTTATTTTCATGAACCTATTGATAATCCCCGTAATTCTACAATTACACATCTTGTTTCTCACAAGTCTACTGATCCTCATCCCATAATTTACAAAGAAACCCATGTTCAAACTCCACTTCCCACTAAGAATTTAACTTGCCAACAAAGGATATCAATAAGAAGTATGACTTATGTCACTAAACTGCATTTTGAATGTTTTTCAAGCATTTTTTCTTTTAGTATTTTTCACGTTCCTCCATTGTTTTTATATAGTTGTTGAACCATCTCTGAGTTCGATCGAATAATGAATCCAATAGGATTTACATGGATTTGTATATTCTTTTTATGGCATGTTCTGATATGAACCCCTATAATGGATAGGCTTCATTGGGTCTGGGAATGTAACATAATTCATAAAACAGATTATTGAAGCTATCAACTTTTATCTCCCTCTATTTTCTCTTGTTTATGACATTGCAACATATCAAGATTCATCAAAAGGACCCGACAGGATCCAATAAATGGGTATTGCTCTATTTTATCCATTTCAAGTGTTTTTATCCACATGCACAAGAAAATATCTGAGATTATGGTCCTATAATAGTTCAAGAATTGACTATGCACCTATATGTTATTCTGAATGTTTTGATCTGTGAATTGATCAAATGTGAAATGTTCTTAGTCTTTTCCACATCAGTTTCTCTTGTATAATTGAATTATGTATACAATATGGATAATCTAGGCCAATGGTTTAGAGAAGTTTTCATGTTCCCAAATATGATAAGAAAACTTAGCTAGGAAATCGCAAAACACCATCCCAATAATTTTATGTGTGTCAATCCCAATGGACAAAATAAATTTGATGGTTTAACAATATTTTTTTCGTCTTCGAGCAGCAAATATTGAAAGTCTTAACCCTTATAAGAGTTCTAATTGGAGTAGTAATCATCTGAGACTTATTGTGTCTTCTCATGGTTTTCCATTTCATTTGATCACATGGGAAGATACTCCGAAATCAGAATTAATGTTTGGACTCGGGTCATTTTGTGTTTTATCTTCATCCTCCACCCAGGATTTGCATTTCAGGTCCTGGAACTTTTTCTTTATAACTTACTGAAATATGTCACTGATAAAGATGGATAATTCCTGACAATGTTGTCGAATTTTCTTGCAGCTTTCTTAGCTTTGTACCATACTCATCCCTTTTATACCTAGCTACAGTTTTCTTCTACAAGAACATTTTGCAAAGGAAACAAGATTTCTTTTTCAACACTTTTTGGGGATAGTAATACATTCTTGTTTCTTTTATATCAGTGGTCACATTTAAGGATGTTTTGTATGAGTATTTTCACTTGCTTTTTATTTCTGTATTTCTTTATATTTATTTTGATTTTCAGCACCTCCTAGTATTGAACATTCTTACTTGCAAATTGTAAATAGTAAGTAGTAAAGAACGAATAGGAATGAAACTATGGTATTGAAACTTACTCATGAATGATGAATGATAGAATCGTAGGTCCAATTGCAGGTGTAGGATTTCAACCCTGCAAAGTGAAAGAATACGTCGAACTGCAGGTGCAAGACTTCAACCTTAAAAATGTTTTAATTAATGTTTTAAGTTCTCTAGTTCGAACAATAGAGATTGTGATAAAATTTATAGTCAAAGGACAAATTAATATGAAGTCAACGAATTTATAACTTTTAATTCAAACTATATGTCAGGATTTTAATCAATATATTGTTATTATAACTTTTAATTTTATATTAGAAAGCCTCCCAAATTTTCTAAAAATATTTTATAATGCAATTCTATGAACAAAGTTTCATGTTACAAAACCCAATGGGTAGGAGAGAAAATACCTTATTCGACCATCTTCCTTTTCAAATCCCTCAAAATTGGTAGGAGAGAGAAAAGTCGCTTATTCTTATGTTTTCCTCCGTACCTGATTTGATTCAAGTAAAAATTGGTAGGAGAGAGAAAATTTTCTTATTTTACTCTCTTCCCATTCAAATATGGAAATCCCTTAATTTTGATGATTTCCTTTGTATATGAGGAAAGTTCAAATTTTATGAGGAATATGGGATTGTCGACTTTGATTAGGGACTCTCACCTCAAAAGGGTAAAGCAAGTTGAATTCATAACCTTTCCAATTAATCATTAGGTGAGAGCTCTGACATCAAATTTAAGATTTTTTCAACTAATTTTAGAAGCTAAGGAATATTATAATAAAAAATAAAAAAATATTAATAAATCTAACATGGTTGTATTTTTTGGTGTTTCCTCCCTACTAAACATGCTTTAGGAATATTTAATAGTAGTATTCCAAAACTGTTCATACAAAATTTAAACATGTGTGTGTTAACTAACTATAACCTCATCCTCGGATGGGGTGCCACCTCGCACAGAGGAGCCACGTGGTACAACGCTTGGTCGGAACTTAATTACAGAGCACCGGCTCCCATCCCCTCACCATTAAAAATGGGAGCAAGCCGGATTAGCTAGGTCAATGAGCCAAGATCTCTCATGCACGTGAAGGGAACGGACTCAAAGAGCACTCAGTAGATGGCCTTAATGGCGAGATGGAAGGGAAGGGACTCATTTCGAGTTGGAGCTGTAGAATCCATGCATCCTTGAGCTCTGGTGTGGTGGTCGCTACCTCATCATTTCTTGGGTCACTGTTTGGCACCTTCACATGCTGAGGGGATGAGGTAAACCCCGCAGGGGGATGTCCTGATATGCTTCTGATGTGCACCGAAAGAGACAACAAAATTTTGAACGGGCATTTTCCATGGCATGGATGCAACTCGCTCAAAACATTAGGAGGCCTGGAATGCCTCCCATGGCCTATATCGAAGAAATTTTCCCAGATGACCCCATTCAAGTCCCCCCAGAACACCTGCTCTTCACAGTTTCATACAACTGGAATCCGCCAACATGTTTTCCAAGGGGAACCACCAAGTAGACCACTAAGGAACATCATATATCTCATAGAGAAGAATCCCAATTGGAAGCAACCCCTCCCTGTTACATCATTGAAGAAGTTTCGATAGAAGTAGACGCAGAAACGACCGCAGGTGAAGAAGAGTTCCCTCCAAGGATGGATGACTGGCCTGATCGACCCGAACAACATCCATCGATGCACACAGATGAGCCAACAGGAGACCTGGGAAGAAACGAGCCAATCGAGGCTAAGGAAAATCATCCAGAAGGCGCTCCTATTCCATGTCCTCTTTCTTTCATGCAAGAGGAATGGCGTGTCCAACTGCCACTCCTCCACCCGGACCAAATAAAGTTAATTTTTGAATTAAGGAACTTGGTGTAGGACCTTATCCACCACACCAGTCTCATAAGCCAACACATCGACTTGCTCTACAATGCCTACTCCAACACACCACCAGGTTAGCCTTGCCTGACATGTGCTCAAACCTTCGTGTTGATAGCTAGAGCAGGTGAGAAGGATGGTGAAGACGACGTGGATGATGCAGTGACCACTGGGTAAATGTCACAGTTAATAGTTTTAGTTTTTTTCTCTATTTCCCCCTTGCTAGTCCTGGCTAAGAGCCATTATGTTGTAACTCAAAGACTAAAGGTTTTTTCTCAGACCAATAGCTGCCAAATGTCTTGGTTTCCTTCGGGCAAGACAAATGGCAGCCAATTTTTCTTTCTCATAGACTGCATAGATGCCCACTGTCTCGGTTTCTGCTTACCCGACAAGACAGTTGGCAGACAAGGTGTATCTGGTTTTCCCTTTTTTTAAAAGTTAATATATTAGGCTCTGCTCTTTTTTATTTAAATAAAAAAAAACTAACTATAACCTCATTAGCCAAAAATGTATTCATAAAATTTGAACATTAAGGCTCTCAACAATTAAAGTTTACATAAAATTTGAACATTTGTGATCTCATAGTGCATTTTAATTGGATTTAAATGGTTTTTTTGTTGTAAGTTAAGGAGGAAGTGTACTGGAAATAAAGTAAAAATGTAGTTTTAAATTTTTAATTAGTTTGTTGTAGTTGTTGATATCTTTCTTAATCAAGGATACACTATGATAAATTATTATTAAATGAAAATTAGAGTCAAATTTTTAATTTATTTAATTTACTCAAAGACACGTTATAATATTGTTACCAAATAAAAATTAGAGTAAAATCTTTAATTTATCTAGTTCACCAATAAAGTTTGGGTTGGTCTATACTATTTTCTTTGACTTTATAAAGTAGGTTACATTATCTTGACCATTGTAGGGGGAGGAAAACAAGATAATTAGGCTTTAAATGAAGCTCATAGGGCTCATGAGCCATGACCAAGACCTTAAACCAACACATTAGGATGGTTTTTTCAGACTTGACCATTGTAGGGGGAGGAAAACAAGATAATTCGGATTTAAATGAAGCTTATAGGGCTCATGAGCCATGAACAAGGCCTTAAACCAACACATGTGTCCTTTAAAACGGATTTCGGCTCAAAGTGTAATATGGTTATTGTTATAATACCTTAGACAATAAGGATGAGTCTCGAAGCCTTGTTTGTCTATGGAGGAGGGTAAATTCACGGAGGTGAGTAACACTTTTGTGACAATCTGATCTCCAAAATTCCAAAAAACATTGTTTCGACCGAACTAATATTATTTTTTGGCCGAAAGATAATTTTTTCGGCCGGACTATGGAAGGTCAAATCGAACGGTACAATGACGGTGCCCTCGATTTTCATGTAGAAATTTAGTCGGACATATTTTTTCCATCTGACAATATATTTTTGGTCGAAAGATTTTCAGGCTGAAAACTTCTTTCGGCCGAAAGATTATTTTGTTCGAACTGTTCTTTCAGACAAACTATACTTTCAGTTGAACTATTCTTTCGGCCAAAACATTGTTTATATATTAATCGGACATAAAAAATGTAACGTTTTTCTCAGCTCTTCCCGACTGTGACTGTGAGTGACTATGAGTGACTGTGAGTGGTGTTGGTGCCAATGTGTTGTTGGCGTGGACATCATGTTGGTGGGCGCTCCTTCGGGAAGTTGTGTTGTTGTGTAACATCCCATTCTCGTGCACACTGAGTGAACTTATTCTTTGAGGACACTTTCTTGCAAGTGATCTGGACTATTATACTATTAATCATTTGATTATGATTATGAGGCGTTATGGGTTGATGACATGTTGTTTTGTTGCATTGACATAAACAAGTGTTATTGAATCAGTTTTACTGAGTGTGAAGGATTTTGGACCTCGAGGATGCAGAGGCATCGATGGAACACTTTGGACTCTGGATCGAGTCGGGGAGTGGACTATTTGGGTTTGATTGTTGTATATATGATATTTTTGCATCTGATTAGATGATATGATTATGATATATTTATGACATGATTCGTTGATGATGCAGGTTGATGATAGCTTGCCGACCAAACTCACATGTGGAGTAGAGGGGTCACGCATGACTACCAGAGGTGTTGAGGGAGAGGTGCGGACAACAGCCCTGCCACAACCTACTAGCACTCCCACCATGGCTGGAACTGTAGGTTAACAACTACCTAGTTCAAGAACACACACGATGTTGTGAGGACCGACTGCGACAGTCTCTCACAATGATTCTAAGGGGCGGGAAATAAGGCAGGGGCCTTATTCCTTAGAGGCCCTTAGTCTCCCACAAGATCACCTGGCAGAGTATTGACTCCAGGGGGTTTTGATGTCTACCAAGTCATTAAAGAGGCCAGTGGCACCCTTGGAGCACGTAGTGTGTCCTGAAGGGCACGTCGCGCAAGAAAAATGGAAAGAGGCGAGTGACACCCTTGGAGCACGTAGTGCATCCTGAAGGGCACGTCACACAAGGAAACAGAATGGGGCGAGTGGCACCCTTGGAGCACCTAGTGCGTCTTGAAGGGCACGTCGCGTTGTTAAATAATAAATGAATAAACCTATATGGCCTTAGAACGAATACTGTGATGAGAAATATTTAAAACAAATTCCCTAATAAAATGTCGCCCAGCCTAGGAAATTAAAGTCTAGGTCTAAGAGATACTTGTGAAAAAAATAAAAATATATATTTATATAAAAATAAAAATAAAAATAAATAAATAATAATGATAATCACCATTAACCAAGTGATGAGAAAGGGGTAAGCAATTCATTAATATATATATATATTGGGGTATAAAATTTAAAAAGGGGGAAAAAGGGGAAATAATTGTTTTCTCTCATATGTTAATTAAAAATTTATTAATTAAAAAGGAAAAAGGGAAAAAGTTAATTTTCTACACCTGCCAATTTGAATGTTAAATGAAAAGGGAAAGAGGGAAATTTAAAAGAATTAGGAAACTAGGAAAAAGCGAGAAACATAAAAAGAAAAAGGAAACACAAGGAAAAAGCAGAAAGTCTAACTTAGTAAGGTATCTAGCATTTAAGAAATTTGTAAATTAAACTCAACTAGTAAATTAGTAAGGGGGAAAGTCATTAAAACTTGTAAGGGAATATGGGGACACCTAGGAGCGATTCTAGGAATGATTTTAGGTGGGTGAGAGAAATTGGGGTAATTAATTTATTAAGGAAATTAATTTATGGTGCAATGAAGGGGATGGGTGACACATGTACGGGGAGGATTATTATGAATTAAATTAATGAACAATAAATTAAAAGGGATTTTGGGAGAGTAATTGACATAGAAAATCTATATAAAGGAGGGAGGAGGAGGATGATGGATCTCTTTGGTTATGTGTAATGTTATGCTACATAAATTTATACTTGACCGACTTAGCTTGTGGGAGTTTGGATACCCAGCTCGGTGAGGAGTGGTAGCTCGACCTTGCGAGGTGATATGGGAGCTAGCTGATTCTTTGGTTTAGTGTGTGTGTCCCCTTTGCGGCTCAGGGGGCTAAGGGGGAAGAAGAGTACCCCTAGCGTTGGTTGGGAGGTACCAGTGAAGTCTCATTGGTCGGCAAGTAGGAGTTGCACGGAGCACGCGGGACATCAAATCAGAGAGGGAAACTTGGGCTACAGTATGCTTCATTTATTTATGCATGGTAGATTGTTAGTATACTTTACGCTTTTAGTTCTGTATGTTTAATTGGGTAAAGAAAATGATTGACTTAGCCTTCTAATTGATGACTAAAATTCCCCCATAGCCTTAAGCTCATTGTTGATTGATTCCCTTGGCCTTCGATCCCTGCATGCCTTGACCGTACTATTGTTTTATTGATTTGTGATGATTTGCGGTTTATATTTTTTCCTCCGTCCCTAACTCATTAGTCCACGCCTGAGCAGTCAGCTAGGAGCTGAATGTACGGTCATCACTTAGATGTTAATAGACCTATGGATCCAAACACCCTACTTTTCTGTGCATGGATGATGAGTGAAGAATGTTTCTGCCCTGTCGTCTACCCCTGTTGATTTTCTTGGCTGATTGAGGGTCTTTGTGCCTTATTGTATTGAGTAAATATGCCATTGTTATCATTCCTATTTCCCTAATCTTTAACTCTGCGTTCTTTTTTATTATTTTGGTGTACTCCTTTTCGGGTATATTTCTTTGTGTTTTTATATAATGAAGGCGTTTTCATTTCTAGATATAATGTTCTGGCTATTTTCCATTTTTAAGACAAAACTCATAGCTTGATTGTCTGGTGAATTTGGCCATTTTGTTGTCTGCATTTCATTTCTTATTCATTGCAATTGACACTTGTTGAAACTTCCTTCGTTGTTGGATAAGATTGTGTTTTTTCCAAAGTGTTGCATGGCGATTTCGCCCATTTGACAAGGCTGCGTTTTTCCATTCCTTGGACAACAATCGTTGCTTGTCACCTGGCAATTTTTCCACTTGTCAAGGTGGTCGTTAGATGCTTATTAAACTCATCAATTTACCTGTAAACCTCTGCAATTTTGGCCAACAATCCCAGCACGGATATCTACATTCTTCACTGTGAAAACTGTGTCTATTTTTCCCACGAATTTGCCCCAGTCTGTTTTAATATCTCTGTGCTTTTCGACTATGTAGACCAACGATTTTCAATGCAATTTAATCCATTTTTGAAGGTGAATTTGTCCCTGCAGTTTTATTTGATCTATGACTGTTTTCTTTTGAGAATCATGATCATCTACCTGCAATGGTATAGTTGTATGGCAACAATTTCTAAGTACTATGATAGAGATTTGTTGCCTGACTACGTTTTGTTGAATCCCAACTGATTGCAAATCAAAATATCTTTGTGCCTGCGTTTTTTTAAATCCCAGCTGAATGGAAATTGGAATATCTATGTGCCTGGCGATGTCATTTAAGACTGTATTATTTCCACGATTATTTCTCTGCGCTTTTTTTTCCTGATTGTGTTCCCTGGCTAGAGGTATTACTCTGGTGATTTCCTTTATTAAGAATGCAATCATTACATGTTGCCTACGATTGGCCAAGTGTCACCTCGCGAGTTGGGCCACTCGTTATGGATGTGTCATCATGTCTTTATTAACCTGGCGAGGTTGCTATTTAATCTGTGCATATTCTTGTCTCTTTTCTAGCCTTGTCATTGACCACACTACCCTTTGCCTGCGGTGTAATGTATAGTTTTAATTATGATGTCGATTTCTGTAATGTATAGATTTTCGTAATGTATATGGAATTAATTCTCATTGAATGCATATGGCGGTAATTCCCATCGAATGTATATGGCATTGGTTCTCATTGAATGTATATGGACTTTTCTTAGAATGTATAGGTTGATTTATATGGAATTATATAGCTTGTAAAGGTAGCTTGATTTTATAACGTTTAATTACGCCGATAGGCATCCCCCCTATTGGAATCGGTGGATTAATCAAGCTTTTAATCATAAATTTCAATCTTAGGGTTGAAAATTGAAGATGCTGGCATATACTTCGTCGTCCTCCTAAATCAATGAATGGGATTTACTCTTGATAACTTCCTTGTATTTTTGAATGCATCCGTTAACCTGTTTACTTTTTAACATTTACCTAATCATATTAAAAAATTACTGTAGCACTATATGATTGCCACGTTAAATGATTAAAATTTAAAATTATCACGTTTGGATTTCCTCACCTCTCCCCAGGCGTTTCATTTCTGGTTGTCCAAGCGTTTCTGGTTGTCCGAGCATTTTGGATGTTCGCACGTTTCTGGCCATACCCGTCATACAATTACTGACCACGCAGTTGGGGCGATTCATTTTCTACATGCAAATGCAAAGGATATCATCAATCTCACTCCAGACAACCATCCTCTCCATATTCATCTTGAGGGAGGCCCAGGAACAGCAGGAGGCCGAAATCCAGCCTCCGAAGCAGAAGATTACCGATGAAAGAGAGCGAGCTCAGGGATTATCGTTTCCGAAAGAGGAAGGAATTCGAAGACCTAATCAGGAGAGTGAGAGGGAACACGAGCGTGTGGATGAAATACGCTCAGTGGAGGAGAGTCATAAGGACTTTTCCAGTGCGATATCGGTATGGGAAAGGGCCCTGGAGGTGGAGATTGATTACCAAAACCCTACTCGTATGGAGAGGGACAATGTACAGGCTCGCGTAAGGTGTTTGCGCAGTCACAGTGAATGTCCGGAAGAGGACAACAACTAAGCGACCCTCTAAAACTATGTGTGGAGACAGAAGAACTTGGAATATCGGGAAGAACTCGCAGAACATAAGACCACTCAATCAAGCGATCATGGAAAGATTTGCGAAGAAGGGAGGGATCCTACGATCGATCTCTTCTGTCAACATTTTTCAATGGAGTTGTAGAGCGATACCTGCATATGTTTTGAATATAATATGCATATGTTTTGAATATTAATATTTTTTTGTACAATATAAATATCTATTTACATATCACTAATATCTATATAGATATCACTAATTAGATTCAACACAGATCGCAAATGCAAACTGCAGTATAATATTTCAAGTAAGGTTTTCACTGTTGGGAACTTGATATGGAACCCAAGAGCGCAAATTGTTTTTTCCTATCTCATGCCCATGTGTAACGAGGACTAAAATTGTAGTCATCAACTTATAATGCATAAACTAGACAAAATAAATTATCCATTTTGGGGATGGAACGAAAACTATTTGTTTATTCCATTGATTAGAATTAAACAATCAAGATGATATCCACCAGGAGTTGGTTGCATGCAATTGACAGGGTTCGACATTTGTGCCAGGGTAAAAACCTTTCTGGCATAATATTTAATGTAAACCCTAATCCATTTGGTATCTTATTGTATGGAAATATTTTATTGAATTTTCCCTTGTCCATCTATCGCACGCTAAGCACTATTATGTGGCGTTCATCGGCTCACCATTCATATGGAGCATACATGCCCAATCATCCCACCATGAGAAGACACTTTGTTCCAAAAAAAGGTTCGGAAGAATACTCTTAAATGCTGAGAGACATAGATGCATATTTCATCGCTGATGACAATGGAATAAACGAAGCGTTCAATCGCTTTTCATCGAGGTTAGTGCAGGTGGAGAAGCGTTCAATCGCTTCTCAGGTGGAGAAGCGTTCAATCGCTTCTCAGGTTAGTGCAGGTGGAGAAGCGTTCAGGTGCAGGTGAATAAATGAAGCGTTCAATCGCTTTTCATCGAGGTTAGAAAAATTAATTGATTTTTTTTAAATAATTAAATTGAATTAATGTTAATATAAAAAAATTACAATATTTTCATTCATGGATTTTAAAAATCCATTATAAGGTATAATGGAAGAATGTCTTATCAAACTTTTAATTTAATAGCATAAGGTATGACAGAAGACTGTCTTACAAAATTCTAAAATTAACTTCATAGCAAAAATAATTAATACATTTTGTGAGTAAATTTTAATTATTTATAATTAGAAAATTATAATTATTTAAGATTGAGAATAACATGTTATTATGTTATTGTTTAGGTGGTTGTGTTTAAATGATTTTTTATTATTTATAATTAAAAATTTATAATTATTTTAGATTGAGAATACAATGTTATTGTTTAGGTGGTTGATTCTAAATTTGCTTTTATATAATATAAATTAAAAAATCAATACATTAATAAAATAGTAATACATTATAATTATTGATGTTAATATTATGAAAGTATCCACTTAATTAATAATGTTACATTAATGATGTATTAATAATACAATAATATTACATTAATAATCTTAATAATGATAATGTTACATAAATATAATTTTTATAATGTTACATTAATGTTAATATTAATGTTAATAATATTAACATCTTAATGTTAATATTAATGTTAATATAATTTTTATAATATTACATTAATGTTAATAATATAATATTAATGTTAATAATATAATATTAATGCTATAAGATGTTTCCTTAATAATGTTATGTTAACAATGTGATATTAATGTAATTAATATTACATTAATATAATGTTAATATTGACTATACAATAAATATAATGATTGAGAAAATAGTGAATTAAAATCTTTATATCATCAATAAACATCATTGCATTTAAATCTTCATAGCATCAATAAACACAATGAATTATAATGTTTGAATACAATTAATTTTATATTAGTTTGACGAATATTTTATTCTTAAACAACATTATATTTGGATGAATAGTTTATTCTTAAATGGAAAGACAACACAATAACTCTCAATATAGCTCATTACATTCAAGTTATTCATCTTATTACATTTAAAATGTCACAATATGGCTTAATTTTAGTGTTTACCTCTTACTTTATGAAAGTGAAACTTATTCTTTCGCGTTTTTATTACTTAATTCAATGTCATCTTCTTATATGTCACAAATATTGATGTCAACCTCATAAAATTATTTCTCTCTAAATGTGGCTATGTGACACACTCTTCAATGTATTTCTCTTGACATCTCTGAAATAATGTTAAGTTAATGGAAATCGATTTTTCACATTTATATCATGTTGTTATATCACATTGTTTTAGAGTGAACCTCTTAAAATATTACTATTAACATCTCTCATTATGCAATAACATTCACATTCAATTCAATGATATGCGTGATTATAACTCTCACAATGTCCATTGCATTGTGACTAACATTGCATTATGATGAACATTTCCCTATGTCGCATTTTGACGAACATTTCTCAATGTCGTAATGATTCCACAACATGTCAATTGTTTCCAAACATTGCATTATGATGACCATTTCTATAGGTCACATTTTGACGAACATTTCTCAACGTCGCAATGTGACGACCATTTCCCTTTTGTTATCAATGTCCTTAGGAGAAATATAAATCATTCTCTATAAAGTAAAACATGATTCCATACATCTCATTGTGACTAACATTTGCCAACGTCGCACTCCACGAACATTTCCCAATGTCGTGATGTGACGAACATTTTCAAACATCCTAATGTGACAAAAAATTCATGACGCCGCATTCTGACGACCATTTTCCCACCGTCACAAAATTAAAAGATGATTCCACAACGTGTCAACTGTTTCCAAACATTGCATTATGATGAACATTTCTCAATGTCGCAATGTGACGACCATTTCCCTTTTGTTATTAATGTCCTTAGGAAAAATATAAATCATTCTCTATAAAGTAAAACATGATTCCATACATCTCATTGTGACTAACATTTTCCAACATCGCACCCCGCGAACATTTCCCAATGTCGTGATGTGACGAACATTTTCAAACGTCCTAATGTGACAAAAAATTCATGACTCCGCATTCTGACGACCATTTTCCCACCGTCGCAAAATTAAAAGATGATTCCACAATGTGTCAACTGTTTCCAAACATTGCATTATGATGAACATTTCTATAGGTCATATTGTGAAGAACATTTCTCAATGTCGCAATGTGACGACCATTTCCCTTTTGTTATTAATGTCCTTAGGAAAAATATAAATCATTCTCTATAAAGTAAAACATGATTCCATACATCTCATTGTGACTAACATTTACCAACGTCGCACTCCGACGAACATTTCCCAATGTTGTGATGTGACAAACATTTTCAAACGTCCTAATGTGACAAAAAATTCCTGACACTGCATTCTGACGACCATTTTTCCCACCGTCGCAAAATTAAAATATGATTCAACAACGTGTCAACTATTTCCAAACATTGCATTATCATGAACATTTCCATAGGTCACATTGTGACGAACATTTCTCAACGTCGCAATGTGATGACCATTTCCCAATGTCTCATTTTGACAAACATTTCCCGACGTCGCACTGTAATGTCCATTTCCCTACGTCACAATAGTAAAAGATGATTCTACAATGTCTGGAGTGTTTATAAACATCGCATTATGATGAATATTTCCCAACGTCGCATTTTGACGAACATTTTCTAACGTCGAAATGTGACGACATTTGCCAATGTCGCTTTGTGATGAACATTGTTGAACGTTTTAATACTTTACTAATGTTTCAATACTTTATTAACGTTTTAATATGTTTTAATGCGAGAAACATAGTAACGTTGCGATCAACCAAACATAGTAACATCAGAATGTGAAAAACATATATGGTTGTGGTAATGTGCCCATTTCCCAATGTTGCATTTTGACGAACATTTTCTAACGTCGAAATGTGACGACATTTGCCAATGTCGCTTTGTGATGAACATTGTTAAACGTTTTAATACTTTACTAATGTTTCAATACTTTATTAACGTTTTAATACGTTTTAATGCGAGAAACATAGTAACGTTGCGATCAACCAAACATAGTAACATCAGAATGTGAAAAACATATATGGTTGTGGTAATGTGACAAAAATATATGGATGTCAAAATGTGATAAATATTTCCAAACGTTGCAGTATGTCGATCATAGTAATGTTGCAATCTACCAAACATAATAACCTCGCAAGATAACGAACCCATGCATACATTGCAATGTGACATACATTTATGGACATCCCAATCTAACGAACATAGCCTTGGTGTAGCAATGTGATGAACATGGGCCTATCATCCCCATGCAACAAATATATCTTCACGTTGCAATGTGGTGCACATATCCTGATGTTGCATTGTGATAGGCATTTCCAAAAGTTGCAATGGGATGAACACAACTCATTGTCACAATCTGATGTACACAACCCACTGTGCCAATGTGACAAACATAGACTGATTTTGCAATGACAAGAAAATTTCTCGATGTCGCAATGTGACGAACATAACCCACTGTCAAACTATGACAAACCTATTCCAACACCATAATGTGAGAAACAAAAACCCATCATCGTAATTTGATAAACATAACCTTACGATGTCATCTGACGAAGAAAAAATGATGTCGCAATGTGACGAACAAAACCTGATGTCGCAATGTGTCGAACAAAACATGATCAACATTACAATGCAGTAGTTCCATAGTAATCTATGGTTAAACATAATCAAGATGGTCCACTATAATCATATTCACATGGTCAATGAAGTTTAGCCATGGGCATGGTCAACCATAATAAACTTCGACCAACCATAGCCAACCATGGTCATGGTCAACCACACTCAACCATGGTGAAGGACAACCACAATCAACCATAAGCAACCTTTCCTTTCCAAATCCAACCAACATCTACCAAAGTTAACCATCATTATGGTCAACCATTATAAACCATGGTCATGGTCAACCATAGTCAACCATAGTCATTGTTAATTAAGGTATTAATGTATTACTACTTTAATAATATATTTATTAGGGTATTAATACTTTTAAAATGCATTTATTAATGTATTATTATTGTTATAGTGTATTATTAGTGTATTAATAAGTTAATATGTTACACTATACATTAATGTATTATAGATTTAATTTTCACATTAATGTAATAATGTATTATTATTGTATTAATACTTTATTAATGTATTAAAAGTCAATGTATTACTACTTTATTAAAGTATTATTAATGTACCAC
>ML788579.1:167822-184471 GCA_009831015.1 Picea engelmannii | reverse complement strand
TTAAAGTATTATTAATGTACCACTTCATCACTTTATTAATTATTTAATGTATTAATAATTTAATAATGTATTTCTTAATGTATTAATAATTTAATAATGTATTAATTAATAATATATCAATGTATTAATTAATTAATACATTATATCATTAATCTATCAATCAATTAGTTAATACTTTACCTTACACACTAATGTAGGTTCATACTTTAGTTTATAATTTAAATTTATATATTGCATTAAAGTAATACATTAATATATTAATACACCATTTATTTGCATACATCATTACATTAATATAATACATTAATTATACATTATTTAATGTATTAATACTAATATTAATACAATTTCTAAATAAATGTTTACATTATTAATGTATTATTTTAGCACTTTTAAATATTTTTTATTACTTTCTTAATACTTTATTATTAATATTATTTACTTTATTAATATACTTTGTTATTTACTCTTTTATTTGCTAAATTAATTTTATGCATTACATTAATACTATATTATACATTAATATATTGATTTTTTTTTATGCATCGTAGAAATGTATTAATTAATTAATACATTAATATATTTTTACATTATTAATGTTTTCTTACTTTATTTTTATATTTTTGCATTTTTAATGTATTATTTTAGGAATGTCTTTATTTTATTATTATTTTCTTATTAATAATGTATTTCTTATGTATTTCTTATGTATTTTCTTATGTATTTCTTAATGTTTTAATAATTTAATAACGTATTAATTAATAATATATCAATGTATTAATTAATTAATATATTACATCATTAATCAATCAATCAATTAGTTAATACTTTACCTTACACACTAATGTAGATTCATACTTTAGTTTATAATTTAAATTTATATATTGCATTAAAGTAATACATTAATATATTAATACACCATTTATTTACATACATCATTACATTAATATAATACATTAATTATGTATTAATACATTAATAGTCTTTAATATAATACATTAATTATGTATTAATATAATATATTAATTATACATTATTTAATGTATTAATACTAATATTAATACAATTTCTTAATAAATGTTTACATTATTAATGTATTATTTTATAACTTTTAAATATTTTTTATTACTTTCTTAATACTTTATTATTAATATTATTTACTTTATTAATATACTTTGTTATTTACTTTTTTATTTGCTAAATTAATTTTATGCATTACATTAATACTATATTATACATTAATATATTGATTTTTTTTTATGCATTGTAAAAATGTATTAATTAATTAATACATTAATATATTTTTACATTATTAATGTTTTTTTACTTTATTTTTATATTTTTGCATTCTTAATGTATTATTTTTGGAATGTCTTTATTTTATTATTATTTTCTTATTAATATATATAATGCTTTATTATTATTATTAACTTTATTAATATCTTTGTTATTTACTATTTTATTTTTGCTAAATTTATTTATAATCTATAAATTAATTTTTCGATTATTGATATATATATATATATATATATATATATATATATATATATATATAAAACTTATTTTATTTATGCTATATTATTTTCTATTTTATAAATAATTGTTATTTAATATTTATTTTATTATTTATAATCAATTGATAATTAATTGTTTAATTATTATTAATTAATAAATATTAATTTCTAATTAGTTTTTTTTATTAATTAAATAATATTTTATTATTATTTAATAATTATAAATAAATAATTATTAATTGATTATTATTAAATTCTTATTATTAATTGATTTTTATTTAATTGATTTTTATAATTTATTAATAAAATTATCACATATATTTTTTATTATTATTTTTAATAAATTAGTTAATTAATAATAATACTAACTAAAAAATTAATAATTTTATTTTAAATAATAATTTAGTAATTACTAAATAATATTTAATTATTACATTTAAAATGTATAAATGTGTTCATGGTTGTGGCCATGCATGTTGGTCGTCAACTAGCAACAACCAAATTAAGTAAAAAGTGGTTGATATACGCCGATCGACGCCATTTTCCACTTTTTTTAATTAATGGCGCCGATCGGCGTATATCAACCACTTTTTACTTAATGTGGTTGTTGCTAGTAATATCCTTAAATCTCATTGAATAACATCGAGGTGATAGTTATATACACAACAAGTCAGCATTGAAATTTCATTGAATAATGTCAGTGGCTCTTATTTATAACCACACAATAGCATAAAATGACAGTAAAGATAGCATTGAAGTGGCATTAATTCAGACATCGATCACATTCAGGATTAGCCCTTCTAGCCAATAATGTTGATTATTTTTTAAGCAGTGTGGAGCACCTTTAAATGTTAATCATATCACTTATTTTAATGGATAGTTTATAATTGATTGATAAGCACAGTTGATTGGGTTAAGTGTCCTTCTTAGTGCGTACTATGATAACATTTATGACCTGAGCAGCTTGGTAACAATTCGACCTTCACACTTAGACATTTGTCATATCAGTTATTGTACGGGTTGTTGGTGGAGTCGGGTATTAGCTTGAGCTTTTCCTTGATTGTAGTCATCTTGCGTATGTCACCCTATTGCTAGGGGTATGGGTGTAGCCTTCTTGTCAGTATTCGGCTCCTAGCGCGTCGGAGTTATCTAGAGTCCTTGGTCTAGGTAGGATGTGTCACGCCAAGGTTATAGTCGCATCTATCCCCTGGGGCCGACATGATTCCTAATGAGGGGATCATTATGTGCCCCAAGGTATAGAGGCAAAGAATAACTTGGCCGAGGTATGTGCCTTCAGTGTGGTTGTTATTGGCCGATGTGAGTTTCTGTTAGCGCTTAGGTTGTTATGCCTTTATGCTTTTGGTTCGTGTGCCTTGAGGTTCTAGTCATTGTTCATCGAGGCCGTTGCATCGGGATGGGGGTGTTGTCCCTTAGCTTGTAGGCGAGGTCATGTTGCGTCGGGTGGGTAGTCATTCCTCTTTGTTGTTCTATGCATGTTTTTCCTAGTTTCCCTTGTGCCAGGGCGTGGAGTCGTAGTTGCATGTTTCCTATACTATGTTCTTGCATCCATCATCAATGGTGTGGTTAAACTGTTTTCGTCATCGCCTTCTTTCCTCTTAACCAAAAAAAAAAAAAAATTGCACTTATGATTCACCTATAATCGTAATGATGGGTTCATTACATGTTGTGTTGGTGGGCGGTCGGGCGGATCGATATTTTGGTAAGCTCAAAATTCCAATTGTAATTTTTTATTTTTTATTTTAATTTTTAATTTTAAGTTAAATGGTGGCCCCTGTAGCCAAGCCGTGGGCACTCCAATGGCTTGGCCACAGGATTGGGCCCCCGCGGCCAAGTCACAATCCACTGGGCTGTGACTTGGTCGTGGCGGGCAGCTTTGTAGCACAATTCAACTACTTTTGTTTCCTTTTCCCAACATGGCTTAAATTTTAGGAATTTTCACGGCTGTCAAACACTTTTTGATGACGTTCTACTTATGTCTCCCTTTGTAATCTCTTTTTTGAGTCTTTGAAGCCTATTTGATTTTAAATGATTTTGATTTTAGAAGAAAATATATATCAGTGTTTAGATATAACATATGCACAACATATGTTATATAATATAACATTATCCAATTTGTGATCAGATAAGAGTGCAACACTTAGTAAAGAAAGATTTCTTATGTGCCAAGATTAAAGGCATAACAAGTTGCTTTACAGTAAAAAAACAATTCTAGGATTATGAAGGTGTTTCATTATCCAAGGTGTTATTAGGTAAGTCAGTTTTGTTTTTAGAAGAAAATATATATCAGTGTTTAGATAATTTGATATACTAACATTTTGAAAACAGTTTTAATCTTTGTTTAGTCGTCTTCTATTTTTGTATAACATAGGATAAGTTCTAACAGTTAAAATGTCAATAGGTTTCTAGAGTTTTCTAAATCCATATTCTGCACTTCTACCATTATTTTTAGCTTCTTTGTATGCCCCTTTCAAAATATCACCAGTTTTGTAAAGTCTTAGAATTAGAAATAATGACCTACTTTAGATAAAAACAGTATTATTATTAAATATTTAACCTTTAACTCATTATAATATTTATCATATTTATCGAGAAGATCCTATGTAGTATCCCAGCCAACCATCATATATTATACACTATAACAAGTAAACTATGCATGTTGGAAAATATGGAAAATATGGAAAATATATTGAATAATCGAATTTCAAAACAAAACATCCTAGAAAAGAATTTTCTAGATCACAAAGATAATGTAAGAATATCACCTAAAATACTCCATTAGCATCATTGTAGACATTACCATTTGGAACCATTAATTTTGTGACAATTAAGACTCACTCAATTGCATCTTCTTCAAAATATATACGCCATTAAAACTCACATTACTATTTGTAGAAATAGGATTCATTAACACCATAAATTTTGTGACAATTAAGAATCACTCAATTGCATCTTCTTCAAAATATATATCCAATTAAAACTCACATTACTATGTTTACAATAGGTTATGATGAACTTACATTTGAAATTATTGTCATGATTGCTCTCAATCAACGTGAATTTCCACCTTATATGACTATATTTTATCTAGATTTCTAACTCCAACTAAGCCTCACAAATATTACATTTTCTCCACCTCATCTTAATTTATATTAGGAATACGAACAACCCTCATACACATCCCATGTAACATGACAATAAATGAATTAGTATAAAAACTCAATGACATAAGCAATGCTAATGGGAAGTTTATCAATGCCATATAATCCATGTTCATGCAAGACCTTCACCTCATCGTGATTAAAACATGTTTATGTTATTAGTGGGTGTGTGATGTTATGAAGATTAAACTCTTTGTTTTGGGGATTTTAATTCATTTCATTATATGTGGTCTTAGTAGATCCAACCATAGGGAACTTTTAAGGAATCTTATAGAAATGTTCTAATATGTTTTTTAAGTGGATCCAACCATAGGGAACTTTTAATGAATCTTAAAGAAATGTTATAAGGAATATATATGTGGTCTTAGTGGATTCAACCATGTTCAAAGAGTATGAACATGCTATTGAGTTAATTTTTGGTAGTTATTCACTCAATGTTATACTTTATTTCTTTCTATATTCTCAAAAGAGTGAGACAAAGTAAATGGATAATGACATGTTAGAAGTTGAAATCATGCATCTCAAGAAGAATGTATTCTCTTCTCTAGTGATATTAGTAAAAAATAAGTATAAGTCTCAAATGATGGTCCTAGACTATAGGGAATTTAATAAATTGTGCTTAAAGATAAGTTTCTCATTCCTACCATTAATAAATTATTAACTTGTATTTGTAATCCCCTTGATTGTTGTTTTTCTGAATTGATTTCCCTTGGCGAACCCAACTTCTAAATTCAATGACTTCTATGTGTGGGTTTTATTGATTATTATGAAAATATTGTGGTTTTATCTTATGTCCCTTATCCCTTTAGTCATTAGTATGTGCCTAAGAAGTCGGCCAGGAGTCGAATCGACGGTCGTCACTTTGGTGTTTAAAGACCTATAGATTCAAATGCCCTACTTTTCTGTGCATGGATGATGAGTGAAGGATAAGATTTTTCCTTGCTGTCTATACCTTTACTTATCTTTGAGTTGATTGATTCATGTCTGAATGTTTAGTCTTTGTGCCTTCTTATGAACGAGTACCTCTACGGCTTGATTGATTAAAAAATTTATTTCTCTCTGTGTTTTTAACTGCTTGAACTTGGGTACATCTCTGCATTTTTATTGATAAACTCTGCATTGTGAATGATAAACCTTTGAGTTGAATGACAATCCCTTGGAAAACCCAACTTCTAATTTCAATGACTTATTTGTGTGGGTTTTATTGATTATTATGAAAATATTGTGTTTTTATCTTCCATCCCTTATCCCTTTAGTCATCAGTCTGTGCCTAAGCAGTCGGTCAGGATCTGAATCGACGGTCATCACTTCAGTGTTTAAATACCTATAGATTCAAATGCCCTACTTTTATGTGCATGGATGATGAGTGAAGGATAAGAATTTTCTCTGTTGTCTATCCCTTACTTATCTCTGAGTTGATTGATTCATGGTTGAATGTTTAGTCTTTGCGACTTCTTATGACCGAGTACCTCTGCAGCTTGATTGATTAAAACTCTAATTTCTCTCTGCATTTTAAATTTCTTGAACTTGGGTACATCTCTATGTTTTTATTGATAAGCTTTGCATTGTGAATGATCGCCTCTGCCAAGTCACATTCATTTCAAACGTTTTGTATTTTATAAAAAATTCATAAAAAATTCAAATTGTTCAAGTTTTTATTTCAATTTTTTTTTGTTTTATAAAAATTACAAATCTTTAGGAATTAAATTTATAAATCAATTTTTACATATGTAATATTAGAGTATCATAAGTTATTAATATTATTTTACAGATTGTTGATTCTAGAATTTATTGTTGTACATTACTGTACATTACTGTCTATCTTATAATTTGTAAAGGAATATTTGTAAAATATACATACAATGGAAAAAAATTTAAACATACATATTTAAATTTAACAAATATACATACAATGGAAAAATTTTAAAACATACATATTTAAATTTAATAAATATACTATAAACATACATATTTAGACATTAATAGATAATTTATAAACATACATATTTAGTCTCCCACTCTGGTGTTGTTTTGCAATTGTAGTGACCCTTTGACTAAAGGAATAATTATAACGAATACTTCATTGTGGATAATAAAGTCTAATTTAGACATAAAAGAGTTTACAAACTGCAAAAAAAAAAAATCATTGGTGACATGTTCTCATACCATAGGCAACCACTCAATGTTTGGGAGAGCAACATGTTGGTTCTTCATTCACCATCCTAGACTTAAAATAACCCTGATGTGAGTAGTTTTGATGGATTAACATATGGATCAAGTGATATTGGTACCTGAATGACCTGGTACCCATAAAATCTAAAAATCGTTGGTGTATTGCATTTGCCAAGAACTTGTAGAAGTCAAACCCTATGAAGATTTGATTCTCGGGGTGTGACAAGGCTACTAGGAAATAATATGTTACAATGTAACATATATGTTAAAACATATTACAATGTAATATGTTATATAGTAATATATGTTATGACATATTACATTGTAATATGTTATGGAAAATCTGCATTAATATAGCACAATAAATAGAAAACAAACAATGAAACATAGGTAGTATATTCATTGTAGTCATTCCCTCAACCTCTAGAATATATACACTTGTGTAGATTTGGTCTTTCTTGAAATTTATCCGATCATCATTTAATGTAATATGCTTGGTGTTTTAGTCAGCAACTGACTTAATATCACTTTTTTCAGTCTCTAGAACAACCAAATTCAACACTCACTTTTGATATGGCTTCTCTTCCAAACCATAGACTCTTATAATAGTAAATTGCTCAAAAAGGAACCAGTATCCCACTTTGGTTTTGTTTTGCAATTGTAGTGACCCTTTGACTAAAGGAATAATTATAACGAATACTTCATTGTGGATAATAAAGTCTAATTTAGACATAAAAGAGTTTACAAACTGCAAAAAAACTTCACTGGTGACATGTTCTCATACCATAGGAAACCACTCAATGTTTGGGAGAGCAACATGTTGGTTGGTCATTCACCATCCTAAACTTAAAATAACCCTGATGTGAGTAGTTTTGATGGATTAACTTATGGATCAAGTGAGATTGGTACATGAATGACCTGGTACCCCTAAAATCTAAAAATTGTTGGTGCATTGTATTTGTCAAGAATTTGCAGAAGTCAAACCTTATGAAGGTTTGATTCTCGGGGTGTGACAAGGATACTAGGAAATAATATGTTACAATGTAACATATAATTACATTGTAATATGCGTTGGCATGTTTTACAGGCAACGTATTCTTGTCATTGATGGCAAGTACAGTAGCGATGATGGCTTGAGTACAAGTATAGTGTGTCAAGCGGGCACCAGAAGTATTTTGGGAAGACACAGCAGAGTAAGCTCGTGAAGATCAGAAGAGATAGTGCAGAGTATGCGTGTTTGTCATTGATGGAAAATATCACGACCAGCATCACAGATATGATGGCATGGAAAGATTAGAAGCGTAAACTCCATGTCAGAGTTTCAGATATCGGGAGTTGGAGGAGTCAAGGAAGCAACTCACGACAGAAAATCATGAAATGAGAAACCACTCCATTTCGGAGTTTTGAATACCGGGATTTGGAGGAGTCAAGAGTCGAGACTCTTGATCACAGGAGTCCCAAAGTTGTGAAATGTGAAATGCTGAAATCCTGAAACAGGCACATCAACCGGAGTTTCAGATACCGGGAGTTGGAGGAGTCAAGAGTCAAGACTCTTCATCAAAGGAGTCCCGGAGTTGCGAAATGTGAAACGTCGAAATCCCAAAACAGGCACATCAACCGGAGTTTTGGATACCGGGAGTTGGAGGAGTAAAGAGTCAAGACTCTTCATCACAGGAGTCCTAGAGTTACGAAATGAGAAATGTCGAAATCCCAAAACAGGCACATTAACCAGAGTTTTGGATACCGGGAGTTGGAGGAGTCAAGAGTCGAGACTCTTCATCACAGGAGTCCTGGAGTTGTGAAATGCAAAATGCGAAACGCTGAAATCCTGAAACAGGCACATCAACTGGAGTTTCAGATACCGAGAGTTGGAGGAGTCAAGAGTTGAGACTCTTCATCACAGGAGTCCCGAAGTTGCGAAATGTGAAAGGTCAAAATCCTGAAATAGGTACATCAACAAAGACTCCATTTCGGAGTTTCGCAGACCAGGAAATCAAAAGTCAAAGGAAGGAGTGCTTTAACCTCTCTAACTCGCGATATGTGAAATCGAAAAATAATCCTAGTCATTGGATCAAGGACAAATCTGCATCGTCAGACCCAGGATATGAATGTGGAAGACCATGTTAGCAAGGACAGGTGGCAGCCTATGTCAGAAAGGACACGTGGCACAATCATATAAGGATAAGTGTCAAGTTGATTTGGCATTTTAGGAACCTGAAAATCACAATTCTGAGTGACATGTGGCATACTCATGGATCACGACACGTCATCGAGTGACATCATTCCAGGAATTTAGTTTTGGTAGTTTTGGCATCAACTCTCCCTCAAAGTCCCGAAAGATGAAGTTCTGAGGTGGAGGATAGTCATCCGATCACCATGGATCGTGGACCGTTGATCTGAAGAGAGAAGCACTCAAATGATTAGTGAGTGGTCATAGGTTGTGGTCACATCGTCGAGAGTTCGAGGAAGGCACTAACAACTAAACTCCATTTCGAAGCTCACGAATTGGAGAGTCGAGATGCCTCGCAACAGGAATTCTCGACATGCGAAATCGAGAAATGTCGAAATGTCGAAATGCAAAAAACACCTTTTGGTGTAGGTTTCGAATACCGGGAGTTGGAGTGTCGAAACACTTCACCACAAGAATGTTGAAATGCCGAAATGAGAAAAACACCTTTTGGTGTAGGTTTCATATACTGGGAGTTGGAGTGTCGAGACACTTCTTCACAAGCATGCCGAAATGCTGAAATGAGAAATGGAGAAATCAACGTGAGACCCTGTGCTTGTAATCCAACGGTGTTGGATACTTGGAAATCTAATTGAAGGGCTATTGTTGCTCTTCACAATTAATCAATCAGTTACAATTCAATTAGCAGAACTAAATCATGACTCTTGGATGGTTGGTGATTCAGTTGTTCATGCGTTTTCTTGGTGGTTCACAGTGTAACTGCTAGTAACGACTAATGGTTTCTGCTAGAGGACTCGAAGAGACTTCATGGTGATCACCAGAGAAGATGAAGAGTCTCGAGGAATATTCCAGTGGAATGAAGACTATTCATAGAGGGTATTGATAGATGTAAGATAGTTGGAGCCTGGAACTGCAACAGAGGGAATGAGCGCGACTGTGACAGAGAAGACGAAGAGTCTCAATTGTTGGAGAGGCTAAGGAATCTCGGCATAACACCCAATGATGATGGACGCATGGGTTCAACCACCAGAGAAGCTGAAGAGTTGCAATGATGATCAGGAAGAGCACTCGACATGGGGTGTAGAGCATGCAGAAGCATTGCGCATATAGCATGCACAAGGTGCACAGAGACTATAAGTATGCAGAACAAAGAAGAGATGGGGGATGCTGTTGAGAGTGATTCAGGTGTGTAGAAGGAGGCATAGTGCAGTAGCTGAAATGAACAAAAGAGGAATGGTGCATAGATGGGACATGGTGCATAGTGCATAAAATACATATGCAGTGACCGTGTGTTGTTAGCTATTCTGACTGAAAAATGAGTTGAACTGTAAAAAGGTAAAATTACAGTATGCGTAGTGTGAAGAAATATCAGAGATAAGGAACAGAAGTTGAACATAAGATAAAAGGTGAAGAGAGTAGAATGTGCACATATCAAAGAGAATGAGAAGGACAGAGAAAGAACAGATATAAAGAGACAGCAAATCAAGCCAAATATGAACAGAGCAGAAGAATAGTGTAGCGGAGAAGAATTGCAGAACAGTGAAGAAATGGTAAGAATTGATTTATCTATGTTTTTGGTTATTCAATCATTTATTTGTAATCAAGGTGGTAGGGATGTGCTAGGGAGGATTGTTATCCTTAGAGGTTCAAGTGGGTGCTTGAACACAGGGAGTTGTAGCTTCCATCTGGTTGCAGCCAGAAAAACCAGGGTGGCAGGGTGGTGCAAGGGAGAACTGTTGTTCTCTGTTTTACAGGTTGGTGCCTGTGTGAATGGAAGTTGGTGTTGGAACACTTAGGGAGTTGTTGATTCCTTCTAGTGGGTGCTAGAGAAACCAGGGAATTGGTGCTTCCTTCTAGTGGGTGCTAAAGAAACCAGGGAGTCGGTGCTTCCTTTTAGTGGGTGCTAGAGAATCCAGAGAGTTGGTGCTCTCATCAAGTAGCATCTTGCAAAACAGAGGTTGTAGCCTCATTATGAGTTAGTGCTCATAAGTATGATAATGTACATAATGTAAAGATTACTTATCATATAAAGAAGAAGAGGTTTTTACCCTTGATGGGTTTCCTCAGGAAATATTTATCTCTATGTATCTCATATGTGTGAATGATGTTGAATGTTCTATTGCTTACTTCCCTACATTATTGTGATTGTCATTGAGTGCTCTGTAAAGAGTTTAAAATAAGCATAATTTTTTAAGCACAGTAACAACTGATTCTCCCCTCCCCCCTCCCCCCCTCTTAGTTGTCCAACAATATGTTATAGCATATTACAATGTAATATGTTATATAGTAATATATGTTATGACATATTACATTGTAATATGTTATGAAAAAACTACACTAATATAGCACAAAAAATAGAAAACAAATAGTGTAACATAGGTAGTATATTCATTGTAGTCATTCCCTCAACCTCTGGAATATATGCACTTGTGTAGATTTGGTTTTTCATTGAAATTTATCCGATCAACATTTAATGTAATATGATTAGCATTTTAGTCAACAACTGATTGAATATCACTTTTTTCAGTCTCTAGAACAACCAAATTTAGCACTCACTTTTGATATGGCTTTTCTTCCAAACCATAGACTCTTATCATAGTAAATTGCTCAAAAAGGAACCAGTCTCCCACTTTGGTGTTGTTTTTAAATTGTAGTGACCCTTTGACTAAAAGAATAATTATAATGAATACCTCTTTTTGGATAATAAAGTCTAATATAGACATAAAAGAGTTTACATACTGCAAAAAAACTAAGGTTACATAAAAGAGTTTAAATGATCTCTTACCATAGGCAGCCACTCAGAGAGCAACATGTTGGTTGGTCATTCAATGAGAGAAACTGATAAATGACATCAATATTTCATGTCAAAGCCTCGTTTACACAAGAATTTGAGATAATAGATCATTGACCCTTGTTAATGATCTATTACCCTTTGTATTTACACAAGCATTTAGTTGAAGATAAGTTTCTATTAACCTTTGGATAAGATACTAGTTGAAGATGGTAATGTATTACCCTTTGTATTTACACAAGAATTGGAATCACCTGGCCAAGTCCTGGTTGTCCACGGGGTTTCTGACAGGATGGATCTACCAAAATGATTCAGAGGCCATTCTCATCCCCTGTATCGATGAGGTCACTGGAAGAAGTTCAGTAAGCAGATAAACAATGCTTTATAACCACATATAAAAACATGTTGAGCAACGTCAAATCATCTAATCACAGACGATTAGTATATAAAAAGGTCCATCATATAATACATTTTCTCTATCAATGCCCCCTCCAAGTGTAATACAAACCTATTGATACTTAGTGCCATTGCTTTCTAGATGGCAGATTTCTTCCATCCAACCAAACATGGCATAAAGTTAATCGTTGATTTTCATGGACTGTGCTCCATACCTGTTGGAGGCATGAAATCTGATTGGTCATATAGATAATTTCTACTCCGTTACTAGACTTTGACCCATGTACTATTGGTGGATTTACCAAGGTTATTTGTGCTAATATTAAAAAACCAAAATATATTTGAAAGGGGCATGGATAGTGGATTTATGCATCACCCTATTATAATTGTGTCTAACATAAAGAACATTTCTATTAATTTTGTCTTATTAATTGTGTCTTATTTACACAAGCATTTAGTTGAAGATGAGTTTCTATTAACCTTTGGATAAGATACTAGTTGAAGATGGTGATGTATTACCCTTTGTATTTACACAAGCATTGGAATCACCTAGCCAAGTCATGGTTATCCACGAGATTTCTGACAGGATCGATCTACCAAAATGTATATAAACAACGCTTTATAACCACATATAAGCGCATGTTGAGCATATAACCACATATTAATTTTGTCTTTTTTTCTTTTTTTCTTTCCTCATAATTTTTGTTGGTCAATGTTGAAGATGTTAACTCGTGCTTATCTTGTGTTTAATTTTTCATGAATTTTCAAAGGACAAATATTGAGGAAAGATGTCGACATAGGATTCTCCAAACATTCCTCGCAAATGCTCTAGCCTCTCCCAAGAAGGAAGAAGAGGAACTCCTTCTTTGACTGAGACTCCGAGTGAACAACAACATTCTCGTCAGAGGAGATTTTCAAACGAGTCAGTGAATAGATCAACTACAGAATGTCCTCAAGAAAATTATATGGATGCAGCCATCTTAGATACGTTGTGTATTGATACTCCTACACCTGAGAATATAGGGAATACCTCAGAACAAAAGAATATTTATGGTAATTTTCTTTGATTTTGTTTATTTTTGTTGTATTCTTGTGTATTTAAATTTATGTAAAGTTAAATGTTGTAATTACTTTCAAATGTGTGTGTATATAATGATCTTAGAGCAAGGGACAACAATGTAAGAGAGAGTAGTTGTCACAAAGATTCTAATGTCGGTGTAGAGGGTGAAGGTCGATTTAGGAGGTCACGATATCAAGAAATAGAAGATTACACGCCTACGTCCACCTATCCTTCAGATGTTGGTGATTAACTTCCCTGGGAAGGGATTATTGAAGAAATGACACTTGAGCGATGCTTGGGCATTAAAAGGAGGTTGAAAAATGATTTGGTGGTCTTGGAACTCCCTCTGGAGAGTAAACAAAGCTTGAAATTTTTTTTGCATTCATTGCAAAACTTTATGGATGCATATCAGAAGATGGGGTCAACCACTGACAGTTTTGTCGATCTAATGAGGTGGCGAAAGTTAGAGGTTATGGGCTTTGATAAATGGGAGGTAGTAAAAAATAGAGTTTCAAAAGAAGATGTCATTCTGATGTTCAATTTTAAAGATGGGCCAAAACAGAAGATGTTGAAAGTGCAATATTTTAAGCACTCTGACATTGTAGGACATCTATATAATAGATTTTTGACGAGATATGGGAATTTTCCATGGAACGATGAGGTTCCACACTATTTTTTAAGACACTTTTATGTAGACTTTTTCTTGCACATGCACCCTGATTATACTAGTCTATCGTCCAAATATTATGGGACTGATAAAGGACAGACATATGATCGCAAAGGGGCTTATCGAAATGCGACATTGTCGAGCCCTCGACAACCTATAGTACATCGCCTAACAAGGGCATTTGCTTCACATTCAGAGTTGCAAGCTACATTAGAGGTTGGAAAAGAGGCTAGGAATGCAATCAGGGAAAATTTGGAAGCGATTTTTTATGGTGTTGATGTTGGCATGAACCGTCAGCGAGAAAAAGCCAATTCTCGGGCCATATTTGTTTATAAAACAGATATGGAGTTAGATACCATGTTAGAAGAAGATGTTTTGGAGTATATAAAAAAATTTCGTGATGGTTTGAAGAAGGTCATTCAGAATGATGACCCGAACAACAGATTGATAGTAAATTTTTTACGCATTTTAAGATAGTTTACTTCTAATTCTATATTTAGATATCATTGTATCTATAGAAATAATCGAGTTGTTATTTTCATTAATTACAGTTTGGAGATATGTTAAATGAATCTCCTGTAAATATGGGACTTTATTCCACAAGTTTAAATTTGGATGGGTTGAATCGGGTATGTTTTTTCTAATATCCACAAATGAGAACTGTAGTTGTTCAATCTCCAATCTTTTGAATAAGAGATCAACAACATTTATCATTTTGTATAAATGTGAACACATTGAATCCTAGATTTAGTTCTTAATTGTGTTGTTCATAGATCCATATTTCATCTCCTACTTCTTGGAGAGGTTTGTCTCAATTCTCATTTAGAGAGTTTGAAGAGGGTGGGAGTTCACAGGTATCATTTAGTGTATTAAAATCATTTAAATTTAATGTGTTATAATCATTTAAATTTGATTTTTCAAATTTTCAAATTTGAAATGTGTTATATAGGCTAAAGTGGAGAAGAGAGTACCTGAGAGTGTGCTTCAGAGGGATATTGGGATTGAGGAGGAAGTGGAAGAAGCACCCAAATTTGGAAAGGATGTGTCGATTCAGGATGATTCATAAATGTATTTTTTTTACTTTTACCAAATTTTTGTTTTCTCAAATTTTTAGTTTAGCCTTTTTTATTCAACGTTTTGATCAATTATTTTGAAATATATAGAACCCCTAGATAAGATTATTGTTGTCTTAAATGGTGTACATTCAAACTTATTTAAAGTTAGATCATGATGAAGACCGAATTTTGAATTTAAACATTTGATTATTTGAGAACAGACTCTATTCCACATCATAAAAGAGAAAGTTTATAAATTTTCTTTGATTGAATTCCTTGCTTTCTTGTCCAAGAATGGCATAGTATGGACATTTGTGTTTTCTACATACAACGAAGTGAATTCCTTCTTGCTAGGGTATTGTCAAACTCTTAACTAAATTGGTTACTAATCACAAAAACCAACATTCAAGTAGATTTGCAAATAATCTCACACATATTGTGTATGTGAGCTAGATCACATATATTGTATATGTGCACTAGCTCACACATAATTTCAAAGAGCATTTGATTATATGTAATATAAATACATCCCATTTAAATGGTTTTTGAAGAATGACTTAATATACATGTGCAGATTTGTATTTTCTTCATGTACATGCAATTTTATATGAGAACAGTTATTCCACCGCGGAAAGAGGAGATAAGTATTTTCCGGAAGAATGGTTTTTAAAATGGAGATTTGTGAATTTTTTTAGATATAAGTAGTTTTTTGAAAGAATGGCTTAATATGGAGATTTATGAGTCCTTTAATTTGAAAGGGCATCATGGAATTTGATTATATGACCACTGCAGAAGAGGAGAGAAGTATTTTACTGCTGAGTAGATTAGTATTTTATTGCCGTGTAAATATGATCAAATAACATCACCTGGGATGAGAATTTCACCTGAAGGATTTGGGACTTTATCCACAAGAAGAATTTCACCAGAAGGATTTGGGACTTTATCCACAAGGAGATAAGTATTTCATTGGAAGAAATACTTAATATGGAGATTTGTGAATCTTCTTCATACACAGTTCTATATTTATTTTCAGATTATTATCTAACTCTATTTCACAATTGTTTTTTACCAACACAATTTTTCTCTTTAAATTTTTTTAAGATTTTAGATAAGATTTACAAATTGTTTAAATCATGTATGCTTGATACGGAGAGTAACTATCTTAGATATGTTTAATTATAGTTGGGTAAGTTATTATTTCTTATTGTTTATTTAATATTTAGTTACAGTATATATGCTAATATGTGTTATTTGTTTTTTTTATTATTGTTTTTTATTGTTACAGATGTCTAAATTATATTTGGTGGAAAATATGTTTACAATATATTTTGTGGGAAAAAGTATGTTGAAGGATGAGACTTAACTCTTTTGGTATGTATGTCAATTTTGTTTTAATCACAATTTTTTAATTCTGTTTTATTTTGCATGTTTGAATTGTAAATTTTTAATTTTTGAATTCTGTTTTTTTTGCAAGTTTGAATTGCAGGTATGAAGTGATCTATCTTAAACTGATGGCTCAGAGTCTAGAATTTTGGAGTTAAATGTCTCGTTTTTTTTTATCATCCTAAAATGGATGTGGAACCTATGTATTTTATAGTGTAACTATTCAGACTTTGATTATATATAT
>ML788579.1:143504-167744 GCA_009831015.1 Picea engelmannii | reverse complement strand
TTGGAATTCAAAATATCAATTTATTGTCTCATATTTGATTTCTCAAAGTTGATGGAAAAAAGTGGCCAAGTTGTTAGTAATGAACTAATGTTTTGTATATTCTCCTTTTTACAATGCATTAAATTAAGCATCAAACTCTTAAATACTTTTCTGCTATGTATTAATTTAAATGTTTCATTTTATGTTCACTATGGACTGTTAAAAATATAATTCTATTGACATATCCTCAAATAATTTTGGCAGAATAATTTTAGCAAAATAATTTTATATTAAAAGTTTTATTTTTTTTCTGGTTACTAATGATCTTGTTGGTTACATATATGCACTTAACTAATAAAAAAACTAGAGGAAAAATAGGCATATGAGATCTATTAAATAAATGAAAAGAAAAAATTAGAGTGTGAAATAATACAAGAATGCGTTGCTATTTATCTATTTAAGAATATGCAAAGTCATTAATACAAGAAAGTGTTGTTGTTTATATATTTAAGAATATGCAAACCCAATAGATGGACAAGAAAAAAGTGAACTATCAAACATACAAGATTGTATCATTGCATATATATTTAAGAATATATGATAGTAGACAACACTTTAAACCATGCAAAACCTATTTGAGAATATATGGTAGTAGAAAACACTTTAAACCATGCAAAGCCTATGCTGGTATGAACTGCACTAAATGAAAGAAATTTTAATGATCTACCAATTTCCTTTTAGAAAACTTGTATTTGATTTTGGAAGAAGGTAACCAATGTGGGATTCAAAGGAGGAGGTATGCATTCAAGCATTGTGTTTTAGACATGCCAAGGAACAACACATACCCTTTGTACAACTCAGATAACATGTATGAAAGGGAATTACATTAGTAAAATGATTTGTTGGCTATGGTTTAGTACTATTCACATAAACCCACATTTTTGTAAGGGTTAGTGATTCACTTGACTTTAAGCAAGGTTGTATTAATTTCCTTAACTTTGTTAGAGAAGATCTATTAATTACAATTTATGCAATTTAATTCTAATGATTAACACTTCTAAATAAGTTTAAATGAAAATCAACTTAATTATTAAAATGGAGATTCTAAGTAATTTCAAATTTTAAATGAAAATCAACTTAATCATTAGAATAAAGATATTGGTATATATATGATGTTATTATTAAAGTGTTATTACAACAGAAAAGATGTTTAAATTGTTTTTAGTTGTTAGAATATTAATTAAAAAAATAAAATAAAATAATTACCACTTAAAGAAGTCAATGCTCTTAAATCTAGGATAGAAGAGATGTTCAACTCTTCTTTGATTGGTCCAATAGTAATAAAAATAAAATTCTCAAGATAGAAGAGATATCCAAATTAATTATAGGTAATGTTTATACAATAAAATCTTGAGATAGAAGAGATGTTAAACTCTTTTTCGGTTTGTTTGATAATGATAAAATAAAATGCTCAAATTGATGTGACAATAAAATAAAACTTTAAAATGGAAGAGATGATCAACTTTTCTTTAATTTTATCATGGTCATTAAAAAAAATGCTCAAAGCTAGAAGAGATATTCACCTCAAAGTTCATATACCCTTAATAAAATAAAATCTCAAAATGAAAGAGATGTTTTTAACTCTTCTTTAATTTTGAGAACAATAATTAAAATATATATATATATTCAAAATAAAAGAAATGTTCAATTCAACTTTAATTTATATAATGCTCTTAAAATAAAATAAAAATCGAATGAGTTAAAATTTGAAACAAGATATTATTACAATAGAAAATAGAAAATATGTTTAACTTTTTTTTAAATTAATGCAATATTATTAAAATAAAATGGAAAAAAATACTATTGAAAAAAATAGGCGTTCAATGGAAATGGTGTTTAACAATTTTTTAGTTGAAAACAAAATGTTCACAATACAAAAGGTATAAAACACAATTTTGATTGGTGTAATGCTCATAAAATAATCTTGATTGGTGTAATGGTTGAAAAACACAGATAAAATATGGTTGAACCATATTTTATCTGTGTTTTTTAAGAATGATCTCGAGTTTTTTATACATACCATTTTTATACATATCCTATTTGGAAATATGGTTGAAAATAGTAAAAAAAAAATCATCAAATTTAATACAAGTCCAACAATGAAAATAGTCAAAACAAGTCATCGAATTTAATATAAGCAAGCGATCTTCATTAAAATTTATATTGATATTAAAATTTATCAGAATTTAAAGTTTTTCTAAGCCATTGATAATCCCTTATAATCACATGGAAATGGGTCTTAGTTTTGATATGAAGTTATCATTTTCATATGAAAAAACATTGAACCATCAAATTGCAAATAATGAACGCATGTATTCTATATGTAGTAAATTGGTTACATGCATTAAATGATTTGTGTATATGATCTGGATAATTTGTAGGAATCGAGTATAATCATCCAAAGTATAGGAAAATTCAGGTTCCCTAGATACAATCTATAGGTTCTTCCCTGAAATTGTAAATAAGATTTGATAAACTTTATAATTCATGGGAAATACAACTTTTCTTAATTGAATGGACCATGAAAGTAAACTAAACTGGAAATGATTCTAGAATCCTACATATTCATAAAGACATGTACTTTCAATGCAAAATAAAAAAATTCGAGAATGTACATGTGTCACTTGTTTAACAAAATCGTAATGGTATTCCATCTTCAATTATTCGTTCATGATCGACTTTGGACATTTTCCATTTTCTAACTTTTTTTATTATTATTGAACTTCTATTAACTTTATGCGCGTTGCACATACCAAATGACTATATTGATAGCTTGTAACATCTGACTGGCAGTCTTGAAAGTGAACATGAGTATTAGTTTGATGGGTTTCTTGAAAAAAATATCATTTCAATATAATGGATCATCTTTCATATATAAAACCGTTATCATCAAAATCTTCTAATAGCCTCATCTTTTGTTATGTGCATCGCATCAAATAATATTTCACATTTTCAGTGGTGTCTACAAGTGCAACCATGGAAAAGACATCTCCTACAAATAATTGTATATATTGGACAACAAATAGTTCGTGTTAGATTATCACACAAGTACATCTACAAGTTATTTGAAAAAATTTAAACATAAAAATTACCTTCTCTAACAAGATCAGAAACTCTATCGCCATCAACTAACACTATAGTTTCATTTGATTCCATCTCCTTTGAGCTTGCAAGTGGAATTTTCCCTTTTACAATAAGTTTGGTATGTCTCTAAGCTTTAACATATTATGCATTTTTGTTTTTGAAAATATCTATGGATTTTGTGTCCTCTATGTAAGGTGAACAAAAACAAGACTCATTTCTTCTATCAAATGCAAACACATTTTGACAACGTTTTGTTTTAACTGAATGTATTTTTTGTGTCCCGGGTATTGTACTGGCGTCATATTGGATTGATATATTTACGTCTTGGATTCCAACATACCAAAAAAACCTGCACAAGACAAGAACTTGTTAAATTGAAATCTCTCAAGAAAATGATTGAAGATTGAATATAAATTTGAACACGTTCAACTAAAAATATCTTGTGTAACATTTATATATAGACACACCTTCGCACATCCCTTAACGAATTATATTCATGTATTAGTGTAATTTTGTGTCATTCAACAACTTGTTCAGCGGATTCAAATCGATCGGCATGAGGGTTCATTTGATACCTCCGAAGTGTTCATTTTACAAATGCCCCTGCACTGTCGTGCTCTCCTTTTCCATGACCAGTCTCAAAAAAATTTCAACAATGTGTAATGTTTAATTTTTTATGAAGACGGCATAACCAATAGAATAATCATGAATATTTGAACTGGCCCGCACACCTATCTGACCATATCCAATGTCGATCGAAATTGATTTTGCGTTCTTTCAATGAATCATAAAATTTATTAAAACAATGTTGTACATAATGTGTGTGGTGTGCTCGATCATCACTTATATAAAAGTGATATTCTTTAATAACATGTCGATTATCGTTGGTGCTTTCTATGTTATCAATACTTCGTTGAGCATGTCTATATAGAACGTGGACAAATATTGTGACTTGATCACAATGATAATATTCACTCTATATTTCTTTTTGTGTAGGGACAAAATTATCCCTGGTGGAAACACTTCACAAGATTTTTTGAATTGTAGGTCTTGCCATCGAGCTCTATCTGAATGCTTGGTGTATTTATAAATTTCTAACTCAAATTTCTTCAAAAAATCTATCACACAAATTTTATCTACCTTCAAATCAATCCTTTTGGAAATAACATCTGAAGAATGTGGAGTCATGTTGTTGATATATTCATGTCTCTTCCAATTGGCTGTTATTATGAAAATTATTGAGCATTCATATCAATATGATACTTTGAATGAAACAAACTTAGATTTCCACAATGATCACATTTCTTTTCGCCAATTTTTATTTTTTTTTAAATAAATCATCATCTTCTATTTCACATAGAATTTCAGATATAAAAGCACAAAATTTGGAAGGAAGAGGTGAACTTGGCCATAAATTTTTACCAAAATCCAAAAAAAAATTGTAATACAACTCAAATTCCACATGATAACGACAACAACAAGTGTCACGAACAGTGATGGGTCTAACAAACCATGGTTTTTGTTGCACAAATGTATTGATGAAAATTTAACTTCTTTGTGCTCTTCTTTGAACTTATTGAACAATTCTATTTGTGTCATTGGAAATATATGTTTTGGATGTTTTTTATATTGTTTTCATGTTATTCTTCATTGCAACACATCCCTTGTATGTGGTGAAACACGAGATTCTTCCAACCAACAATTGCGGGCCAATTCTTTAACATTTTTAATCCGGATTTTATGAGCAGAACGAAATGAATACAGATTATTAAGAAGTGCTTAACACAAAATAATAGAGATATAGTAAAACTAGTTTTCTATTCAATAACAAAATAAGCTGAAACTGTAAAATGCAGCGGAAACAAGCTTGTTGGAATGCTGGCGGCTTATCTCTGAGAAGAGATGTGACGGTAGTGCACATTCGCAAGAAGATGGTGACAATGAGGCTCTGAGGGACTTTTTTACAATAAGAAATAATGCCCAAAACCCTAGACATCGAAAAACCTAACCCTAGGAGATGAAGCGCCAAAAGTCATGTGGGCCCCGTTTGGGGTAAGTTAGTACATCAACTTCCCGGGGTCGTAACTTTTGCATACGATATCCATTTTAGGAGTGTGATAGACCGTTGGAAAGGTAACATCGAGGAGATTAATTTTGGGGGATCAATCATTCCTTCAACTATCAATAAGGATATCTATACCAAAAAACCTTCATTTAGGCCCTCAAAATGGCCCCGAAAGTTAAAACTGCTAAAAATAGTAAATTGTCGAAATTGTCAGAAAACTGTTTTGAGCCAGTTGGAAAAGGTGGGTGGCCATCGATATCCATGTAGATCAATTCACCCTCCTTAAGAATCAATGTTCTCCATTGTGATGAGGTCCCCCATTAGATGAGGAAACTTCTATTGAATTTGGCCCTGGGTGAGCCACTTGCCTTGGTGCAGGAGCTGCCCTGCTTTGATGACTCGATAAAACTAGATCCTTTGTTGTCGAGTGCCCTTGATCTATTTGTCCACAATATTATCATTGGATGCATGTTGTATGCAGTCGGGGTTGAGCTCTGTTGGTTTCATCTATTCTGCTACTTCTGAGGTGTCCAATAATGGTGGGAAATAAGGGCGAAGAAGATCAACGTTGAACATTGGGTGCAAGCCAAGAAAAGGAGGAATGTTGAGCTTAAAAGTGTTATCCCCCATGGCCTTGGTGATAGTGTATGGTCCATAATGGAGTGGGTGAATCTTCCGATGGGGTCCTGTAAGGCGTTCTTTCTGCAAGTGCAACCAAACTTTGTCGCCCACCTGAAACTTATGCGGCACCCGATGTTGATCATGGCATTATTTGTACTTGTCATTGGACTTGTGTAGGATATCCTAAACCTATTGGCAGATGTGTTGGATCCGCTCAATGAATCGGGTGGCTTTGTCAGCTTCAGTTGGAGCAGGAGATGAGTCGGTCGAGGTGACCACAAGGGGAAGTGCAACATCTATGGGACCCAATGGTTGGAATCCCAACCCCACTTGAAAGGGGTTGTGGTTGGTTGAGCTATGCAAGGCTTGGTTGTAGCTATGCGGAACATAGGGAAGGTTCTCATCCCATGTGCGAGGGGGATTTGAATTATACATGCGAAGGATATGCACAATCATTCGATTTACAACCTTGGTTTGGCCATCTGTCTGGGGGTGGAAGGTCGTGGATTTGGTGAGCTTGGTGTCCAGCAGTGACCAAAGGTTTGACCAGAATGTGCTGAGAAATCAACTATCTTGATCTGAGACAATGGTTTGTGGGATTCCAAAATGTACCCAGACTTGTTCAAAGAAGAGCTTGGCAGTGGCCTGTGTTGTGATGCTCTTCTTGCAGGCAACCATAATCGCCATCTTAGAAAAGCAATCAACAACCACAAAAACACAGTCATTTCCCCACTTGTTGGATGGGAGTCTCGACATGTAGTCCATTGTGATGGATTCCCATGGCCTGTCCGGAGTAGGAAGAGGGGTGTACAGGCCCTGTTTCTTAGTGGTCGGTTTGGCAATAGCGCAGTCAGTGTAGGACCTGATATATTTGTCGACCTCCTATTGAAGTTTCAGCCAGTAGAAATTTTTTTATAGCATCGCCACTGTCTTTTCAACACCGAAGTGTCCTTCCACCCGACTGTAGTGGGCTTCCCAGATCAGCTTCTCTCGCTCACTTGATGGAATACAAATATGTCCCAGACGACACAACAACCCATCCTAAAGATGGAAATTATCAACAACTGCATTTTCACCCAACATTTGGTAGGTGGTGGCAAAGTTAGGGTATGTCTCATAGAGTTGGGGCCATCCAGATGTCTCATGCTCACAAGATTCTAGCATCGTGGTGAGTGTCGCGTCTGGCGGTCTGCTGAGGCAGTCAGCGACACGATTGGTGCTTTCTCTTTTATACTTGATGTTGAGGTGGAATTGTTGCAAGTATGTGGATCACTTTTGATGGTGGTCATTCTGCAATTTTCCATGTGTCTGCATGAACTGTAGTGGCTTATGATCTATGTGGATGATTGTCTCCTTCCCAAGAATGTAATGTCTCCACTGGCGGCATGCTTGCATAATGGAGTACATTTCTTTGTCGTAAATAGGGTACTTACAGACAGTATCTAACAATGTCTCACTATGATAGGCCACACGATGGCCAAACTGAATGAGAACGGCTCCCACAGCATAGTCTGAAGCATCCGTCTCGATCTCAAAGGGATGATGCAGGTCTAGTAGTGAAAGTATCGGGGCTGAGAACAAGCGTTGCTTCAAATTATCGAACTCTTCTTGTTGGGACCGGCCCGACGAAAATTTTGCCTTACCACCACCCCTGTTTATTTGGCTAAGGGCCCATGCAATATGGGAGAAACCCAACACGAACCTGCGGTAGAAATTAGCAAGTCCCAAGAAGCTTTGAAGCTCAGTGAGTGTTGCTAGGGCTGGCCAGTCACGGATGACTTGGATCTTGGCTAGATCCACATGTACGCCATACTGATCAATGATGTAGCCTAGGTAATGGAACCTATCCATGCCGAAGGAGCATTTTTCCAAGTTGGCGTATAGCTTGTGCTTTCACAGGGTGTGCAGAACCTACTGAATATGCTGCAAGTGTTCGGCCCAAGTCTTTCTGTAAATTAAAATGTCATCCAGATACACCACTACAAAATTATTGGTGAATGGTCACAGGATATCGTCCATCATCCTCATGAAAGTGGTTGGAGCATTTGTCAAACCAAAGGGCATGACCAACCATATAAAATTCCTTCATTTGACTTGAAGGCAGTCTTCCATACATCTGTCTATTCTATCGGGACCTGGTGGTAGCCAAACTTCAGATCAATCTTACTGAAGTATTTGGTCCCTGCGAGTTGATCAAGGAGGTCATCAATTCAAGGAATTAGGTACCAGTTTTTTATAGTGATTTTATTCAGAGCCCAGTAATCAATACATAGTTTCCAGGTTCCATGTGTCTTTTGTACCAGCATGATTGGGCTCCTGCAAGGTGATGAGTTGGGGTGAATGTGCCCCTTTTGGAGCAGCTCTTGGATATGTCACTTGATCTCCTCATTCTCTAACAAAGAGAAACGATAGACTACCCCATTGGGCAACGATGTGCTAGGGGTCAGAACAATGGGGTGCTTGACCTGGCAGTGCAAAGGTACCCCTGTAGGTGAGGAGAATATATCTTAGTATTCTTCCATGACCTTATCTTCTTGCTTCTATTGTGTGGAGAGGTTGGTTGCAGAGACCCTGGATGTGGCGGCGATATTTCGCTTATTCTAAGAGAGAATCATGAAGAAGACAAACTTTCCTGTCTAAGAGATGACCTTCCTGCATTGCTTAGCAGAGATCAAGGAAATAGCACTAGGTGGGACTACCTCAGGTATCCTGTACAATTTCCTGTTCAAAGTAATAATAACACTATGAGGCCTAGACTGATATACAACATGACGTTTCCATAAATAAGGTTGGCCCAAAATAACATCACAAACTTCGAGAGGAACAACATCACACAATACCTCTTCTTTGACGAGCTTGATGTCGTACGATAGTCGGAACTGTTGGCTGACGCGGAGATCGCTTCCTTGGCAGAGCCATCCAATGGTGTAGGGTTATGGGTGCGACATTGTTGGCAAGGCAAGCCGCTTGATTACCTATGCTGAGATGAGGTTCTTCTGGCTATCGCTATCAACGATGAAGTGCAACAGGGTGCCTTTTACCGACATATATGAATGGAAGAGGCACTCTCCTTCTTCTGGCTCATCTAGTTCACTAGGCTGGAGCTTGGTGGTAGCAATGGTGGCACTGGGTTCCACGTCAATGATATGTCTTCCCCTTTCCAGTTCTGTCTCGAAGTCAGAATCTGCATCTGATTCAAAGGATTTCACTTCATCTACCAACGACTTCTTTGAGCGGCAGTCAGCAATGTTATGCCAAGGGCTCTTATGGAAGTCACACCACTTCCCGGTATCTTTCTTTGTCTTTATAGTGTCCTTATTTGCTTGCAGATTGTACTGGTTTTCCTAATATTATTCATATTTTCTCTATCCTTTGTTCAGTGGGTTCGGGCTGCCCTTTCCTGGCTTTTGTTGTGAGGGGTTCCCAGGCCCAAATTGCCACGTCTTTTTTTTGAGCTTCTGCTCGATTTTGACAGCATATCGGTAGGCCGCGCCCAAAGATGAGATGTCTAGAAATTTCATTTCGGTCTAGATGTATCTATGTAGAGCACCGCGATACTTGAGCACCAGATGTCGCTCTGAATCTTTGATACCCAACTTGGTGCGCAAGGTATGGAAGATATTTGTGAAATCTGACACTGCTTGGTCTCTTTCTTGCTGCAGTGTGGTCCATTTGGTATACAGGTCGTCATAACTTCTGACAGGGTAGTATTATTCCTTAATATCATCCCTGAAGGATTCCCAAGTGGTCGTGACTTAAAATAATGAGGTTTCCTCTGTTTCCTTTTGCTCACAGAAAGTTTCCCACCAATCTTTGACATGGGGAATGGCTTTGAGGAGCACAAAAGTAATATTTTCTCTATTCAAAAATTTATGAACAGAAAAATACCCTTCTAGTAGATTCAACCACTTGTCTACAGAATTTGTGTCTATCTGACCTTCAAATATAGGAATATCAAAGTCTATTTGTACCTTGAAGTGGGTGGCGCCTCCGTTCGAAGAAGATGCGTCGCCTGTTGGTAGTCACCGAAGGATTTGCACGAAACTATCCATCATCTCGTTCCTCTATTGCGTGAGGGATTCCTCAATCAACCGTTTGAAAGGATCTCATGTCCTGTCATATTTATTTTCTCCTACCATGGGAGGTCACTTGGGTGTGCGAGAGATTTTGTCCTCAAGAGAAACAAGCTCGAGACCCAACTCTTTGTACTTCGACCTCGTTGGGGACATGCATTAAGACGACAAGGAGAAAACTGCTCGGATACCACTGATCTGGATTTTATGAGCAGAAAGAAATGAATATAGATTATTAACAGGTTCTTAACACAAAATAACAGAGATACAGTAAAACTGGTTTTCTATTCAATAATGAAATAAGTTGAAACTATAAAATGCAGCGGAAACAAGCTTGCTAGAATGGTGGCGGCTTATCTCTAAGAAGAGATGTGAGGGCAGCACACATTCACAAAAAGAAGGTTAAAATGAGGATCTGAGGGCCTTTTTTACAATAAGAAAGAATTCCAAAAACCTTAGAAATCCAAAAACCTAACCCTAGGATATGAATCGCCAAAAGTCATGTGGGCCCCATTTGGGTAAGTTAGTACATCAACTTCCTGGGGTCGTAACTTTTGCATACGATCTCTGTTTTAGGCGTGTGATAGCCCATTGGAAAAGTATCATTGAGGAGATTCATTTTTGGGGCTCAATCATTCCTTTGGATATCATTGAGGAGATCTATACCAAAAACCATTCATTTAGGCCCTCAAAATGGCCCTGAAAGTTAAAACTGCTAAAAATAGTAAATTGCCAAAATTGTTAGAAAATTGTTTTGAGCCAGTTGGAAAAGGTGGGTGGCCACTGATATCCATATGGATCAATTTTATACAAGTCTATATTTGTAGGGTTTTCTAGAAATCATTGTCCAACAAGCCAGTTCATCATTTGTATCTATTTGCAATCGAAATTTTATATGTTTGTGCAATGTTTTTATTGACGTTCCTATTGTTTTTTCCATGTGTTGTGTCAAACGATCTTTTATATTGCTAGATGAAACACTTTTTGTTTGTATCACTCTATGTGTAACACTGACATATTTTTTTCGAGATTTTCCAAAAGCTTTTAATACACTAGCTATATTGTCAAAGACATTCTGTTTCACCTTTGTATCCTTTGTCAACTTTTGAATACCCAATAATGATGTAGCTTCTTTTAAATTTCTTGACTTTATTAGACAGAGTAAAAGTTGAGCTTGTACTGTTACTGATTCATCTTTGAAAAAAATATTATACATATTCTTAGTTCGATATCTTATATAATGCTTAGCTTTTTTCTTCCCAAATTTGTCAGTATCAACATTTTCTAATATTTCATCATCAATGTTGATAGATTCTCTTGCATATTTCAATTTAAAGTTTATATTAAAAAACAAAACCCGAACATAAATTCACTAAACTATATATACAAGTGTTCATCTTGTATTATCTAAATTTATGTACATACCTATAGGTGATTCGTCTTCTACGTCAATTTTGGTTTCAACATCTTCTTCTTCAATTTCAGTTTCAGTGTCTTCTTCAACATTATGAGACAAATCCATTTATGTTTTTTGAAAAACATCAAATTGTAATTACAATCAATTATATTAAGAAATTATTTAAATTTGAATTCTATACTTTTAATATAGACAATGTGTTCATGCATACCTAGTTGGACTTCTTCTTGTTGAAAATCTCTATTTACATTATCATCGTTTCTTTATTCAATATTTGCATGTTCTCGTTTCTTTCTCCAATATTGCTATTTCCTTTGTTCGCTTTGGTGAGTATCATCTCGAGTGCAATCAAATTTTCTCTTGCGCAAACTTTTGTTTCTCATGACTTTTATAGTTATCTGTAAAAAATATGTTCAACAAAGACTTCACCTTGAAAAAATGCTCAACATTTATCTTTCAACATATAAATTGTTACTCCAATAAAAACATGAACAAACATCAATTACCTTATTCAACAAAAACCAAAAAGATGATTCGAAACTTTGTTTAGCTGCTCTAGAAAACCATAAAACAAGTGATGAATTGTGTTAAATGTGTTTGGTCGAAAGTGTATTTATACGATTTGGCGTGAAATGAAACAATACGATGTGTCTTTTAATTTTTTCTGATGGACGGAATTTGCTCAACAATCGTTTGGTGGAAAGAAGGTTTTTTCGGCTGAAAACCTTGGAAACCGTTTAGTTTTTACGGTTTTCGTTACAATTTAGTTTTTTGGCCGAAAAAATATTCTTTCGACCGTAAGATTATTTCGGCCGAAAACTAAAAATTGGAACTGTATTCATAAACCAGAGAATTCCCCCAAGCGTGCATGAAATTTGGAGGTTGTGGACTCCTGCAAATACTCAGAATTTGGTTTCAAAAATGACACTAGCATTTGCAAAATTGAATCTACTTTCGATTCCCATAATTTGTTTTCATTTTCATTATTTTTATCTAATTTTATTTAAAAAAAAAATTAAAATCACTCCATAATATTTTCAGTAGAAATTATGATTCGATGAAATGAAATATACGTATCTCTAAAAACACACAGTGAAAAATTTAGAAACAATTATATTCATAATCCTTAAACTGTTCTTTTCAAAAGGGTATATTTAGATTTTACTTTTAAGTAAAAATTAAGATAGATACAAGGTGTGGGAAAACATGTGTTTAAAATCTCCAACGTTTTCAACTTGGTCAACTTAAAAAAATTCTAGAAATTATAATATGCATCCATTAGATTCAAAATTCTAGTCATAATAAAATAGAGTCTCTATAGATTGTTGCAGTATATTTTGTTTCTTAAAAACATAAGTTTAATATTAGATACATTGTTGTGGGAAAAAATAACTCATTATCATTCCTTTCAGGTTTAAGGAACATATTGTTAAACAATTGTGAAATTGACATATCAAATCTTAATAAAAAAAATTGAAAAATAGTCATTGGAAAGCTAACAAAATTCTTCACAAGTTTTGTTTTTATTATAAAGTGAAATTATAAATAAAATAAAATACTTTTGTATGTCGGAAGTTGGAGAACTTGTAAAAATACAGTTTTTTTCTCATAAAACAAGCAAAAGTGTTACCCATCTTCATGATTTTACCCAGGAGGAAAATAAGGCCTTGAGGCCCTAGATGAAGCTTCGAAGGACCAAGCACCATGAACAAAACCTCAAAACACAAAACATGATTTGTATAGAAGATCCTTTTACTTAGGGTGGGATGTGGGTGCCATTAGGAGATTTTTTGTACTAGGGATGGATCTTGGGGCCCTGACTATGGTTGGAGGAGAAATATAAGGAATTAGGCCTTAAACTAATATTAATGTTCTAATGTGCCATGATCAAGGCCTCAAATCATAACATTGTCCTTCTAAAGTGGATATTTAGCATACAAATGGGATATAATCACAATTATAGGTTTTTTCATAGTAGGAATGGGTCTCAAGGCCTTGACCATAATCAAGGGAGGGAAAAAAGGAATACATTCCATAAATGGATCTCTAGGGCTCATTGGCCATCAACATGACCTCAAACCACAACATAGGACTTTTATAGGGGATCTTTAGCCTCCAAGTGAGTATGAGTGGAATTATTACATCTTGTGTGTTGGGGATGGGTCCTAAGGCACAATCCATGGTCAATGGAGGAAAGTAACACCCCTAGACCGTATATGGAGCCTTTAGGGATAGAGGGTCATAAAAAACTCCATAAACAACATACAATGTCCTATATAGAGGACCAATGTTCTTCAAGTGAGGTATGGGTTCCATTATGATGTTTTGTGCATTATGATCGATCTCGGGACCTTAACCATGGATGGCAAAGAAATCCATAGAATTAGAATCTAAATGAATATTCTTGAGAAAATGTACCATGATCAAGGCCTTGTATCACAACATGGGCCCTCTAAAGGGAATATTTGAGATACAAGTGGGATTGGGGTTCCATTGTGACTTTTTGTGTAGTTAGGATGTGTTTTAAACCTTTAACCATGATTGGGGGAACAAAATAAGGTCCTTACAATATAGGGAACAACACAACATAGCAAATGTTTTAGTGGAGATTTTTAGTGTTACAAGATTGGACAAAAAAAATTAAAAACCTTTGCTAAAAACTTTATTATTGACAATCATAGTTTTAGTGGAGGACTTAGTAGATTTTCAATATAACTAACATTTTTGGGTAGTTAGAGGTCACAATGGAGCTTCTTCCCAGTGCATTTAAAATAGTAAGACATGCTATTGTGCATAGTTTTTTTTTTGTATAAATTGAAATCCCATGTGTGTTTTGTATACATCCAACGCAATGGTGTGTTTAAGATATTATAAAAGCATTGGTATATATCAAATATTTTAAAAGTACCCATACAAATTATCTACTATTGTGCATTATTGTGTATAATGATGGCAATTTCTAAACACACAAAAAAAGATAATGATAATATCCTAATGGTAATGATAATGATAATGATAATAATGATAATGATAATAATGATAATGATAATGATAATAATTGTGACAACATTAATGGTATAGTATAAGGGAATGTTGTTGTTATTTTAGTTGGGAGAAATAATTATTTTATTACAATGATTATAAGGACCAATGTGTTTGTACATTTATAATAGTGTACTTGCGCAAAAGAACAATTTAAACACACCAATTCTTAAATAGGTATGAGCACAATGTTAAGTTCATATGAATATGATAAACCGATAAGGTTTTAGTGCTAAATTATTTTGCATTGAAATTATGCAATTAAAACTTCTTTTATTTATTATTTATTTATAAAATTTATGTTAATCATTGGAAATTAAATAATTTTTATAATAATGTTGATTTTTATATTTAATTAATGTATTGATATATATCCCTTGCATGTCAATTCATGTTAGCACATCCAATTAAGGTGTGGATTTCATTTTCTAGGTGACCCAAGTTCAATACCCATACGATGTGTTTAGTCGGGAGGAGACAATAAAAAATATAGCCATGTTAAGAGTTAGTGTGACCCAGACTCGGTGCCATCCCCTAGTGATTTTGACAACTTAGATGCCCCTAGGTTGTGGTTTCTTAGCCAATGGTTAAAATGTTGACCCCAAAAGTGATGGCAATTTCTAACAAACAAAAAAAGATGTATCCTTTGCATTAATGTTTATTATTGAAACAAATATATTGATAGTTACACATGTGTTCATTGTAATAATGTAAATCATCCATATATTAATTAGTAACATAATATTTTATAACAATGAACACTGCAAGAAATAAAATAATTTTATTATATGTACAAATAAGGGACCTTTATTTTTACAAAACGGGAAAAAATAGAGGTCCACAATAATCAAAATGTTAACAAATAATTGTTACAATTATTGGTAACTCATTGTCATACCAATTGGGATAATATGTCAACATTAAACAAAATGTTTGATTTTTACAAAAAAACATTCCAAAATATAAAACTTGAAACAATTAATTGTATTGATCATCATTCATTAGTTGAACCACTACCATTGTTCAAACTGCTTGCATGCCTCATTTCTTCAACTTGCAAGGGATATTGTAGCTAGGTTATTTGCAATGTCTTGTTGATTAGATTCATTTTATTCCATGTTTTCTTGTCCATCTACAAACATAGAAATAAAGTGTAATAGGTATATCCACATTTATAATATATAATATACAAAATTGTATAAATTTAAGAGTGTACCATAAAAGAGTGTTGAATGGGTTCTTGATTCATTGATTCACTCGATTGATTTTTGTAAGCAAAAATAAATTCTAATAGATTTTCTTCCATTATATATCTCATACTTTTTATAAAACATTTTCACCTTATCATTAACTTCCAACACCACTCTAGATGAACTAAGGACCAATCCATCATCATTTACATTCTTCATATTTTTTCTTCTTAAGAGGATATTCTTTTTCCTTGTTGTTGATCCCTGCACAACATTCAACGTATCTAAAATCTGTTTGAAATTTGTTCTAGTATCATTAAGAATTACATTAGTAGTAAAAAGAGTTAAACAAAAACTTCATGTTCAACACCTTCTGATCCACCCATTTTCTTAGTTTGAATCATTTTTGGGTTAGTGCATGAAGTTGGTGGACGAAAAAGTGGCAAGGGGGCTAGTAGGAACGTGCATTCTCATGAACATGCATGTTCTCCTAACCCTATAGGCTTGGAAGTTCCCAAACCTCCACTCATATTTCCACATAGGTTTAGTGTTAGGAACGCATGTGCATTCCTCTGTTAAACATTTTTTAAAGGGTCGCGACCATGATTTGTGCTTATTTTCACAAATTACGCTTTTGTTTTTACTCTCATTGAGAAAATAGAGAGGAGAAGCAAGGTGAGGATCTTGCCACCATGTCCAGGTATGTTTGATTTGTCTTATTTTTAACCTTATTTATTCATTTCTAGTTTACTATTTTTCTCCCGGGAATCTAAATTTAAAAAAATGTAATTTTGTATTTTAATTAAAAAACCAACCTAATTTACAGGCCATGGATTTTAAATTGCAACATATATAATAAAATGGAACCCAGAGACAATGTAAACTACTCAAAAGAAAACCAAGGAGAGAAAAACCCCAACCAACCACAACCACCCAATGTAAACACTCAAATTGATGAGGGGTTGGTTATATTAAGAACCCTTGAGGAACAATTAAGGGACACTAGAGAGCCTAGCAAAGTCTCCTTGGCCACTTATTTGGACATCATTGTGAAGTTCATTGCAAGTTCCCAAGGGAAATTGACCTCTATTTCTAATTATGGGGAAAGAATGTATGAGTACTATAGCACTGGTTCGGAAATAAACCAAGTCAGAGACTTGGGCATTTGAAAACAACCAATATTGACTATTTTTAGGGATCCTAGAAATGGACAAGAACTACCATTGAACAAGAAACACATCTCCATTTATTGGTACATCCATCCTCAGATTAGTAAAAAATGGACGGATAAGTGGTATATGGTGTTTGATAATCATCCATGCAATAACAGGGAGGTGCCCTTTTATTTTCTAAGAAAATTATGGGTAAGTTTATTTTGGGTAAGCATGTAAACTACTTTGACATGGGTGACTTTCAAGGGGTGGGTCAAGGGTCTACACAGAATCGAGAGAATTCCATGTGCGATCCCATGTTAGGTCCTCGTCCCCCTAGGTAAAGGCCTAACCCCCCTACCCAACATCCTCATGTTGCAGAGAGATTGAAACAGGGTAGAAACATCCATTTCATCATTGAATCATATCCTAGTGCAACAAAGTAGCTTTTTTTCACTATCTTTTTTGGAGGTTCCTGCCAATGACATTGATAGAGGGGTTGGAGCTTCAACGTGCCCAACAGAGTACAATGAGGAGAGGGTACATGGACATAGAATTTGTTCATGTGAACATCACACATGATTGAGTTGTGGGAATACATGTTATGGGACTATAGACCCTAGGGGGTAACATGGCTTCATGGAGGAGTTTAGTATTTTAATCCTCACTATGTCCTTCATTGTTATATATTTATTTTTTGTTCAGTGTATTTCTATCAATATTTTATTATATGTTATTTTTCAGTTGTTACATCTAAGAAGTAGACCCATATCACCCATGGATGCATCAGTGCATATACCCACCATTGATGCATCAGTAGAGGAAACCTACTAATTGGGTGCACCCCACACACAAGTATGTGTCACATTTGATAAATTCACAATAGTCATGAGTCTCCTAAAATCACCCTAGTGTTGCAACAAATTAAGAAAAAATTATTTATTGTTAAATTTAATCCCACATATCCACCTATAGTTTGTCTTGAACATGAATAGCTACTTTATCATAGTCTTTATCCATCCCCTACATGAATACTCAATGCCTGTAGGAAGGTTGATAAAGGGATAGAACATCCTGAAGACCTAGAGAAACTTAGGCATTTGGCATTTAAGGAATATGAAACAACCAGAGATGTTAAAGACATTGTTTTGGATGATGTTAGTAGTTCCTATAATAAATATTTGAAGTTATAGAAAGTAAATATAGGGAGTGAATAATATCCTAAAATAAATTCTATAGGGGACTACTAGGATGAGAAGACTATGACATAGTTTTCAAGCCCTGTTGTGGGAGTATGAGGACTTATTTCCTAGGAGTTTTTCAAAATTGAAAGGGATTAAAGAAAATTTAGGAGAAATGAAAATAGAATTGAAGCTCGATGTGAAAGCAGTCAAACATAGACCGTATTGCCTGAACCCCAGAGTTAAGGAAAATGTTAAGAAATAGATTGATATAATGCTTGTAGTCAGGTTGACATTTCATGTAGATGAAGCATAATGGATCAATCCCATTGTGATACAGAGTAAGAAGGGGGAAAACGACATCATATTCTATGTGGATTATAGAATATTGAACTCAACATGTGTTCATGATCCTTTTTCGACTCCTTTCAATGATGAAGTACTTGACCAGGTGGATGGAAAGGAGGCATGTTCCTTCATTGATGGATTTTTAGGTTGTCACCAGGTTAGAATTGTGGAAGAGGATAAAAGGAAAACTACCTTCACAAAAAAATGGGGTATGTTTGCTTATAATATCATGCCCTTTGGATTGAATAATGCCCTAGTTGTCTTCTCCAAAAAAATTATTGTTGTTTTCCAAGACTTTATTCACAAGTTTCTCGAAGTTTATATGGATGATTGGATAGTCTAACATATATCAAAGGAACATATCAGTCTACTTTGTTTGATATTTGATCGTTATCCCTAGTCTCAAATCTCACTAAACCTGAAAAATTATATCTTTTGCATACCTTTTGGAACCTTGTTATCCCTAGTCTCAAATCTCACTAAACCTGGAAAATTATATCTTTTGCATACCTTTTGGAACCTTGTTGGGATATTGTGTGCCAAGAGGAGGTACTGAAGGACCATATGAAAGTTGCAAACATTCTCAATATACCTCCCCCTACAAATATCAATAAATTTCAATCCACTTTGGGACATATGGTGTACTATCGCAGATTTATCAGGAGTTACGTGATTATAACAACACCTTCGGAAAAATTACAAAATAAATCTGAAGGGTTTCACTGGAATCTATATTTTGATAAAGCATTTGATGTTTTGAAGGAAAATCTAAGTAATGCCCCTATTCTGATGTATCCTAACAAAAAAATTGAATTACATGTGCACATTGATGCTTCTAGGATTGTGTTAGGTGTTATTCTTGCGCAACCAAGTGAAGGAAACATAGATCATCCCATTTACTTTTCTAGCAGAAAATTGTCACAAGCCAAGTGTAACTACACTACCACTGAAAGGGAAGGTTTGGAAATGGTTTATGTTTTACAAAACAATAGACACTATTTTCTAGGCGGTCATTTTAAATTTGTTCCTGATCATTCCACTCTAAAATATCTAGTTAATAAACATGTCTTAGAAGGAATAATTTGTATATGGTTGTTGTTCTTTCAGGAATTTTCTTTTGAGCTCCTTGTCAAGATGGGTAAGTTAAATGTTGGACTCGATCATATATCTTGGTTAGAGTTAGGTGAGAGTGGTGGAGTTGTTGATGATCAAATCCTAGTTGCATATATGTTCCACATTGAGGCCATTTTTTACTACCTGTCAGACATTGCATTATTTCTCACTACTGGTGCTATTCCTTATGGCTATTATGCATCTCAGAAGAGGAACCTAGTAGTTTGTGTAGCAGACTATCAACTAATTGCGTGACAATTGAAAAAATTAGGATTGGATAGAATACTTAGAAACTGTGTGCTTGAACATGAAAGACCTGATGTTTTGTAGGAGTTTCATAGTGGAGTTGTGGGAGGACATGTAGGTGAAAAGGAAACCACCCAAAAGATATTACAAGCAAGACTATGGTGTCCAATGATGTTTAAGGATGTCAAATATTATGCTAGGGCATGTGATTTCTATCAGATAGTTGGTAATCCATCATGTAGATAAAAGTTACCATTACACCCTGTATGAGCACTACAAACATTTGAAAAGTGGGTTGTTGATTTCGTCGGTCTTGTAAACCCCCCTGCGAAGCATTCAAAGGAACAATACTTTATTACCAAAATAGATTGCTTCACTCTGTGATATGAATCTGAAGTTGTTTAATATTTCTCTACAGACACAGCGACATTGTTTATTTTTTAGAACATAATTACCGGGTTCGGTTGTCCTCAGAATTTTACAAATGATCAAGGAACCCATTTTATCAGCGAGACTAATGTGACCCTCACAAGAGATTTTATAATTCAATATCATAAGAGAATTACATATCAGTTGCAAGCTAATGGAACAATGGAAGAATTCAAAAATTAGAGAGGGGCTTGACTAAAGTATGTTGTGTGAATCGAGATGATTGGGATGAGAGAGTTCCAACTATGTTATGGGATTATAGAACTACTACAAATAAATTACACAAGTATACATCGTTTCAACTAGTATATGGAAGAGAAGCAGTAGTTCCATCTGAGTTTATAACTCTGACTCTATTCATTGCACAAGCTACTAAGATGACATATGATGAATCCATCATAGCATGAGTTGCATAACTTATGGAACTTGAAGAAGCTTGATTCTTAGTGGATTTTCATCAAACGATGGAAAAGGCTCAGTATAAGGGTTGGCATGACAGAAATATTAATACTAAATGATTTATGCAAGGTGATCAAGTTATGTTATACGAAAAAAAGTATCAAAATCATCCAGGGAAGTTACAAATGCATTGGCTTGAACCTTTTATAGTTGCAAAAATCTGTGAGTCCGGAGCTATTAGGCTCATACAACTAGATGGAATTTTTTTTCCTGGATGGGAGAATGATGCATGCCCAAAGCCCTACATTTCCACTCAATGAAAGCAGGCCCACAATGTTCCTGTCATGGGGAGTGCATACAGTAGGTAGTATTTTTCTTCATTGATTGTTGTTTTCATTTTCCATTAATAAATTGGTGATGTGTTCAGCTATCACTTGTCATAGGGTCTAGTTGTCATCGTCAATTTGGCTAGCTCGGATATTTCCTTTGTGGTAGAGGGAGTCTGTGTCAAATATTTCTATCTTTAATAATTTTCAAGTTCGAAGTCTATGCCCTATCACTATAACTGTGTATGTTAAATGTTGTTAGTACCTTTTCCTTCATTGTCCTATCATTTCTAGTTAGACTAATTTAAAGTCCCAACAAATATAATTACATTTTTGTTTAACCACCAGTGGGGTCATTAAATATTTCAGGTACTGCATCCTATCAACATTTTCGTGGTAATTGTGCTTGCTACTACTAAAATCACATCATAGATTTTTTCGTTCCTTGTCATCATATTTGATGTTAAAGTCGAATTACATGAATGTTGTCTCTCTTAATGATTATTAATGTTGTCACCTCCCTGACATTTCCTATAAACTCGTCTTCACTCCAGAGCTCAATGTTATTCTATTTTGTTCAATTTAGTTACATAATTAGCCTTAGAGCCTAATAAGACTTTTGTGAACTCACACCCACCCTCTATGCCCCCTTTTGTGTTCATTTTCCATCATCTATTTCAAATATGGGCTAACCCATAACTATTTGGGGTTTTGTCCCAAATATTGTTGTTCGTTTCAATTTTGTTGATCCATGATTCATCATCATAGGTGACTTACAAGGGAAAGTTGAGGAAACTCACCTCATCAAAATATATTTCTCAGATGCCAATCTATTCCCATAGATGAAATATGAATACTACTTATTCTATTGTATGTTTCCCTCGGGAGAGGTTGGTGTAGAGTGGAAGACTCCCTTTGTTCCATTACGAAAGTCCACAATTATGAACTTACAGGATTTACCAATGTTCAGGACTACAAGAGAAGTTGGGTGTTGCAATAAGTACCTCATTATTAACGTCCACAATGGTTCCCTGTGAGTGGATCAAAAGTATATCATACATATGGAAGATATCCACCAACTCATAGGTCTCTCAATGGAGGGTGATGATGTCATCAAGGGATTCCAAGGGTCTGGAAAGTGTAGTAGGAAGAAGGGAGAGCCCACTCTTTATGACAAGTTCAATACTAGACGAGGTGGTCGAGGATCCTTGACTGAGCTCATTCTTCCTACAATGGTCCACTACAGATGATACATGATTGTGTAGAAAGTCATGAGGACCTATACATGAGGGGAATTCACATTAGATTCCCTCTTAGTGGAACAATTATGCACACAAGGATCTGTCATGAACCGAAGCCAATACTTGCAAACCAAATTGTTGTAGGCATGCATGGATGCACATGAGAGGGACAAATATTTTACCTATTGTTACCTTTTAGTCTCCTTTTCTATGTGGAAATTGTGGCCACCAACAAGAAGGAATGTTGCGATGACTGAAGAAATTTGACTCATGATGAGGTTTGAACCTTGGCAAGCCCCGAATGATACTACTAATTCTTCCTTCAACAACGTTTCCTTCCTGTAATGTTTTAATGACCTCGTGAGCGTTACTCAATGCATGCGCATTTCCCAAGACCTCCTAAATTTCTATACAAACAAGCTCTGGTCTGACATGAACCGAGAAAACACATTTTTGTGGCCTCTTGGTACAATGACATACCAATTTCATACTCCTCCATTTCCTTACTACCTCATAGAGAAATCTGTAGAAAAGAGGTTTGTTTGTGGCATGGAGTCTAGAAAGAGTAGAAGTGCTTTGAAGTCTCTTATCATCTACCTCACATTTCATGTTGAGAGGCCCCAACACCAAAAGATATTCTAGGCTCCAAAACAACTACTCAGAAATGACTTCTCATGACTTCGAAATCTGATGACAAAGGAGAGGATGAGACATTGCCCAATTCTATTCCACCGACATTTCTCAAAATTCTGGATGACGCAACTACCTTAGGTAAGGACTTGCGTGAAGTTGTCACTGCTACATTTTTCCTTAAGAAACAATGCATTGGTTCTCCCTCCACCTTCTCCAATGACCCCATCATCATTGATGTCATTCCCTTCTCCTCTCGACCACCTCCAACTCAAACCACCCCACCCATTCCATTCTCTATCCCCATTCTCATCATCGAAGACCCCCTTGTCATGAACAAGGCCACTCCTATTGTTGAGGAACCTATGTGTCCACCACCAAGTTCATTCACATAGGATCCATTAATCATTTCCCTATCGAATGACCAATCTCCCTTCGACGCTACTGTAAAATAGTATAGAAACCCTTTCACTTTTACTTCCAGAACCACAATCCCCATTCCATCCATTTTTCCCTAGAGTCCATAGGTTCAAGTCCCTCTAGATACCCCACTCGAGACACAACCTTACTCATAGCCAGAGACATATCTAGAGGTCCAAGACCAAATGGGTCAAGATCTGTTGAATGACCCTATGGATACACAAGAGGACATTCAGTCAGTGCACAACAGGAGCTTTGTAAAGGGACAAGTTGCACCTCTTTTGCAACATTCCTAGCAATGTTGTTCCATTCTAGAATTGTGCCTAGAATGAACATACATGATTAGCATGTTTCCCCAAGCAATCCAAGACAATGTTTCTCATAGCCTCCATGCTACATTCGCTAGTCCTGATAGTGTTGGGAAACCTAGCAGGCTAGAACACTCAATCGCAAGTGGCCAACCACTTGCATCACAATTTTCAATGAATCCACCACTTACTAGTTGAGAGCTTGCGGCCTGGCCTACACCACAGTTGTTGACTCTCATGAGAGCCTCCACAAATCATCTAGAGAAGATAATTTCCATGACAAAATAGAAAATTGAAGAGCTTACCCAACAAAAGACTCAATTATTCCAAGAAGTAGTTGTAGCCTTTGCAGCCATGGTGCATGAGCACAGGTTGCACACATAGGAAGAATCGATTGTTGTGGTAGTGGCTAACAAGTTCTTCTAAGTCTGGACCACTTTTAGATAGATGGAACCTAATCTACCTAAGAAAATCACTCTAGTTGCGCTAATTGAAAGGGTTTCACTTGTTGATGTTTGGACAACATCGGGAAGACATTCTCTAAAGATAATAATTAATAATATAATTATTGTTGATTATTAAATATAATATATAATAAGTTAATGATAATAATAAATAGTTATTGATTATTCAAGGGACACATATTTTCATGGATGGTCACCTTATGTTCCCTATATATGGAACACTGATCATTGTAATAAAATATAGATTATATCTCATATGAATAAAAATAGGGAAAGTTGACAATCTCTAACAATAGTTAGAAACCATTTGAATGAAAGAAAAGGAGAAACTGTTAAGCCCTAATATTGGCTCATTACCCCTTAATTGGAGCATATTATATTAGTAATGTTATTTTATTTATGTCGGCTTTAGGCCATTAGTTGTAATTATACCTCCTAGTCTCCTATATATAC